>KZ651816.1:125064-137446 GCA_001010745.2 Gerris buenoi
TTTTATTTTATTTTTTATTATTATTTTTTTTTATACAATAATTTATATGTATATGATAATTAATTTTTATATAGCCATACATCACAGTACACTTCTCTCATTCTTATCCACTCAGCCCGATCGTATGCTACCCTCTGCCAAGTGACTCCTCCGCATGACTTTCTCATTTCCTCGTCCCACCTCAGGCTCTGTCTTCCTCTACCTCTTTTCATCTCTCTCGGATACCAGTTGATCATCTCCTTGGTCCATCTGCCGTCATTACACCTTGCAATGTGCCCAGCCCAGTTCCATTTTCTTCTCATTATCGTCACCACAATGTCGCTCATGTAGCGACGGTGCTCATGTAGTTTCTTAGTTTCTAGTTTAGAAAAACTAGAACTACATAAAAATACCTGGGTCTTTGCACTTAGACATAGCGTAAAATTATGCTATTTTGAAAATAAGATTAAGTAAAAAATAGAAACAATATATGTATGTATTATGTAAAAGTGGCTTATCCCCTCTAAAGTATGTGTTCTTACCTTTTCTAAATGATCTAATATTTTGGAAAAGGGAGCGGATTATGATGATATTTGAGCTAGTTTAGGTTAAAGTTATGTGAAACTAATATCTAAATTATTAAAATGTATTTGAATTTGATAAAAATATTGTTCTCTGGGAGTTACTCTGATGGGTGAAGTGAACATTTTATATTATTACGCAAGTGGTTTGCTTCTATTGGACGAATTTAAACCTAATTAAATTTGCCCATTTATAAAAGGCGGAAGATGAGAAGGCCAGGGGTTATTGTAGAGTTAGAGGGAAGAGACTTATGAATTCGAATTCTACTGTGGCGTGGGAGACCAGCAAACCTACCTACTACTATAGAACCGATGTCCTTCATCCACACCTCTTCCTCTATATATCTCAAACCCCCCCTCTACCTTATCTCTGTCTTCTTTGTTTTCTAGTGTTCAGACGTATCAAAAAATACAGTAGATCGTTTTCTTATTCACTGAATCACGAATGTGATAGTATATCAAAGTTGTTATCCCTAGAATTGTTAATATATAAGCAGGGCCAAACTTCAAAATCTCTTAAATTGTATTCCGCTTTTTATAATGTTAGATTTTTTTTATTTCTCTTTTTCTTGTCACTGTCTCTTTTTCGGTTTGTTTATTTCGTCTCTAGTACCAGCATGATACCTACTTATGCTGATATTTGTATTTTTAGCAGGCTTACTCAAGCACTAGGTAAACTGTAGATGAATAAATGCATGCATTTAGATTCATAAGGACGACAAACTCAACCAACAATGGTTTCATTTATGACTATAAGTTTATTTATGATATTCGTATTTTTTCTAGAGTTACATTGCTTTAAGTAGAACCATTCTTACTGATCTCTTTTCTTTAAAACGATATTTAAATTTAATCGTTAGCCATAGGTTTTAAAGAAGATTATTCTAATATAGTAAGTGATGGAAGACTAGACATGAATATCTCTTAATATTGATACTTTTTTAATCCTTCGGTTTAAGGTACTAAAATATACAATTCGGTTATTATTGAAATATTTTATTAAATTTATTTTGAAATTTTCTGGACTTTAAAAGTTATTGATTATTTTGCTAAGAACATCAGGTTGTTCACATTTCTTTCTCATAAATTTTATGCCATAATTGATCTTAATGTGATTTTTTTGTTTTCAATTTTTCTTGTCAATGTGATCATTCTGAAGAATATTTCATTGCCCATGAATTGAACATGTTTTTGTGTTCGAATTAAAAAAATTTCTAGAAGATGGTTTTTTTTCTAGACATCAGAGAACATTTTTGGTTTTGCCTTTTGGTCTGGTCAGTCGGTCTGTCTGTCGTAAACAATTATTCCCATCATCATATCTTAAAAACTGCTCATCTATTTTAATTAAATTTGGAAGGTATGTCCTAATTAGTCCACTGAAAATTTAAACTGTAATGTAATGCACTAATTTTGTTTTTATTAACACCTATATCGTTAAGTACTCTGGTTGATTTGTTAAAAGTAGCCCATAGATGGTCCCATATTGATTTTAATGGTTTGCGTAAATTTAATGTAGCATTAAAATAAATGTGAACCCACGGGGAATCGAAACAGATTCAAATCTCGCGGGACCATTTGTCCGATAATAAAACGCGAGGAAGCTATCCGTCACACAAATTGGCTGACTATTTAATAAAGAATATTATCAAAAATGATAAATATATTTGTATTAAAATTAACAAATATGAATAGATATAAAGTGTCCACGAGTTTTAAAATATTAGTCCCAAAAAACTTTTAGTAATTAATTTTTGACGTCTTGATATTTTACTTAAATCTCGATATTTTTACATGTTGGTCGCTAATGGCACAAGAGAGGAACCATAATTTACTAATTATAGTTAGTCTTTGGTTTCGGGAAAGCGCTTTTTGCACATTACTACAAGTCTAGGTTAAATCTACTAAAAGTGAGGTTGAATGTGCGTATCTTCCCTGATCAATCTATTGCATTAATATTTAAAACTATACAAACGGACTCTCTTCCCAGTGCTTTCCGAGTGGGAAAGTTCTTTCCTCCTGGCTCTTATCGGCTGTCAACACAATAACACCACCAAATTTTGAAAATCCTGTAGGTTCTCCGCATACGGAGCAATTCAAAACAAACTCAACTGGAAACTCCAGTCATTTTTGAGTTAACAGAAAGAAAACCCAGTTTGTACTGAGTTGCTCCGTATGAGATGTCCCATTCAATTACACAGTTTGAAACTCATAGTCAACTGGTTGGTGATTTGAGTTTGTAATCAGTTTTTTTTTAGTTTCTCCGTGTGCGGTGAGCCTTATGCTCATTATGCACTGCTGTTCGGTCGTATGGTGGTATATCTGGAATATGAGAACAGCCCTGTACTGTATATTGCTTTTGATTAAAGAACAACCTTGCTGAAACATACATGGTAAAAATGAAACTTGCTTTAGTATTAATATCAGTGTTACTTCCCTTGCACTTACTTGATATTTGCTTTAACCAATCATTTAAAAATTTGTTACCTCTTTCTGAGATTTTTTTTTTTTTTTATGTGAAGAGTCCGACCCTTTATCTCGCTTTAAAAAAATGTATATCTTTTATCTAAAAATATTTTATAACTTCTTTCAGATTCTTGAATTTAGCACCAATGTTCAAACATAATTAAGGGTTTTATATTAATATATTCGTGTAAGCTTAATGCTAAAGGTAGGTTTCGTCGGAAACTTATGAGATGATAATGCAACAGAATTTAAACAAGACAAAAGGTTGAAAAAGTTAAAATGTGGTTGTTAATAAGTCAATCTACTTAACCCTACTAATTTTTTCCCAAGTTGTATGAAACTTTTCTTGTTTCCTAGGAGACTAAAGTTTCCTCTGATTATGAGTAAGATTAAAAAGAGAAGTGGTTACGCTTTGCCGTTTCTATGGTATCTGGGTTAGATGCTAATGTATAGCCCCGAATTTCAAAGTATAGCGTGTTAGCTGCGTTTTGCCTCCATGAGCCTTAGCCTTCCCTTTCCCCTCCGGTGGGAGATTTTTTTTAATGTTGGGAAACTCCACCTGTGATTAGTTAAGAATGAAGGGGAGTGAAAGAAAGAGGAAGCCAGTGGCGTCTACTCGACTCAGTGTCGAACTGTGGTCAGCTGTACAGCGCGTGCAAAGCAAACCTTCTTAGCCAGTATCGATATCTCTAATAAAAACAATCGATACTATCATTTATCTTGATTTTCTTTTATAATGTTTAAGCAACTTTTTATCCTAACGTTTAAGTTAATTAAAAAAAGAAATATATAATGTAAATCTAATTAAACAATTATACTTCCATTCAGGTTGTAAGTTGCCTCAACATAGATCGTACCGGGTTCTCCCACTTCTTGGATTAAATCGCGGTGACTCGATAGCGAATTCATGCATATTAAAATTTAACATTCTTGTTATTCAAATTACTAAAAAATTATAAATGTCCATTTTTTCCTCCATAAAATGTATAAATTTTATTTATTCATTAAAACTTTATTACTTTATTAAAATTAAATTCTATTAGTTTCGTATGCCCCTTTTTTCTCACTATTGGTTCCGTTTTCCTTAGTGCAGTAAAAATAGACCAAAAAACAGCCGAACCTCGAAAAAATTAGTACAAGCAAGGAACTCGGTGGAGATGTTGTGTTCAGCTTCCTGTTGAATATACTAAAAGTCCCCTATTATTGGAGTTGTGCTACAGTCGCCTTATTAAAAAATGGTGGCCCATTTTCGGTTATAGATAAAAAAAAGATTCAAATAACCAATGTCGTGGACTATAAAATGAAGAAATTTTGTTATTATAACATTTTCTCTAAACCTAACAGGTTTTGAGTTATTAACGATTTAGTCTTATTAGTCCATGCAAAAGAGACCATATTGGTCCTTGCCATATTGATGGAAGAATTCATGGTAGTTCTGAAAATGGGCAAATTTAAGGTTTTTTGGGTCGCTAAATACAAATTTTTAACTTCCATCTCGAAATTCCCCCCGTAACCCCAAATTTTGTAATTGAACNGTCCCGGTCTTGTCCAACTAACCTACCTGGCTCCTTCCTGGCCCTGTCCAACCTTCTATATATATAACCATAACCGATAATATAACCGGAAGAATCAAAAAAAAAAAAAAATATATATGTGTTTGTTTTTTGTAAAAAATAAATATATATTCGAAAAAAAGAAATAATTTGCCACAAAAACTATTCTATGGCCTTTTTGCCTTGGACGAACGAGGTGGCGCTGGCGAGTGTCTGAAAATGTGCCTCGATGCGGCGGAAATGTATGTACTAAGTTACGGGACTCCGCACAAGCCCTCACGTCGTTTCCATTCGCTCCATAAATGAAGGGTAGGACGGGAGTCTGAAATAGGTTTAATCCTGTTTTCCGCACCTAGTGGATCATTGTCTGGTATACAACTGCAATTGTGCCTATAATTGTATGTACTTTTAAATCTGAAAATTATTTGTAATGAAGCTAATTTCTCTGGAAGGACTAGATTTATTAGACAACAAATATTGAACAAATATCAACGGCCGAACAAATATCGAATAAAACTTGACAATAAAGGTGATATGATAGATAAGGTGAAAATATTTTACTTGAATTTCTCATGTTTCAATAATTATTTTTTATTAGAAATGGGAAAGGAAATTTACTTATTCAATCAATCATTCATACTCCATGATGGAAGAAGAAAATTTGTAAAAGAAAGAAAACTTAAACTTTTATCTTTGTACTCAAGCAAAATAGTCGACTTTTGTTCACTGCTGGTCAGATCTTGAAGTGGATTTTCCTGAAAAAAGGTACTTAAGTAAAGTGAATGACATGAAGCTTAGAACTTATAAGCTCTAAGCATGTAGCTGGGGGAGTTATACTACATGAATAGCGGAAACAGAATGCTTTGAAGACCCGCATCGTCTACTTCCCATGGTTTTTCAACTAAATATACTGGTATTGCTAGAGAGTTTTAAGTCCCTAATAAAACTTATATAACGTTGTCGTTCCTAAGAACTATTATGTTGCTCTCACCTCATCAAAACTTAACGGTGCGTTACGCTCTTAATAAAAAAAAATACTGCTACCCTCTTTCTCTCCAGTCTCCTAAAATATTTTCCCTTGCTTTTTCATTCACTTTTTATTTATTTTTGGTCCTATCTATATTGTTCCCTTACAAGTATGAATGTTGATTTAACATTAAAAAGTCTTATTTTTTGGTTAACTTGAAAGCAAAATATTGACAAAAAAAATAAAATAATAAAATAAAGATTACCTAAAGCGTTTCCTTATAAATTATGACTAATACTAACTATAAATGTGCAATTACTCACCTGTATGGACTCCATTTATGCATGGAGGATTCTAGTTTTTCTGAAATATACGTGTGCATCTGCCTTAACGTTTTTTTGTATCAGTTGCAGAAGGCAGACTCTTTAGTTCGTTTCACTTTCTCGTTTAGTTTGATATCTCAAGAAAAAATCAACACATAGTGGAACGATATTTGCTTGATCCTTTATTACTTGTCTCAAGATGAACTAATTAAGGAGTTTATTTTCATAAGTAGAACCAATGGTGTAAATACTTGTAAAATATTCAGCTCATAAGCGATTGGCTATGTATGGGGCAGATCATTTTCACAGATACATTTTGAATTTAAATAATACTGAGGGGAGCGAAATTGCAATTAAACTGCAAGTTATTGACATTATTTTTAGACATTGCACCCTGACTTTTACACACCCCCTGTATATGACCCCCTTAAAACTACATACTAGTAGTAGTAGTGGTTAAAAGTTAAAAGCACTAGCAGGAAACTTTAGTTGAAGTACTTTCTGTATTCTTTTGATGTTTAGGACTACTTAAGCTATCACCCTTCTTAGATTACATCGCTCTTTTATTTGTATTAGATTCAAGTTTAGCCCTATTTATTACCCTAAGCCTAATTTTATAGTTTGCCTTCGAGTGTTGGGTCAGAGTTCCATGTAATTAGGGAGTGAGAGGGGCAGATCAATAGAGTCGGCTTTAAGACTCACATATAAAAGAACCTACTTCCTTGCTTAAGCAGCCCCATATGTACTAACAATCGTCTTAAACTATGTTGGGTCCTTGATGAACCATTCACCCTTTAAACTTTAAACCGTCAAAATCAGAGAAGGGAAAAAAGACTTTACAGTGGCTGAAAGCTTAAAATTCTTTTTTTCCCCCCTAAAACTTTGAGAATTTAAATGAAGTTTTTATTTATTTATTATTTAAAGTTGTCTTTAAATACGCGTAGTATTTTAATACATATTTTGATTTTTTTCTAAATATAAGGATTATTTGCTCACGGTTTACACACATTATTCGTTTTATTTGCAATAACTAACTGAGTAAAATCAGTTTGTTGGTTAATTCCTACTAACTGTCACGGTCAATTAGAATGCACTATGTACTTAAAAAGAACTAAACATTTTAGATGCTTAGGAAAACACCTTTAGGACACCCCTTATCGACTAAATTCCCTTATGATTATTGGTATCAGAACTTGATAATGGTTTTGATTTGAACTAATGTTTAGAGGAAGGTTATTTAAATTGATAAGGAATGGGGATGAACGACTGTTTCATATATGGATTAGGGGTAATTTGGTGAACGCAGCTCTTCTTTTATTATTTGTAGCTTGTTGAGCTTCTTTAAGTTTTTAATTCCTCAATATTTTTTGTATTAGCTCAAATATATATTAATTAAAAATATTTTTATATTGGTGAATCCATGTGGATATAAGACTGCAATGTATGACCCTTACTTAAGCTTAAACGTCGGTGAAATGAGAATCCTTTTACTCACTGTCTAGATAAATTACCTATCATTTAACCGAAAGTTCAACGGTCGATAAGGCTCAATTTAATCACAAAGGCTAATGGCATTTGACGGAAGAATCTGCAAATACTTTTCAAAATGACTAATTTCTCACACTAATACATTTTTATCTCTACTATCTTTTTTGTCCTCTGCTTTAGGATGGACAACACTTACAATGTCAGGAATTCCTGTGTGCTTACTCACACATCGTAAAATGTGCAAGGATAGTCAGTTTTGTGCTTTTATACAAACAATAAAAAAATAATGTCAGGGCAAACAAATGTGCATCCCACGTTGTTTTTTATGCTGTTCCATAATTCTTCTCAAAGTTGTAAGAAATAGTTTTTTCAAAAAACTGTTTTTACTGTGTATAGCACGAACAAATATCAACAATAGACATCAGAGAACATTTTTACATTTTGTCTTTCAGTTTTTTGGAACTTACATATCTTAAATATTACTCGTCCTAGTTTAATGAAATTTGGATGGCGTGGTCATAATTCGCCCATTGTTGGTCCCATAAGTTTCAATCTTCTGCTCCTACTTGTTTTTCTTCAACATGCTCACAAACACAATTTTATTTGCACCTATATCTTCAAAAACAATTATGGGTTAAAGGTAAAAGCATGACATCATTAATGTATAGGAATCCTTTGTTCACAAAATCAATTGACAGACTATTTCAAGAAATACCTGTCAGACCTTGGAAATCTTATTTCCTATCCATAGAATAGGAAATACGATATTTTTTATAATGGATAACAAATAAAAAAAATTCTATAATGGTGATCAGTTGTCAAAAATCTATATTGAAATATTTTTTATACCCATATTTTTCATTTATTTAACGGAATTACAATTAAGCAGGTGTCTTGCTTTAGGTGTTTGGCCTATATGTGTGTGTGACCTATATTTCAAACTGAAAAATTACTTTCAAGTTACTGAAAAATTAATTGGCTAATAGTTCACTAAGTGTATTGTTAAAAGCTACTCGCCTCCCTAATCATCCCCTAAGGAAAATATGTTTTGTTTTCGTCTAGGACTTTCTAAGATTGCCGAAGGCAATCTAACTTAAGAAGTAGAACTTTACCATACTCAAAGACTTTTCTTCTGACTTTCAGACATTTAAGATTTTTATATCTCCTTAAATTATCTATTTAGTTTGGTAAAAATCAAATTATTCCCAATTAAATTTTTTAGGTTTTATATATTATATACTCTTTGAATTCTCAACTTAATATATTTATTATTTAAAAAACTATGTGTTCTCATAACCGAATACACATGATCATATTACAGGACAGCAAACCCCTAAAGATTATTATTGTAATATTTCTTCTGTATACTAACAACGTTAACAGATTTATTGCTGTAAACTTTAAGATACGTTAACATATTTTGTAATTCTTATGGTATTATTTTTTACCTTATTTATTACTACTACTGTAGTAGTATGTAGTTGATTTTGTTTATTTGTTTAGTGTTGTATTTTTTTTTCAGACAATTTATTTTTTGCTTTTAGAATTGCTATTGCAAGTTGCAAGAACTCCCCCTACATCGTAGAGAAGTCTTCTCTAAAGCAGGGAATTACGTACTATCAAAAAGTGTAATTTTTTTTTTTTTAAATAAATAAATTTGACCAAATTAATGGAGTTGCTAGAGCAACTTGAAAGAAATTTAAAATGAGTAAGAATGTTAGCAGTACTTACTATTGGGTTGGGTGAACACCTAACTCAAGACATACCTACGCGTCTTACCTCGATAGCACACACGCTCCGGTTTACCTGTCAGATATACTGCAATGGGTGTGCTAGCATAACTGTGCAGATATTTCATAATTTGATAGCACTTTTAGTGGCCCTGGAAGAGGGGCCCCCACTAAAAGTTTGCAGGGGGCCCCCAATATCTTACCGCCGCTAATGGATTTACTGCAATATTATGCTATCATAGCTGTGCAGTTATGTCATAACTCGATAGCACACTTGCTCCGGCTTACCTGTCAGATATAACGCAACGTATGTGCTATCATAACTGTGCAGTTATGTCTTAACTCAATAGCTGTCAGGTTTACCGCATCATTAAACCTTTTTTTTTTATATTCATTCCCCTATTATATATTTGATGATCTAATTTTTTTTTTCCTCTATAATTTGTTGAACTTACTTATTCTGAAATTAGCTTGATCTGTTCACTGTTTATCATCAATATCTAATTTTAAAAGACCCTTTTTTCGTTTATTTAAAATTGTCATCTGGAGTGAATTATAACTAATTCACTCCCCTAACTATATGGTTTGGTTAGTGATCGACTTAATTTTTTTACTTTTACGGTAATGTTTCTTGGACTAGATTCATCCTAGAAATCCCTTTTAACATTTACTAATTGAGGCAGTATGCCCACGACCCGCATAATAATACCATTTTCTATAGGAATTTTCTTTCTTATTTGAGTTAATTTTAGAAACGCGAATGAGTACAACGAGTGCCTGTCTTGAAAGCTTAACAGGGTCAGAGGGGAGATTAGCNTTCCAGAAAATACTATTTATTTACTGCTCCTAAAACATAATAAGTTACGCTTTTTATATCAGCTATACATACCTCACCACCACTTCTCCCCTCCCGGTCACCCCCTCTTCGGTTATAATGAATTGGGTTCCAGCCTCCCCCCCCAGACACAAATCCTGGGTGTGCCTCTGTTAGATATTAGACAAAATTATTATATTAGAATTAGACGAAATTGTTATATTAGACAAAATTCTGATTTTAGGTTTCTGTACAAAGTACAAAAAGAAACCTTATATAACGGCTCTGTCTATCTGTCTGTCTGTCCGTCCGTTGGCTTGTTTCAACTCATAAACTACTGTTGCTAGAAACATTTGACAATTAGAAATTTGGCACACAGGTACATCTCGGCATTTTAGACAACGGACAAATTTTGAAGTTTTTACACTTAATATTTCCAAGATGGCGGCCCTGCCAATGCATACACTTGGCCAAAACATTTATTTTTTTATAATACTTTTCTACTTACATAGGCCAAAGTGTTGCCTTTTGTCAGAAGTATGAAAATGAAATCAAGACCAATAAAAATATGTATGTATATTATCTAATTAATTCTCTCTACAACACCACCATTATTATACCTGTACAACCGGGAATTCCCGTCGGGCTCTCCGCTTATAAGAAATATATAGGCAGAACTTTAAATCTTGTAATTTTATTCTATGGATATATGTGAGTGAATAATAAACACGCGGAGTCATTTAATTAAATTAAGGTATCATTTTTCAGTATTTTATTTGAAATTTATCTCTTTTTCTATAAGAAAAAATATAATATACTGTCTCACCTGGCGAGACAATTTATGTTATTCCTTTGCAGAGTGACACAGCTTATGGATGACCTTCATAGACGCCTCCATATCTAATTTATTTTCCTTTGAAGAATTATAAAATTAGACTTATTTTGATAAAACAAATTGGCCTAAGTGTGTATCAAAAGTTAATAAATTATTTCAAATATTTTTACAAAATTTGTTGGTGTTGCAATATTTTGGCAGGAATTACATTTTAGGAATTTTCTTTCTTATTTGAGTTAATTTTAGAAAAGCGAATGAGTACAACGAGTGCCTGTCTTGAAAGCTTAACAGGGTCAGAGGGGAGATTAGCCTTAGGACTTGAAATAGACTATTTTATTCCTGTGTAATCCTCATAGAAAATTCTCTGCTTCTAGGGAAGTGTTGGAGTGTTTCCAACGGTTAGAATTAATAGACGCGCCTCTATTGCTAAAAAACAAGCTGCCAGTCAATTCTTTCTCCATCTTAAGCCGTTGGAAGTTAGCTTAGCAGTTCTCTTTAACTAAGATGATATAACTGAGGACTTTTGTATAAAATCAATTGTCTTATTCAATTTCTTCGCTTTTGCTTTGTTAGGACGAAGGCAAATTCTTATGCATTCCTACGCTTGTTTCTATTACGCGCACCTGTTCACCAAAAGTACCTAATTCAAAATTTTTTGTAACCTATGTGTAATAACCCAATTAATAGGGACGCCTCCCCCCCCCCGCCAAAAAAAACCATCCCTCTAAAACTAGGGTTTCAATTTTATAGACATGCGTCATGTGGGGTGATAAATGATAGAGGAGGACGCCCTTAGTACAAATATATATATTTGTATTTAGTTTTATTGCTGTACGAATTCATCAGAGATTCAGGGATAGACACTTAAGAATAGTTTCATTGCAATTTAAAGACGTTTGTTTTCTAAAACAAACCTATAAATGGCAGCCTTCTTGATATAGCTGGGTCGATTTTGCTTTTTAACGAACTCGGGCCTATATATTATATTGACTTCGGACCCTCTGTGTGTAATGAAAGCATACACTTGGCCAAAACATTTATTTTTTTATAATACTTTTCTACTTACATAGGCCAAAGTGTTGCCTTTTGTCAGAAGTATGAAAATGAAATCAAGACCAATAAAAATATGTATGTATATTATCTAATTAATTCTCTCTACAACACCACCATTATTATACCTGTACAACCGGGAATTCCCGTCGGGCTCTCCGCTTATAAGAAATATATAGGCAGAACTTTAAATCTTGTAATTTTATTCTATGGATATATGTGAGTGAATAATAAACACGTGGAGTCATTTAATTAAATTAAGGTATCATTTTTCAGTATTTTATTTGAAATTTATCTCTTTTTCTATAAGAAAAAATATAATATACTGTCTCACCTGGCGAGACAATTTATGTTATTCCTTTGCAGAGTGACACAGCTTATGGATGACCTTCATAGACGCCTCCATATCTAATTTATTTTCCTTTGAAGAATTATAAAATTAAAGACTTATTTTGATAAAACAAATTGGCCTAAGTGGATTACGGCGGTTATCAAAAGTTAATAAATTATTTCAAATATTTTTACAAAATTTGTTGGTGTTGCAATATTTTGGCAGGAATTACATTTGTAATCAGTGGGGGCTATACCCCCCCCCCCCC
>KZ651816.1:137584-162923 GCA_001010745.2 Gerris buenoi
AACAAGAAATTTGGCACACAGGTACATCTCGGCATTTTAGACAACGGACAAATTTTGGAGTTTTTACACTTAATATTTCCAAGATGGCGGCCCTGCCAATATGGCTTGTGACCAAAAAAAAGTTTTTAGCTACCATGGCATGTTATACATCAATTTAAAGGTCTTGAAGTGTAGAAAATGAATATGCAACTATTACATTTAATATTTTAACTAAGTCGTACAGAAACCGGCGATTATCGTCTCACGTACTTACGTGAAGCGCGCCTTACTTGTTTATTTAATGTACCTACCTAATATTACTTCCTCTCTTAAGATATCAATTATAATAGTGGAAATAGTTCTCTTTGTTTATAATATAACGAGCCGTTATACCCCAACGGGCTGAATTTTATTTTTATTAAAATATTCTTATTAAGTAAATTAGTTTAGATATTTATTTAAAGGCCAACAAATTATAACAAACATTTATTTTTATTGGAATAAATATGGTTGCCTTGGTTTAGTGGTGTAAATAGTGTAATTGTAATGAGAATGAGTTAATAGGTTTGTTCCAACAGAGCCGCGGACGGTTCTAGAACTGTCCGGTGCATGCGCACTATCATAAGACCGTTCCTACACGCTTCTCGGACGGTTCTGGAACTTTTAGTCCCGTGTTCCAACAGAAAGACGAACGGTTCTGGGACAGTCCTAGAACCGTGAAAACAGTTCCCGGACTGAAGCAGGAACTCGGCGAGAACTACTAATACTAATNCTCCCCCAGTTTCTTTGTACAAAGAAAAGTCGCATCGCCTCCTGTATAAATCTTATAATCCTGTGATAAAGAAAATATAAATAATATCCTCCGCCGAGCTTTTGACCCCGAACCTCCTTTTCCCACTACTTATTCTGGAGAGAACTGCAAAAATATAATATATATATATATTTATATATATGTGTCTGTGCACTGTGCGTACTTATGTATGTATGATGTACGTTCGTATGTAAATAAACCTCGATAACATCATCGACTGTGTTTTTCTCCAGTGAGTGATAGTTAAACATCGTAATAATAACTAATAACTCTCTCTATAACATCGCTTTAAGACATCGTATCGAGATGCGGTTTGCGGCATTTTTCAGAAATTTTATCGGAAAAACTGATGGCGACGAACCCGATTGTATCTATACTTTCCACACATAGTTTTATATGATTAATGTTTAAAAAATTACAATTTATACAAACACATTTTTAATTGGCAACTGAAATTAAAAGACAGGATTGTTACGAATGTGATTGTTACGAATCCAAAATGTGAGAGCGAAATATAATCATTCAGAAAAGACAGTGTGATAAATTTGTAACTTTGAAAATGATTTGCCGATGTGCATTCTTATAAAACTTTGCTGAGTTTACAATAGAATAAGAATAATATGTTCATAAGTAATCCATTTCTGAGTGGAACATAAACAAATTAGAGAGAGAGATATGATATGAGATTGAAAACAAGAGATAGGGAGGTAACATAAAGGTTGCAGTTCTGAAACAGTTCTAAAATCGTTCCAACAGGCTCCTCTTTTTGAATCAGTTCTGAACCTGTCCTCGTCCTCGTAGACGCATGCGCATTAAAAAATCCTGAATTGGTTCTAGAACCGTTCTCGAATTGGCTCTTGGAACAAACCTAATGAGATCAATGCTTGACAATTGTATATATGCGGAATGAGAATGATAAATAAGAACTTGCTAGTATTTGTTTGGGGTCGTTAGCTGAAAATTATCATCTAGCGTTGAGAGAAAAATCTGTGTTTGTGCCACATCTTTAGTTTTTTTTTTTTTTTATATATGATTATCATGTATATAATGTAAATACAGATATATATACATATATACGTTATATATATTATATATTGTGTGTTTGTGTGTAAATGGTCGATAGTTGTTTTTAATGAGAGAAATATCGATAGCGGTAGGTGGTCGGTATCGAGCTGGGACGGCGCGTGTGCTGTAGAACGAGGCAAGGCCTCCCCACCCTTGTAGCCTTAGCTTCCGCCTCCCCTACCCAGGCCGCCCGTGTGCCCCCACCTCTCTGTACCCACAGCCACAGACTACAGACCCCACTCTCTTCATTACACCAGTTCTAGCGAGATTCTCGAGTAGATTGCGTCGCATTCTGTCCTTATATCCTTTCACCACCAACCTCGCCCTCTACCATTTTCCCCTTTTAGTTTTTCAGACTGCTGTTTCACAACTCCTACATCACCATCACCTCTCGATATCGAAAGAAAAGTGTTTATTCGACAGTTGATTTCGAGATTTCGTTGCTTTCGTTGAATCGTATACCCGTGGTATCTTTCACAGTAATAAGAGATAATGATTCTAAGTGCGTACGGGTTTTCGTGAGTGGCGTGTGATCTGATGGTGATTTGTCAGTGTACATTTAAGAGATATATCAGTCCAAGTTTCAGCTGACATCCTGGAGGGTTTCGGATCTCAAACGTAAGTTGATTTTTCCTAACTATTGCCTCACCCATTTTTTCTTCGTTTAATTACCTGATAGACTAAGATTAAATTAGAACTGTACTGTTGGGCTTTTCAACCTTATTTGTGAGTTAATCTCGATTGCCTATTCAGTTTTTATTTCGGAGGATCTATATATATTTTTTCTGCGCTGTTGGTAATCTTCGCAGTAGGGGTTGATCTTTTCTTGATATTTCCGTCGACGTCAGCTGTTGACTTTGTCGGGGGGCAGCCGACCTTGATTGGTGACGTCACGTTGGCTCCGTGGTTACGTCATCTTCCCTCCCTTGTACACAGCCTATTTTGCTCTTTAATTCTTCGGAATTCAATGCGGACTCCCCCCCCCCCCTTCATCTGCTGTGTGCGTTTGTTTGTTACCTGCTAGGGAGTAGAGGGTCGACCTGAATTGTACGGCTAGGGTTCTATAGGCTGGCTCGAACCTACAATGGGCCTCTTTAACTACCGACAGACTTTCCCTAAGCTAACTACAGAAAAAGCCTATATTTTTATCTACTTAGTGTTGCAACCAGCAGGCATAGTGCAATATCAAAATAACCATGGTTTTTATGGACCAATTTTTTGAAATCCGGCTATAATTTTAATGATTCAAGATATTTTTTACTTAAGTGGGTCTTTCTCTATCGAGCTTTACAGCAATTAAAGTCATCCTTTTCTCGCAGTTGCAATAATATAATGACTAGTCTCTAACTCTTGATTCTAAAGATTATGTGAAAAGCTATTGATTTCTAGGAACCTGGTAATGGGAAAAATGAAGTTTCCTCCTTTCAAATATGTTTGATGATGCCGAATAAAAACAAGTTTTTTTTTTGTTTTAATTGTGATCATATAAGAATTAAAATATGTTTTTCTTTAGGTTTGAATGTTCAAAATGAATATTATCATGTATATTACCCATGCTGTTGTTTATTTGTTTTTCTTAGGTTTCATTCCCTTTATATAGTGAAATAAGAGCAAATCCTTTAGTGTTGTTTGGACATAGACGTTGAGTCCATGAAATACAATAGCAGGAAATGCTGTATTGTACTAATTTTATCAAAGGAGAATACTTACTTTATATTCATTAAAGTATATTTAGTAAAATGTTAATTTGGGTTCATTAAGGTCTTAATTCTTGATATCAGTGGAAGCGGATCCTAAGACTTTCTATATTCCTTGATGCTCCTCATCCGTTAAAGAGGAGCAAGTCTTTTAATATTTATCTGTTGCTGTATTTATTGTTAAGAGCATTATAATTGTTGTGGTTATTATTCATATTTATTATTTTGTTTCGAAAATTTGTTATTTTTGTCTATTAATTTAGTTTTATTTTTGCTTGGCATAATAAATTTTCCTTTTGAAATATTTACTAATTAAAAAAAAAGTAGGCATTTTTTTTTTTTATCATTACATTTTAAAGTATATATGACTAAGAGTATAATTCAGATATATTTATTTAAAATCAAATGTAATAATTTTGTTAACTACTGTGTAATAAAAATATGAAATAGTTTTTTCTTTATGAAGTTTTTTAAAAAAGGGAAAATATCCTTATGAAGCGGAGTTACGTATCGTATTTTTCTCATATTTTCAACTGACTGGTAACGCAACCCGCTTCTCTTATGTGAAACAGTGAGTCCTAAGTAGGTCAAGTTGGTGTCTAACCAACCTGCCCGACCTGATTAACGAGAATGTGTAGGTATCAGCTCTTCCCCCGGCCACTGGTAAACAGATAATACACTATAACGACGCACAACTGTCCCACTTATGTAGCTTGACATATTCATTATCCACTCAAGTATAATTAGCCTCTAAACCTATTTATATTATATATTTTTACATTCGATTAGCAAGTAAAGAAGCTTTGTAATTTGAATAAAATTTACTATTCTTTATTTAGTTAATAAATTTGAATAATAAAATATTGTTTTTCGATGTTAATCGCTCTAGTTTGTCTCTCATTTTACAACTTAAGGGAAGGCTGAGACCTTTTACCGAATGTTAGAGTTTTCTTGGTCACATCTCTTTGAATGAAACTTATGTAGTAAAATTTTAGCTTTTTATTAATATCCGGAGTTAAAATGTATTATAATTTAACTTCATTTTTTGGTAAAATATCAATATTGCCTTTTTGTTTAGGATAACTAATGTAATAAAAATTTGAAATTACTGTGGAATTCCAAATTGAAACGTTGAATGTTGATAAAAGCATCATTTCAAAATTTTAATTGATCGGTAGCTTCTTTTATACTATTTGAAGTAATTAATTAATAAATAAAATCAGATTCATCCTGTTTAAAAGGTCCCTTAAGTAAGAATATATTACATTTCTCCTCAAGTAAAAGCATACTTTTATTTTCTTATTCTTACATTCATACAATGATATACTAATTTTCTAGTCAATTAAATCAAGACAATAGAATTTGGGATGGTATTACTTATTGCTTCCTGGAAAAGCAAGACGGTTGTTTCCTCGACCCTTAAATTTCCAAAACATATTGGCATATTTTATTTTTTTCTTCTTCTACCGAATGATAGAAGGGGTAAGAGAATTAGTCATTGCGGGTATTTGTTTCTGAATTCAATCTTATATCTTTAACCTTTCCCAACATATTGGGGCCAAAAATGGTAAATCTATAGCAAACTTTAAAATTTTAATATCACAGCTTGGTTGTATTGCCCCAATCTTATTCACTTTTTGCATAAATATTACTACACATAATATGTTTAGTTATATTATTAAACACATAGCTAATATTATTAGCTATGTGTTTAAGTATTTAGTAATGATAGTTATTGTTACTTATATAGTACACAGTAGCCTTCAATATTACTTTTTAGATTTGAAGTAAGTGGTAGAACGATTAGATTAGAAGTAAGTGGTCGAAATTAATTTTTATTGAATAATGTTCAGTTTCTGTAAAAAAAAAAAAAAAAAAAAACAGACGCAACAATCGCCCTGACATGTTTCTTTTTTTTTGTCAATATGCGGTGATATAAATTTTCTTTCTTTAGTTCTTAAGATACTTGATTCCATTTTTATATATATTTATATTTTTTTTTTAAATACTAAATGTAATTTTGTTTTAAAACTATAATACAAAATACATTTTAGTTTTAAATGTAGCTGAAAATAAGATCTTGGATTCTAATAGAATATTGTGCAATACAAATACATTGCACTAGATTATTACTTTCTTATCGTTTTTCATTTTGGCCCTGTTTTAACATACGAAATAATCTTATCACCTTTAAACATAATAGTACTCTTGGATAAGGACTGCGAGGGTGGTGTTGTAATTGCTTCGTGGTTATATCTTACTAGTTGTTGCTCAATAACCTTTTAAGTGGGCTAAAACCAATGCCTGGGGCTGAGATATGAAAAATATAAGTCATAACTCGAAGATTGCTTTATTTAACCCACATATAAGTTAAACTCGGCGATCGCCAGCTATCTGTTATTCCTTGTCTAGACTTAATCAATTGTTAAATGATTTTTACTGCAATCTTATGAACTAATAAAATGCTCAGCAAGAAAGAATAAGTCAGTTTTTACATCAAGCTTAAGGAGATAATATCGAAAATATGAAAATAAGTTGTGTTTCTTACAGGCATTAGTCATTATGAATAATAATTGAAGAGAAGAATTAGTTCATTTGTTGTTAGAAAAATACTCCCAACGTTTAACAAAATAATATATTATTACGACCAACGAATGAATTAATGTCTGCCTCTATTTTATTTGCTTCGATTAGATAAGGCGTGTTTATAAATTGACTCTGTAATGAATTTCTTTTTTGGGTATTTCGTAAAATAATTGCTTTGCATGCCTAAAAGCAGACAAAATAAAAGCACAGATACTTAACCTAGTTAAGTAGCTAGCCCATTGATTAATAACATTCTTCTAAAAAATTGCCTGCATGATAATGATATCTTAATATGCACAATGGGTTTGTATAGCTTATTGGTCCTTTGATTACTTTAATCATTATATACTTAAACTACATATCAAATACCTTTTCTTGTTGCTTACTTAGAATAGTAACAGATATAAACATGTGAAGTTCTTGGACGCTTATAGTTGCAGTTAGAAATTTATTTTCTCCCTACTGTTTGGATATATATATATGTACTTGGTGTTTAATTAATCCCTTCATAAGATAATTGATGAAATTTAGTGTTTTTTAAAAAAAAAAAAATCATAAAATAATACCATATTGAACTGGAAAATAATATCTGTTAGCCAAAATTCCTTTTAAAAAAATAAAATAAAATAAAATAGTTCGCCATTTCCTATATTAATATACCTATTTGGTCCACCGTTTAATAACATTCTATTGTTTTTCAAAACACTCTTACTAACTTAACCACTTATAAGTATTTATCTAAGCACTTAAATGTTTTAAGCGTTTGACCCTGTAATAGGAATGACCTACCCTTTTATCACCATAATTAAAAAAAACGAAGCATAAGAACAATCACAGAGTTGTGATTCGTTGTTAGTTGTTAATAAAACAATTATTTCAGAGTAACACGTTTTCCCGCGATTTCTTTTTTATTTTAATAAAATTAGCATTTAATACATGTTGAGAAATAAACAGATATTGACTGGTATGGAAACAATGGTTGGATTCACGATGGATTGTATTCAGTGGCGCACCTAGGATTGTTTAACAGGGAGGGGTCACAGTACAATTTCGACGTTTTATTTTATGGCGTTGTGTTTAATGCCCTTGTATTGTGAAATGGAAATTAATTGTGTATTCTATTGAAAACTCTACAATAAGACACACTATTTAGACGGTAAATACCTATATTTATGACCAATTTTGTATATTAAAAAAAATAAAATAAAAAATGGTATTTTAGTGTTGGCTAAGGAGATAATACATATTTTAAACCAAGTTTGTTGAAACTACCCCAGTATTTTTTTAAAGTAAAATATAAAATTGAAAAGTAGTAAGACAAAATATCATTCTTCTTTGTATTTATGTTATAAATATATTGATTAGTAACACCTAATATCGGCTTAGTTCGTAAAACACCATTAAAGTATATGTAATGAAGCTATATGCCACACAAATGTATGTTTTCGTTTTATCTGATGAAGAACTAGATTTTTTTTAAGCATTTTCTTTTGGAAAAAAAAGAAAAAAAAATCTGTGAGATGCTTTTTAAGGTTGGACCCACCCACTTAGAAGAGCGGCACCCAACCCCCTAGGGGATGACAAGGTGTGCTTCGCACCTGCATCTTGCTAAGAAATTCCGTTGAGGAGATATAGGGGTGGGGAAGACCCAAGCACCTCTTGTCTTCTCTTCCAGTGCCACCTGAGAAGCCATAGTAACCGAGCATTCTTCTCATCTGTTAAAGGAAACCTTTTAGAAAGTACCTCAGTCCTCTTCCTTTCCAAACGTTAGGAAACAAGGGTTTCTGAACCTTCTTTCAAAGTCTTAAAACCTATCTTCTTAAGGGGCCCTTTCACTGTCAAACCAGTCGGTGAGCCGGAGCCTGGCTAAGTGCGTGGTTGGGGTAGGGTTCAAAGCTCGCCATACAACATGCGAACTATCAGTCAACCATCTTGCTTATATTAAGTTGACACAGGTGTGGTTAGTCTCTAACCCGGCTTGTTAGTTTTTCTGTTAATCGTTCTTTTAATTTTTTTACTCCTTTTTTGAAAAATGGTGTATTTGTAGAACTTGTAGTAAATGTAGAGAAATTGATTCAAATTAAATCTATGACAGTCCTCAGCTGAGGCAGTTTTTCACGCATATGCGTTTATTTCTTCTCAATTTTAAGACCTATTTCCTCCAACGGCTCGTAAAATATGATTGTCGTCCATACGTAAAAAGATTCTGTTACATCTGGGTCCTTGAGCTTGTAATGTTAATTTGTAATAGATTAACATTTGAAAAATCACAAAATTTAAATTTGTTTCTCATCTTATATTCCTTTATCCATTTGTGTTTCTTCCTTTTTAATAACTTCAAGCATAATGTTGCACCAACAGTCACAGCAATTTTCACTTTACTTGAGGCCAAGATTTTGTAATCATAGCTGAAGGGTCCAGGGGAAAAACCATCCATGTCCATTTAGACCAGTTTTGAGTAAACACAAAAATAAACTTTACTATTTGTACTATTTCCCCTGTATTTGAATATTTTATACGTTAAAATATCGGGAATAAAACATTTCTTCTTCTTTAACGATAGCTCAATAGAAAGCTTACCTCAAACTGCACTAGATGGCAGTTTCTATCTTATTTTTGACAACAAATGGACATTGAAGTTTTTTCCCCTGGACCCTTCAGCTGTAATGAGTCAACTAGTCGGAACGAATGGTCAAATGTGTAGAGCTAACGGCGAGCCATTCAGGTTCGAGGTGGGGGTATTCTATGTACGGGCTCGCCGACTGGTTCGATTGTGAATGGGGACTTTTATAGACAGGTGCGTCTCAAGGAACACCAAGCAACAAACGCACTACCTTACCAATGCGCCACTGGCGCAAGCTGCAGAAGCGTTTCTACCTTTCATCCACGGGTGGAAAAGGGGGATAAAAGTAGTTATTACCTATGAACTTAGGTTTAATATAAATGGTAAATTATAATTATTATTAACACTGGGAGAAAAATAGACTTAAGCGCCGGGACTTGAACCACAGGCCTTTACATTTCCAGTATAGCGCTCTTACCAACTGAGCTACGCAGGAGAATGATTTTTCTCTGCCTTAACCGATAATTAGTCCCGAATCCAAGCTTTCAATATTTCTACAATTATAGCAAGTCAATATTTATGACATTAAAACTAGACCAAGAATTAACGCTAGCTAATTAATTAACGCTATTGGTTGTACCTTGTACAACCAATTAGACATTCAATTTTTAAGTTTTTGGTAGTATTCATACTACGGAAAGTTTAAATTTTAATTTAAATCAAATAATAATTATTATTATTAACACTGGGAGACAGACAGAGAAAAATAGACCGGACTTGGGACTTGAACCACGGGCCTCTTCTCCGGCGCTGGAGTCAATTTTTTTCTGTCTGTCTCCCAGTGTTAACAATAATTATAATTTGATTTAAATTAAAATATAAACTATCCGTAGTATGAATACTACCAAAAACTTTAAAATTGAAATTATAAATGGTAAAATGACCCAAGTTATTTAATTTGACTTAATTTTAGTAGGGTAAAATAATTAACTTGTCCACTTATTTTCTAGGTTTTTATTTTACTAAGGGGAAACGTGAATGATTACGTTATAGGATAACGATAGGTTTAAATTTTATTATTAAATTTAAATATTTTCCATTTGTTACATATATGTATTAAGTATATAGAATATGTAGATAGAAAATAAATATATTTTCCTAACTCCCACAGCATATGCCTAAACTTACTATCAATAATTATTATTAATACATTATCAAAAATTTATAATATAGTAAAGTTTTTTTACTTACTGAACTGAAACTACATCATAATTAATACCAGAAACATTAGCATTCTATTTTTATCTCTTGGGGTATTCAGAAAAACAATCATTTACCTACTTGGTAACCTTGGTTATTCATGTCTCGACGATATTTCAAGGCTTGTTTCCGTATCTAACCATTTGCAGTCTACCTTTAGCGGAACTATAATTGGACTTTTTTTTACCAAAAACAATTAACAGGCTAGAGCTTGACGGAAGAAGGAAGTGATTATGTATGCACATACATACTTGGATAACTACATATTTAATTGGAGGAGGAAGATGTTTTTTTTATTAACTGTTTATTACGAGTTATTGTTGTTTTTAATTAGGGAGGTTTATTGTATGAAGATGTTAATCATAGTTTTGGATAACGGAGTTTGAGCTATTCACTCAACCAGTATTTAATTTTTACGATTCATAATTATTATTAACACTCTAATTTTTGATTTAATACATGATCTTAAGTTTATATTTTTTAGGTGTTAATGTTTTAGGACATCATTGAAGTAAATATTTTGGTTTTTAGAAGAACCGTTAATTTCTTCTTTTTTTTATCCTTACAAATTAACTTATTCAGGCAGCAGTTACAAAATATGTAGGAGCCTTGTTCTTTAAAGAAATAACATACGTGAAATCGTATCGATTCGCTCAAAACATATTGGGCAAAATTAATGTGTAGGGTTTTATAATAGTTTTCTTATAAAAATTAACCATCGCGTTGCACCTAAGTTAAGGATTTATTAATATTTTAAAAAAGATAACCTCTTCTCTTGTAAATAATTAGTTTTACCTATTATCTTTATTTATAAATAAATGAATAAATTGGGTTTTGGACAAGAATCAGAATCGCGACTAATTTGTGAGCTGATGCAAATTTTCGGATTATGCCATATGAAAAGCCTACCACCCTCACAGTCAACCCTCAAATTCAACCCTCTCACGACTCTAGTGAGCCCTATGAAAATTCTCCCACGTAGCTTAAAGGGCTCTAAAAGCAGCCTATTTACCATTCCGTATTTTCTAAGGCTTTGTAGTCCTAGATAAGATTTTTCCAATTTATAAAATCTCTAAAATTTATTGGTTCTACTTTTATTAGCTTTTCAGGAAAAATGTGTGATGCATTCTTATGATTCATAACTTGATAACTAATGACTAATGATTCACAGTGAAATTCAGCCGGCATAATAACTACATATTCTGATATCTCTGGATACTGCAACATCTCTAAACAAATTAGCATACAACATCTGATGCAATAGTTGTTAATATGACTATTTTCCTTTTCTGGCCAACTTTTTATCGACTTAAGTTTATTGAAACTTTTATATGTAAATAACCTTTTCTCTCTAAATAATTCAATATACACTATATCAGAAGTTGTATTTCCATAATAGGAAGTCTAAACTGCATTCTTTTCAATAAATTATTGAATTATCACCCTCTCTAAACATAGAAATTTGTTCTTTGTTAGTATTCATATTATTTTCTCCTGGGAGGAATATATAAGGCACCCTTGAGGATGGGGTAAAAAGAAATTTCCTTAGCCTACTCTACCATATTTTTAACAAACGTCTTAAAACAGTTATGTGCATTATTGTTAATTATCTAATTAAAAGTTGGCTCTGTTGTGCAGACCCCTGTTTATTGTTAAGGACCGTCTAGTAGTCTAGTATATTAAGATTACCCTTCGTGCTAAATGATGATGAGAATGACCATTTTTGATCCTATCTTTTTTACTTGTCTTTTTACACGTACTTGCTTTTTCGAGCTTTCAAAGTTATACTATCAGTAAAATCCTCTTTTTTAAAAATATTTTTTAACAGCTGCTTTTTACTGCTGATTAGGTTTTTCAGTATTTTCTTGATTTAATGCTTACTTTAAATATATGTATATATATATATATATACAGTGGAACTTGGATAATTCGAANCCCGAATATTTTTTTTCGGCCACCCGCGCCCCCCGGACCGCACCGGGAAATCGGGCATTTCAAGTGCCCGTATCCGGGAAACGGCTTACCGGAGGCAATTTTTACGCCCACCCTGACCGTTTGGGACCGGAAGAGACCTACCCCCCGAAAATCATCCCCCTACCTCCCCCAGGGGGCAAAATAGCCTTCGCGAAATATTATATATAGTAGAAGATTACCCTTCGTGCTAAGCATAGTGCCATTTATAATTATATGTAAATAACCTTTTCTCTCTAAATAATTCAATATACACTATATCAGAAGTTGTATTTCCATAATAGGAAGTCTAAACTGCATTCTTTTCAATAAATTATTGAATTATCACCCTCTCTAAACATAGAAATTTGTTCTTTGTTAGTATTCATATTATTTTCTCCTGGGAGGAATATATAAGGCACCCTTGAGGATGGGGTAAAAAGAAATTTCCTTAGCCTACTCTACCATATTTTTAACAAACGTCTTAAAACAGTTATGTGCATTATTGTTAATTATCTAATTAAAAGTTGGCTCTGTTGTGCAGACCCCTGTTTATTGTTAAGGACCGTCTAGTAGTCTAGTATATTAAGATTACCCTTCGTGCTAAATGATGATGAGAATGACCATTTTTGATCCTATCTTTTTTACTTGTCTTTTTACACGTACTTGCTTTTTCGAGCTTTCAAAGTTATACTATCAGTAAAATCCTCTTTTTTAAAAATATTTTTTAACAGCTGCTTTTTACTGCTGATTAGGTTTTTCAGTATTTTCTTGATTTAATGCTTACTTTAAATATATGTATATATATATATATATACAGTGGAACTTGGATAATTCGAACCTCAAGGGACCAGATAAAAAATTCGAATTATCCAAAACTTCGAATTACATAAGTGTTCGAAAAAAGGGTTTAAAAAAAAAACTTAAAACTCATGTCGGAACAATAAACTTGAATAAATCTTTAAAAAACAAAAAAACAAACAACATATTAATTTCATTAAAAAAAAAAAAGATAAAAAAGAAGTACATTTCAAACATATATGTACAATGCATAGTACTTATTAAAAATCCTAAATAATAAAATACAATAATAATATATAATACATATAATAGGTATATACATAATAATAAATCCTAATGTATTAACTTAAATTTTCTTAAAAAAGTCCGAGATTTGAAGTTGTTTGGATTTAAGTTTCTCTGTCATAACAAATGATTCTAATTTATTTAAAGCTATAAAAATTGACTCGCTTACATCATTTTTGCTTTCAAAAAATCGCCGTAGTTTATGAATGTGGTTTGATGCTTCTGCCATGCTTGGGATTAATCCTTCCTGGGCCACAGAAGTGTCGTCGTCTTCATCATCATCAGATGCTTCGTCGCAAGATGGGTTGTTATTTTTATCGACCACCTCAGCAATGATTTCCACGTCAGTAAGCTCGCCACTAACTGCAACTTCTTCATCTATGTCGACGAAGTCATTATATGAAATGGCAGGATCAGAAACAACATGTTCCCAGCCTTCAACAAAAGACCCAGCTTCAATTTCGTCAGCATTATTTTCCTGAGTTTCATTTTTAACGAAGCCGGCTTTTTTNAATTAAAAATATGAACCATCTTTGTTTGAAGTTATACCTCTTTATAGATTTATACATGTATAAATGCATACATTTTGTGCTTTCAAAGTTTTACTGTCATTGTGAAATCGTATTTTTTCATATTTTTTTTACAGTTTTTTTTTTTACTGTTGACTAGGTTGTTTATTTCCTTGATTGAAATTTCAGCTTTTTGTTTTTGTTGTTGGTACTTCTTATAAATATGTTTTTCTCTTTTGTTATTTTTATAAAAGTTGTTTGTTTTATAAAAGTTGTATTTTCATTGTGTGATATATATTGTTGGATGTTGCTACTAAGCGTTTTGAGATACTCTCTATTCTTTGATTGATGTAGTTAGTGGTTACTGTGTCGGGGAAGTGAAATCTAAACCTGCGAGTTGTTGTTGTGTAAACTCGAGGCTCCTGACTGTGGTCTGGAGGGTGAAATGTTCTGCTGTGTCCGCTCGGTTTCATATCCGTTCTTTTTCTTACGAGGGAAATTTCACCTTGGTCTCTCCCAGGGTTTTCAATGCATCGATACCAACCGTCGCTTCTTTCAATAGACCTTCATCGTTTTGATCATGGTGGACGTGCGTTGCGGATGGGGGCGTTTGCATGTTGCAGGCCTGAGATGGGCAGGGTTTTAAAGTTGTTTAAAAGGTTGGGCTGAGGGCGCCCTCATATAGAGCCGAGGCTAGAGACACGGTGCTGGGGGTCGGCTTCAAGGTCGCTTAGCTTGAGATGGTACACCATCTGCCTCCTCCTGCCCTCCCCTTGAGGTTTTTAGACCTAGGGTTCACTGACACAAGGCCTCCTCACAGCTCTACTTGTTTACCACCCAGGCCCCCTTATTCAAAAAATTGACTTTTCTCCCCTCCCTATTAAGACTCTACCTTACTATTGTAGTCCAGATAAGTACGGGTTAAAATTGAGGTGTATAAAAAAAAAGTTAAGAAATAATTTCATAGTCGGCGACTATACACTGGATATTTTCCTCACTCTCACGACAATAAACCGCATAGGTTTTTAGACCTAGGGTTCACTGACACAAGGCCTCCTCACAGCTCTACTTGTTTACCACCCAGGCCCCCTTATTCAAAAAATTGACTTTTCTCCCCTCCCTATTAAGACTCTACCTTACTATTGTAGTCCAGATAAGTACGGGTTAAAATTGAGGTGTATAAAAAAAAAGTTAAGAAATAATTTCATAGTCGGCGACTATACACTGGATATTTTCCTCACTCTCACGACAATAAACCGCATATTCCCCATTCGTAAATTCTTTGTTTAAATTGCCAAAGCGAAATCAAGAAAATATTTTTGGTATACCTTAAAGAGTGTATTAGTTTATTTCCTATTCGAGGGTTTTTCCTGAATTCTTATTTAATCATGATAAAATATACCAAAGATAAAAGTCGGTCTATTCAAAAAAAATATTTTCCTTAAGTAAACTTAATAAATTTTAACTGGGAAAATCCGACGAGATAAGCTACTGTAATTTTTACTAATCTAGTATTGTTCTGTAATGTCAGTTACAACTGTATATAATGTCAATAACTATTTCATATTACATGTGATAGACAAATTACAAAAATTTAAAATTCCCATGTTTCGAAGAAACGATAGTTTTACTGCGTTGTGTGAAGTACAATATTTTTTTTACAGAAATTGACGTCAGTCACATGAGAAATTTGCATGAGAGCCAAAATAGGGGGCAAAGAGGACATTGCCCCTGTCTTTTAAAATCCGCTACTTGTTATCCTATTTTATTGTTACTATTATTTTTTAATACATTCCATTTAGAAGAAGTAGTCATTTTATTATTTTATTGGTGAATCAATTTCGCATTTAACTGGAAATAAAACACAGTATTGTTATTCAGCTATCGGTAAAAATAAATTTTATCTACGACTTGCATTGTAAGTGGACTTTACATTGCTGGGAGTAAAAAAACAATCATACCAACTTAAAAGGTATTTTTTTAGGTAAATTTTAAGTGTTATGTTGGTAGTAAAGTTTTTCCGCTGTTTATAGCTTTCAATTTTTCAGGAAGGTTACTTTAGGTTATTATACAAAGTCTTTAAATTAAAAACAAACTATTGAAAGTGTTTGTTGTAAAACCGTGTATATTTAGTATAAAAATTGTTATTTTAATAAATGAAGTAACTAAATATCAGTTAAAGGTGTTTAAATTACGTGAATTTGTTGGTAAAACTTTTATACCTACAAACTTAGCTATTACCCATGGTGCACTAGTCGTAGATAAAATTTAATACGCAACATGGATCGAAGTATTTCTGCTCTCGGGATTATCTCCCTCGGCAAGCCTCGAGAGCTAATACTACAGTTATCTCCCTCGGCAAGCCTCGAGAGCTAATACTACAGTTATCTCCCTCGGCAAGCCGCAGGAGCTAACTCATTTATCTCCCTCGGCCAAAGGCCTCGGGAGCTAATGAAGTTAAGGAGAAAACTTAACCTCGAGCAGGAAAACATACTTCTCTCCCTTGTTGCGTACATAACTATTACTTTATCAGCTTATTATGGAGTTAACCAAATCTATATTGTTTAAAATTACCAAATAATATAAAATATAATTTTAGGAATTAACTATTAGTTGTGACGCATCTAGAAAAAGTTACACTTATATAATGGTTTTATTATCAATGTACGTCAATTTCCTTCTTTATAAGTACTATTACAATGCCTCAAAATACTTGTGTCATAATACTTGATAGAGTGATGAAAAAAACCAAGTTAAAATGAGCAATATATTTAATTATTAAAATGTAATAAGAGGTGAAAGAAGTTTTTTTTCTAACAACTATATCCAGGGGTTAAGTAGGTGTTCTTAATCTGTCCGCATTACAACCGCCTACCCTTTATAACGGAAAACAGGTCGTACAACGAAAACTAGGGCGGCCACAGAAACTGCACACGTTTCACCACAAGTTGAAATTCTAGCGTGAAAATTCGGTTCTTAGAATCCACTTGCTCAAGGCAACAATTCAAGTTTCACCCACGTACACAAATTAAATTAGATTTAGATGGGGACATTCCTGCCAACCTTTCATTCCAGCAGTCATTTAGGAATTGAGGCATCGTTCCATCATTTCTCTAATTAACATGTTAAATAATTTTCTCCTCAGACTGTAAAGAGTCGACGACTGGTCTTGGTCAAGATGTTTGCATAAAACCAACTTTTTAGACAACTTTTTTTTACTTTTAATATAAATATTTAATATGATGCTGAATTTTAGTTGAATCTTTATTTTAAATCAAAAGAGAAAATAGTTAAATTTTTAACTCCCCCTTAAGCAATAATAACGCAAAAAATATATTTTTTTATGGGATTATAATATGTATTAAGGAATTTCACTGCCAAATTTTAAAACCCAGACTTTTCCAACTTGTACTACGTTTCCATGATGTTTCAGTACGGGTTCAATACAATTTTTGGATAAAATTATCCGTGGAAACCTAGATTCAATACGGGTTGAAAACAATTTAGTTCAAGATGCGTTACTCTAAATCCAGGGATCGTATCTGGATCAAGTTTCAGGGAAACACCTGAATTCGATCCTGACTTGCGCAAAGTGTGAGTGCCCCTAGAGGTTTTGGTGGTAAAACTAATCAAATCTGTCTAAACACTTTATTTGTAATTTTTATATAAAAAATCTGGTTATATAAGGTTAAGGTTACAATTTTTTACGGATTCAATAGCATTCATGAAAACAACTAACTTGTTAAATTCCCAATCTGGATTTATCCTTATTTAAATATAATGGCAACGTAATAGTTGGTTATTTATTTTAGTTAGTAGTTGGAATTTTGTTTTGATCTAAGATCTGTTGTAAGTTTACTACAATGCTTAATGGACCTCAAGAAATATTCAGATTTATTTTTTCGTAAAATTAAAATATGAAATTAAAAAAACTGCACTACCCTCTTTATTTTATTATTAAAAAAGAAAATATTGAATATCGAACCCATTAAGCTATATTTTTTTATTTAAAAAAGTAATTTTTTTTAAAGTATTTCGTATAATATCGTTTATTTTCCTCAGTATTCCCGTCTTTTCATAGAGCAATTTGTTTAGTAATCATCTACTAATTTTAATTTATTGCCTTTAACGTATTGAAAGTTTTAATAGTTTTGTTTTTTCGTTTAGTTTATCTCTTGTTTGTAGATTTGTCTATTTATTCAGCCAGGCAAATGACCTTAAGTAAATAGCTTTTTAAAAATCGATTACTAAAGATAGGCTTGTGTATAAGAAAAACAACCTTTAACGATCTTCCTGGTTCTTTCATCTCCTTTTAGGGAGTCAATATTATTCTTCTTGCTTCCTTGATTGTGTGAATAACAACTATAACTGTTATATATTATTTATGTATATTCTATATACATTTAATCTATACCTACTTCCTAATGTACAGATAAGTCTTAACTGGAAAATAAATTATCATTGTATCTTCCTGGTTCTCGTTTTACTATTTTAAATAAAAAACCAATACCGTTTTAAGATTAAACCTAATCGTATTCGTATTACCTGAAATAATCAGGTTGGGACTAACTTAGATTGTATAAGAAAATATTAATAAATGGTCTTTTATCTCATCTCTTCGTGCATTGTGGACCTTTTCGATTTTTATAAACCTCCATTGTTTTTTAATGTATCCGTTTTGAAGTTTTGGTTTACCCTCTGCTATTGTTGGTGGGTTCTGCATCGTTGTGTATCTCTATTTAAATAAATTGTATTATTGATTGATCAAGCTTGAACATTTAGTAATTTACAAAGAATCAGATAAATGGTATAGTAATACTTTTATATTATTACCACCCTGTATTTATTTAATTGTAAAGTTAACTAATAAGATTAAAGTAGAAAAGCAATTCAATAAATAAGTACATACTATTCACCAGTATCATTTATGCAATAGGCAATTGCTAAAATAGCATTTGATTGTGGATTCAGTGTTATTTTTAAGATAATAGTGAGGCAATAGATTAAATTAAAGATTGAAGAGAGAAATATATGTCTTCATTGATCAGATGCTCGACAAAAAATAGTCAGCAAATAGTGTGGTACGTAGCTTCGTTCCAATCAAGTAATTTTAAATCTCATTCGTCTACTTTATTTAATTTTTCCCCTCCTTTTATTATATATATTTAAAAATTATGATTTTGCTTCCGAGCTTTCCGAAGGTAATGGAAGCTATGTGATCGTTTTGAAGAGCGAAAATATTTGATGTCTCTGATTTTAAAAATTCCAAAACAGAAATCCGTTTCAGGCATCAGGAAACATTTTTGGTTCCGTACCTGTCTGTCTATCACTCAATTTTTGTGAACCAACATATCTTATTGTAATTTTCTGAAATTTGAATGGTAGGTCGTAATTAAGTTGATCCAATGTAAGTTTCAACCTTCTGTGCCCATTTGTTTCTCTACCGCATGCACACTAAAATACATTTATATACCCCTATATCTTCATAATTAGTCATCTGTGTTTTAATGAAATTTAGATAGTTTATCAAACGTAGCATGTAGCCCCAGATTAATTTTAACCAACTGCGCATGCTCAGTCTAAAGTGCGCCTGCGCATCTCTGACTGGGCATGCGCAGATACCAATGCTCGGTTCGGCAGTCTGGACGATGCTTTAAAGTTTGCTAAATTGATACTTCAATTCAGGTAAAATATCAAAACAATTTTGACAGATTTATAATTAGAGAAAATTAAAACAAAAATTAATTAATGACAATAATAGGTTGTAAAACCATAAAATCATTTACGTAAAATTATTTACGTACTGCAAAACTGCCTATTGGCAGAAAAATATTCTCACGTTTTTGTTTTTTACGTAAGAGGTTATAAGAGGCTTAGTTGCAGAAAAAAAAAATCAGCTGCAGTACTATTAGAAATTAACCTATGAAAATTATAAAACGGTAATTGATTTTAGTCAATTCAAAATAATATAGGTTACAGGTAGATTACTGCATCTCGAAAGTTTTTCACTTTTTGAAGTGGTACATGATATATATACATATATAAAATATATATATAAAGTGTATGGCTTCGCGCCCTTTGAGATGTGTTATTCACGGGGATACCTATATTGTATAATATAAAACTCAAGCCATGAGTTCGTGACTCTGATCAGCATCGTGATTTAACTTAAAGAACTAGGTTCTTTGCTGCTTTGGGTTAATCACAGTCACTAACATCCAAGAAAATTGTTAGTTAAATGTCGGACCATCATTTTCTTTAAAAATTTGTCACCTATCGATTACCGACACATTTTTAATATTACATCATTGTCATATTAACTATCAAAATCAAATAATTAGTTTTTAATATTATTGTTATTTATTAGCCAGCTGAACAATTAACGAAAATGATTGCACAGAAAAATAGTGTTAAAATTGTTATTTGAGCCAGATGTTTAAATTAAATAAGTTAAAAATACAAAATAACTCTTCGCGTTCTCATATATTCTAGTTTCTCAGTTGTTAATTGTTTTTAGTACGCTTTAGAGGTATTATGTTTAATTTCTAACTTATTAAATAATAAGTTCTGTTTTATACTAAATTTAATTAAAGATTTTTTTTTTTTTAACTACTTAACTACTTTACTAATTAACTAGTAACTACTTTAACTAGTAACTTCTTTAACTAGTAACTACTTTAACTAGTACTAATATCTTTTTTAGACTTATAGTAACCTGGTTTAAAATTATTAAGTTGTAAGAATATCACACAGTATGCTTATTTAAATTGGCTTGTTTTCTCTTATTAAATTAGAATGTTTTAAGAGTTAAACACTGGCTTTCATGAATTTATTTATATTTCATGTACTCTTAAAATGATTTCAATAATAATTGTTGATTTTATTATGTTAATTATTATACCAGTATTTAGGGTCATTCCTGAGATTCCTCTCACTGCTATCTTTATTGTGCCGTATTTGCTGTTACTTTATTTTAATTTTTTTTTTTTTTAGGGTTATTCATTTACAGATGGAAACAGTTGCGCATTATTTGTGGATTTAATGTTTACTATGGCAATTTTAAAATTATCCTACTTTCGGTTGAGGTAGTCTTTATGGGGCATCATGTATAGAAATGAAAATAACTGGCACATAATATAATTAAAGTCTTTTCTGTAGATTGATCAATAATGCACTAATTATGGATACTTTATCTCATAAGTTTTCTCCTAATACGTTTTCCATCTTCAGCTCTATTTTGAGACAAAGTTGTATACAGGTCGATTTTGCGAATCTTGGGCGTATGTATCTGTCGTAGATTAACTGAGCTCCGATGTAGCGTATCTGGTATTTCGAGAGAGTATGAAATGAAAATATATCCATAAATAATACAATTTTTATCAATATACAGTAACACTTTAATAATATGTGCCTTATAATGGTCCAGTTTTTTTCATTTCTATACGTGCTGCCCCTTATAGACTACAATATTCTTTTTTTGTGATAATATATATTGATACATAACTATCAACAATAACTAACAAAATTGCGCAACAAGTAACCAACAAGAAACATGAAATATTTTAATTTGAATGTTCAGAAACTATCACTTAATTTTTTCTAAATGTTGAAACAATTTTCTTGTGAGCATTCGAATTTCCTTACTCCTATATAATGATTTTGTTATATTGGCAATATGCCTCTTGTTTTGATGACTGCCTTGTCTTAAAATACTGTTTATAGCTGTTATCTTATATTTTCTTGTTTTTTATAAATTTCTCGACTATTAGTTCGTCTTCTTCCTATATTTTTTTTGTAAAAAACTGTCCGTTTATTTCGACACAAACAGCTGGCATCAGTTTGAAGGTTAGTTACAACATCAAATAAGTTACTTCCTCGTGCGTGTTTTATTGATGTATTCTCTTGGTTTTGTTAAATTTATTTCAATCTTTATTTATTTATTTTTTTTTTTTTTGAGATCTCTTCCCTCTTCATTTATAAATTGTCATCTGTCCCTATTTTGTTTCCGTGAAATGTTAATAGAATTATATTGTGGTTACTAGGTTTCTTAATTCAGCTTTTCGTGATTTTTGTGATTCGCCTTTATTTGTTAATTCCACTTATTAGTGTTAACTATTAAGTCAAATTTATAAGGGTAAGTAAATGATAAAAAATTAAAATGTCATACTAATTATTTATAATCAATTTAGGTAGATAATCAAGTAGATGCCTCCAATTTTAATTGCATCAAAATCTAAATACAAATCTCAGCAATATCGTTTTTGTATAGGTACCTATCACAAAAATGTTGAACATTTATTTTTATATCGAAGAACTTCTGTGAAGATTAAAGTAAATTATTAATATTTCCTATATTCTGTTATAGGAATAGTTTTTGATAGTTCTATTACTATATTATTGCTTTATTGCATTAGTTATTGCTTTATCTTAGTCACCTGTGTTAAATAGTTGCAATTTGGAGTTTAAGCTACGCAATTGAAACATATTGCTTGATAAACATGTAATAAAAACACGCGCCCTCAATTAATATTGTTTAATACGTATTAACTTTCAAATTACTTATTTCCTTAAATATTAATTTCGTAATATTTTGTTATAAATTGTACTTTGTCTTATTTTAGCCTTTTTGATGTATCTTAACCTTTTACTTTTTCATATTTTAATATTTTTAAGAAAATTATTATATTTATTTATCTTGGTTACGAACGATATTTCGTGGATCTTAAGTAGACATTTTTTAACTGAAGAAAACCCCTTTTTATATACATATTTTTAAACTTCCAAAGCTAACTTCAATAACAAAGTACATACTTATTATCAAATACGTAGAAATGAACTAATTAACTTTGAGTTACATAATTTATTTGTTGCTATGTTTGAACAAAAAACAATGAGAGACTTATATTCTTCTTTTCTCTTATATTCTTAATTTTGAAAAATATGTTATAAATAGGATTATGTTAAAACGTACATGCAAATTTTTTAATTAAAACCACGCCCTTACATATGTATTTATACGAAAATTTATATTTATTCCAAATAACTCTCAAGTACAGAAGTGTTTTTCCCTCTTCTCTAGTACTCCCCTATATTTTCAATCCTGGTGACATCCCTGATTTAAATTCCTTGTATTCTAAATTTATCTTCTAAATAGAAAAAATTGTTTTAATGTAACATGATTTAATTTACACACTGAAAGAAAGAAAAGCACTCGATATTATTTTGCATTATACACTTGTAATAAGTATTCTACCTCTCGTTCTCAAGTCAATAAAACTCATAAAGTTGTTTGTTCTCTTTGTCATTTAGTTTGGCAGTTAATTTCATTGGCTCGTGACATAGCTTAAAACAAAAGTGTATGAAGGTCCCGCTAAAAACCGTCGTCTGGCTCCAAAGCTCTAATTATAATTATCATATATACACTAACGACTGTATTTACCTGTTCAGAGTAACATTATATGTAATAAACTTTACTTATTAGATACTCGAGTTTTTATTGTCGTTGAGCGTTATACCTTTAACTCTGCAACTGTATTTATTTATGTCTGTCAATAGCATTTATCACCTTCTTTTTTATAATTTTTCTTCACTTTTTACGCAATAATCTTGTCCATGGACGTATTAACTGTACTTTTAATATAATTAACATTCACCTATCTTTAAATTTAGTATGTCTTGTAGTTGTTGATTATGATATTACTAAATTTTAACTAACGCCATACTTATAAATATCAATTGAACGTTTATAGATTATAAATATATACCATATTACTAGCTGATAGTTTTTTGTTTTTTTTCATTCTGCAATTTGTTCAATCGAAATTTTGTTGGTCTAAAGAGTAAACATGACCATTTTATTTATTAATCACAGTAAAAAAAAAAAAAAAAATAATAATAATAATAATAATAATAATTGATGGGGCATTAGGTATACTTATGAGGTGCCTTTGAACAAATTGTAAAAATCTAGAGAGTATTTGGTGAAACAATTAATCGAGAAAACTCACATTCAATAAAAGTTAATATCACTAAATATCTTCTTGATTCAGCCAACGCACAATGTGCCAAATGGTTCCATTTAAAATTTATATCAAGCTTGAAAAATCTTTATTTCTATAGGTCGGGAAATACTTAAGTTTGAGCGGGGTGCTAATAAAGCTAATAGGAAATAGTAGGGTTTAAAAAGAATGGTCGATACCACCCGTTTATATATCACCATAGTTACTTTAGATTCACCATAACGGGAAACGGGAGGTTCTTCTTAAGCATGCTTCTTCAATTCTACTTACTGAAATGCACAGAAATTGTTGTTTTATTTTTAATTACTTATGGATTTTACTCCGTTTACTGTAGTAGTGTACCTATAGTTGTAAACAACGCCTGAATAAAGTAGAACCCGAATTTATGAAAAGGTCAGTAATAATTGAATTGCAATTGAATTAAGTGTTCTCTTAATTTGTATTGCCTTTAATATGAGCATAAGCACGCCTCAAAATCGAGAAAATATAAATTTGTTTATTATTTTTTTTTTTAATTTCATCATCTTCCATATATAATTTCAAAAAATGAATGATTGAACCCCTAAGCATAGAGGTACATAAAGTGTCTTCTACAAAATAGAAACGGAATCAGAAATATCGCCTGCAAAAGATAATCCTGGAGTGCAATCAGATAGTGCATAGATATTTCATATGAACAAAACTACTAGATTAATTAGTTTTTAAAGATGTAATTTTAACAATTAAATCTTCTATTTGGTGTTACAACGATAATATTTCTCCAGTTTAAGATACCTTTTTAGTGTTTAAAAATATGTGTGTTTTAAGTATTAGTATACGCATTTTTGGCCCATTTCCCATTTGTTCATCTTTTATTTATTACAGCTGTATTTATGATTACCATAAGTTTTTTTTAAAGTCAATTTCATTTTTAGGGCTAACTAAAGGATATGGTTTTGACTAAAATGCTACCGGAGATTGTAGAACTTACGTTGTATCTTAATCCAAGGAGGTGAAGTATAAGGCTGGAATATAACGTTTCGCATTTGAAAAGGAGGTCTTGGGTCCAAAGTTCCTCAACTTCCTCTTTTGCCTAGAATGTTCCCACCATGATGGTGTGTTTAAAAAGTTGAGCATAATATGCTTGACTTATTTCTTTTATTATTTTTGTAAACAGCCATTAAATTTCCATAATCATTATCTCTTATCTTGGGTCCGTTATCTTTATTTTGCTATACCATAATCAACAGCAGCCGACCATACTCCATAATGTCGCTTGCCATTCAACCGACAGCTAGATAAGATTACGTGGCTCAAATTTTGTTTACATCTTCGTGCCTTTTTGCCCCTTATTTGTTGGTTTATTTAAAAGAAAAAAATAACCCCTCTTATCTCTTATTATTTTTTCCTTTCGTTTTTAAAATCATAAAACAAACACGATTGTTTGTCGAGTAGCATAAGCTTATGCAATAAAATTGTTATTTTGTTCATTTCATCCACAAAGTCCTTACGAATTCGTCTTTCTATTACGTAACAGGCTTGTTGTCCGATGTTATAAATATTACACCGTTTTCCCCTATTAGTCTGACTCATTGATAGTACGTTAGTTTCGGTGAAATTATTGTGACTCACATCTCGTTTTATGTTCTTGTTAGAATTACTATATTATTATTTTTATTACTACTTGTTTGGAATGATGAATTTTAATTTTAGTACGTATTATAATCATTATCATTCCTAGCTAAATAATAATATCTAATTACGAATTGTATATTTAAATAAAAAAAAAAAAAAAAAAAAAAAAAAAAAAAAAAAAAAAAAAAAAAAAAAAAAAA
>KZ651816.1:164210-176014 GCA_001010745.2 Gerris buenoi
TTTTTTAAAAAAAAAAAAAAAAAAAAAAAAAAAAATCTTAATTGAATATTATATTGATTGTCCTTAAAATGTATTGTGTATTAATTATAATATGAAAGATATAAGTTATTTCATAACTATTCAAAACTAGTGTTTGAGGTAAAAAGATAGTTTAATTTACTTATTTTACTTTTTATTATACGTAGTGCAAATATTTTGATGGATTTTCCACATTTTAAGGTCCCCTGAATCCAAAAAGTGGTATATCTGTCTGTAATCTGTGCTGGCGCGTAGAGCCTAAACTACTATGTGTTATAATTTTTATTTTGTATTGTGTTTAATTCCTGTTCAACATCAGGTTATTATTAAACCTGTTTTTTATTTTTATTTTGAATTCGTTCCAAGAAATATGTCTTATGCTAAGTTTTGCTCCTTCCTTACAAGAAGTTAAAACAGTTTATGTTTAAAAAATTTAATTTATTGCTTTCGTTCTTTATCCTGATATTAATATAGCTAAACTAATCCATTACCTCTATTTCTCCCAAGGATTTTAAGAATTTTGTTTTTTAGTTTTAATCTAACCTTAAATTTACGATTTAAATTTTGCTTGTGAGCTTACCTGTAACAGTAGCTAAAATGTAACAGAAGATGATTTCAAAATTTCCTAGACAGAAATCTGTTTTATCCATCAGGACATTTTGGTCCCATTTAAGCCATTTCTGTGAACTAAAATATCTTCAAGACTACAAGTTCGAATTCAATAAAATTTAGAAGGAAGGTTATAATTAGCCATTTGTTTGTCCCATACAAGTTTTGACTTTCTGCGCTCATTTCTTCCCTCATGCTTATGAGTTTTTTTAATTAGTACCTAAACTTTTGTTTTTTTATTAATACCTATATCTTTTAAATTAAAGTACTTATCTGATTTTTAAGCAATTATTTTTTGATAGTAGCCTACAGATAGTGCTATAATACTCCAATCGCCAGTGTTCATTAAATGTTGCTCAATAGATACTTTTACTCATGTAAAAGTACTCATGTAAAAAAGTCAAACGAGACTTGTAACTGCTTATACAAATGTGTAGACAAATATGCACATTATTTCATGGTTTATCGTACTCAGTATTAAATGCTTTTCTTTACACATTATAAAACTTGACTTGCATCTTGTCAGTTTTATTCTGTTGACCACCGTGACGCATACTGAAAATGTTAGATTAATGCTATTTACATTGTTTCAAATTATTCTAGGCCCTTTATTCTACAGTTCTTTCTATTAATAATTGATTCTAGATCAGGCAAAATGTATCAAAAAGCCTGTACAACCTCTGATACTGCTGGGTGTACTGCTTTGGCTCAATTTGAAGAATAGCTTTGGAAGAAGTTCTTGTGAAACAGACAACCTTCATTTTTTTCCCCACTCCTTCGGTTCAAGTTAGATTTCCCTCATACGAAAGGATTTCGTAAAAGAACTCGTCTGGAATTCCAAGAATGACTAATTGTGTTGTTGAACTAGCTGCAGTAGGGCGCTCTCTCTTATATTTCCCTTTTTAGATCCTGGCCGGAGGGAGGAGGATCGGGTTGTGCGATGGTTCAGTCTGATGGGATGGGTCTCGGCTTAAAACTGTTATTTTTGCAGATAATTGGGCCTTGCTCCCCAAAGCCAAGGATACTGCTTGGTGCTTGTCGAGCTCCCAGTGCGACCTTGGTGGAGGGGATACAGCCCAGCTCTTTGATCTCTGCTCCGAGGTGGTGGTCTCCGACCTTGCATGCAGAGAAAGGGAACTACACAAAGCCGAACCATGCAAATTCTTTTTGCTTATACATAACATAGCCTATTATATCTGAATTCCTCTATTTGGAAAAGTTGTGTTGGAATAATTAAAATATCCTAGTATTCTTAATTATGATAAGAATTGTTTCGTTGTAGAAGATAACTTCAAAAAGACATCATTATTGAAAGTGACGGTTTATTTTGTAAGATATTCCATATTTTACTACGTTTTTATTAACTTGGTTTCTTGATTGTTTGTTTGTTTGTCCGGTACAAATCTTGCAATCGAATTTTAACTAACATCCCGAGTAGCTAGACATTTGAAACTTTCAGAACATGATGACAATGCATTATTTTAATACTTTTAGTCATTTTTCAGCAGAATTTAATTCGTTTTCAGCAAATTTGCTGAATGAAAAGTTATTTTATTTGTTTTGTCATATCTCATAATATTTACAATCTTCATTTTGACAGGTTTCAATTTATGATTTTTATAAATAAGAGATAAATATTAAATGACAGCAGAACAGGAAATATATCGATTATATATTATTTCAAATATAACGATGGCACGGTTTAAGAAAATTAAAAAACGTAGTATATAAAAAGTTCTTTTTATCTTGCAATTATTATAACTTAATTCAGTTTTATTTAATAGTGAATTTCCTATAAATAATATAATATGTATACAAATATATAATAAACATATATACTATTCTAGCTAAGGTGTAAGTGTGTTCGGCACTTCTTTACTTCAGCACCCCCCTTAGTTCTAAGCAACAGTCTGCCCTACAAAAGTCTCAAAAGGTTTTTGTGTTTGTCTCCTCAAGACATTGAGACTCCTGGGGAAGTGTTATTAAGCTATTTGATTGAGTCTTATCATGTGTAGACTAAATCTTAAACAGAAATCTGTTGGACCATGAGTTCTACAGTTTTCTTAGCGTATTTGTAATATTCCTTCGTCTTGATAGTTAATATGAATAAGGGATATTATCACATTAATATACACAATTGTGACATTTCTTTCTCCCAAGCTACATTGGACTAAATATCCCTTTGTCTTAGTGGTTATTTCGACTAAGTAGTTAGTATCATGTTTCGTGTGGCATATTCTGAATTTATACGAGTTTTATAAAAACAATATTCTCTTTATCTTGGTTTTATTCTTGTCTTGTACATAGTAAAGTTCTCGACTTGTTTATAGTTTGTCTTCTTTCTCTTGCATTTATTTAATAAGTTCTTAAAAGTAGCTTTTTTGTGAAGCTTAAAGTGAGACGTTATTGAATATCTGGTTGAACACTGGTTGGGTTGCATTGTTATCTGATATTTTGTCCTTCAAAGTCCTTCATCCGTACGTCGTGTCTGGTAGATAATTGATTCCACCCTGAGTAGTGTTCATAAAATATATCTTATAAAAACATTTTTTTCTATGATAGGTGATTTGCCTGACAAAATAAATTCGTATTATTTTGTCACCCTTCTTTACGCTATAACCAATCAATTTGTTATTATTAAAATGCTTGCTATTACCATTACCTAAATAGAAATACAATATATATGCAATATTATATTGCATGCATATTGTATATCTACTTATTATATAAGAAATATAGAGTATATTATAAAATCAACGTCTAATTTCTATCCAGTACACAATTATGAAGTAGCAAAGCAATATTGATCGGCATTTTGTATAGCATAAGCCATTCATCTAAATTAAATGCATCTCTACATTCATTATTGTGAGTATGGTGTACATTGTCATCTCGTTTCCTTTGTACATTTATATGTAATGTAAAGAATAATAAATAGTAAATTACCTAAATTCCTTCTTGATTAGCACTTTTTAAAGATTTGGTTTTGACCTAGATTTTCTTGGTTTTAATCGTATTGAATAAAAGTCGGTAAAAATTAATATTTATTAAAAACCACAACAGCCAAATTAAAGCGATGCCGATCCTTTTATGAGGGTGATTTAAACCTTTCAAAATTAATTACTATGGTGTTTGACTGTAAAATGATACGTTTTTATTGTTTTTTTTTGTTTTTTTTTTTAATCAAAATACTTTTAGAATTGACATTTTATTTATTTGACTCAATTTTTGTCGTCCTTGTTTTGGTTTGATGTGTTATTTAGTTTACAAGTTTATTCAATTGTACACTGCGACTACGACTCTTGTTGCTCTCAGAAAAAAACGGATGTAAAAACAAATGGAGTCAGAGGGTGGTGACCTTGAGGGCCAGGGCATTAGGAAAGGGTTTTGTGAGTCAGTCAGGTGGAGAGGTTCTGCTCTGGGGAGAGAGGGCCAACCTCCGGGCTGGGTTTTTTTTTCCGTTTTAAAAAATGCCATGGGCAGCGGTAGCAGCCCCTTGGGTTCAATGAACTTGGACTTCACCATTAAGTATAGCTACGCAAAGTACTCGCATGAATCCTGGCGTGGCAACACGTTGCTTGGGTTTCTGTCCTACCATTATTCCTAACTCGCCCAGCAATCTAATCATTAACAACTACTACACTTGCACAAGAGTAAATATATAGTATTTATTTACATTTTTTCTTAAACTAATGATAATACTGTATAGCTGGACAGTATTTAAAGTCGTTAGTTTTTCCTTTTCGACAATTCTCATGGATATTTTTTATTAATATTATTGCACTTCAGTTTTCTTTATCACGCCAGTTCCCATGATTGATTGTCTATATTTTGTATGCTATATGCATAATAAAGAAGTTCTTAAATAAAATACTAGTATTAAATAGTCTAGAGAAAGTTTGTTCCGTTTTATAATTTTATAAATTCATATATAATCTGAAAAGTTATGGATCTTCCCTTATCCTCGCCTTTAATTTTGTTGTGCTACTTTTGATGATTTGATTACCATTTGCCTAACAGATGCGTTGCCTTTGTCTTATAAACAGAAATGAGGTTGAAATTTTAATTACTATGAAAAGTAATTAATGATAAAACACGTGACACTTTTTTTCAGTGTCAAGTTTGATACAGCACGATCATAATAGAAGTTAATAATTTAGTGGTTAGTTTCATAATTTTGTTTAATCATTTTTATCTTGAAATTCGAATCAAGGCAGAATTCAATAAGAACGTTCCAATTATTTATTTGATTGTGATTTAATTAGAGCAGCTTGAGCTCTACCTATCAACTAGTTGCCTAGATTCCGATTTTTATTTTAGTTTATAAGTTAAAACAATCGGAGACCAAGTCTCATTTGTAAGATCTGGTTCTGCTGTTTACTAGGTAAATTATTGTTTTTTATTTATATGATTTACATCTTCAGAACTAACTTGTGTAATTTTTATTTTCTTCACATTTGTGCATTTGGTTTTTTCTATTTTATTTTGTGGTTTTAAACTAATATAAAGTTAATTTAATAGCACTTGTACTAAGTTAAAGACGTTTTATTGTTTGATTTTTTGGTTGTCTTGTACAATAATTTAATCTAGATTAAATTATTTGTTTGCTGTCGAAATATTTATTTAATATTAATTTAAAACCTATTGCTTTTTGGTAGACTCAAAACACCAATTCAGTAATTAAGTTATGTTTTTTTTTTTTTTTTTTTTTTTCAATCAACATTTTTAATAACACTTCACCTCTAGATAAGTTATTTAACTTATCTTCAACTTTAAGTTCAGCAGAACTTACAGAACTTAAGAAATTTTTATTTTTTTACCATTTTTGAATAGTTTAATGAATTTATTAGAATTATTGTTTTATTTATAACTGCCTAAGGATTACGACTGTATACAAACGCAGTGGAAAATTACTTTCTAAAATTTGTTGATTTTACTTAATTAATAAAACAGAAATTTATTTTTCATATCTTCAACCTTCTATATGATGAAGGTTTGTCTTTTAATTATAAATTAACCTCAGATTCATGTAATATAAAAACAATCTACTTCTAGTACCCACTACCCACTGCCCTTCTCCTAGTTTATCATTCATTGTTTTAAGGCCCTCTATTATTTTTGTCCCTAATTTGAAAAAAATATTTTTATTATAAGTAATAGCAGTCTTAATTAATTTAAAAAACAGCAATTTACTGTAATAATCTGTTATAAATGCTGTTTTTTTTTTCTACACCACATTACACTATCAGTATTTGGAGGTCTAATGTTAAGTGTTTATTATGGTTTTTACACAGCCTTGGCAAATTGATAAGCGCTATGTGGTTTTGTTTTATTGTTTTCTCAGCAGTGTGGATAGATCAAATACATATTTTTTTTTACAATAAATCCTTAGTTTAATCTAATAAATACAATTGATATAGCTTCTAGGAAAAGAAAAGTAAAATTGAAAATTATTATAATAACTACACTTTATTGCAGATTTAATAGTCGAATTTTAGCTTATACCTTAAAACAAGTTAAATAATATGACAGTGCAACGTAGTAGTCACTATTGTTTTTAAATTTGGAAGTAACAATGAAATTGTTAAACCTCTGAAACCAAGGTCTAGACAGCTCTGAGTTCGAATCCCAGAGAGGTGAGACATGTTTCACACTGATGATATCATCGAGTAGATGAGTAAAGTGGCCGGATAATNTAAAAGCTTATGTTTAGGCAATTGATTATAATAGGAATTATATCATGGATCTTGCCCCCCCCTCCTTAAAAAAATGTGTTTTATGGTAAATAACATTTGTGTGATTCTGCTAGCTAGTTTTGTTGTGATGGAATTTCTGATCTATTTGGAAGGGTGTAAAGATGTTGTTTTTTTTTAGTGTTCGATATTTTAGTCCAGGAGGTAACGTGCAAAAAAGTGTCTTGACTGACATCAAGCTAGAATTTTGCATACAAGTAAATGTTTTGGTGCCTTTTAAGGCTAAGTTCGTGTGCAGGACATAGCTTGGCAATAGGCATTTGATAAAAACAAAACCGGTGGAGAGTGGCCATGTCCCGCCCTTTTTGGTGGACAATGTGATTTTCATGATCCTGGGTACGAACTTAGTAGACCAATTATCAAGCTAATGGTAGTTTGCCACTTAATAGGTTAGTTAGTCAAATACTACTCAAAATAAAAGTGTTCCCCTGTCAAGGGGAACACACTTATCTGTTAGTCAGACACTTTTTTGCACGCTATCTCCTGGACTATTTGCTTTAAAAAAGGTGTGTGAAGTAGGAACAATAAAAAAATGGTTTGTGCTTCTCAGTGTCCATGTACTCCTTGGATACTCCAACTTCTTCTATTATTAATATATTTTTTTTTTTTATTATTGTTCAGGATGGAGCGGGAGTCGAACCAGATGCAGGCTCTGTGCAGGTCTGGGTGCGGTTTCTATGGCAACCCATCAACAGACGGCCTTTGCTCACTATGCTACAAGGAAGCACTAAAAAAGAAACAGCAGCCCCCTACGCCCACTGCAGCACCCCCTCCCTCTCACACGCCCCCACCACTTAGGGAAACTGCCACAGCCTCACCCACCATACCTGTCATACCTCCTGAACAGAAAGACTCCGTAAGTTTTATTTGTTGCATAATATATTTTACACTTATTTGGAATAGTATAATTACAATTTATGCTGCTTCATCCAGCTAGCTAGGAACAAGTGCCTCCTAGTTATATGTTTTCTAAAATTAGTTTATCATTTCAAGATTACAGTGCAGTCAGGAGACTTTGTACATCTATGAAGTCTGAATTTGTCTGTACATGGAGTGCAATGATTACGCTTAATAAAAAAATTATCTTGTGATACAACTTTGAATAAACTACGACCATAGCTTATACAGTGGAGCGTCGATTATCCAAACTAATGTTTTTTAGGGTAGTTCGGATAATCAAAAATTTGGATAATCAAAATTCACTTCAAAATTAAAAGGGAAGATGTAAAAATAATCACCCCCGTTTCTGCAATAAGCATATTTGTTTTATTTATCTAGTATATAGTGGAAAAAAATAAAACAAATGTATCTCCTATGATTAATTTAAAGAAAGTTGTATTCTCATGTGCTTAATTTGTTTACTTTTTTACTTAATTTTTCACTATGAAACTCGATTTGCCAAATCCCATGTCACCGTCACCATCTAGCTTCATGTTTTATTCCACTTCTTTTTCACACAATATGGGTCCAGATATTGGCTGTTCAAAGGCCCGTTTTTTCAAAAACCAATTGAATGCAGCGATATAAACTGCCCTCTTCACTGTCAAGATTAAGGGCATACCTAGTGATTAAGTCAGAATTATTTTTTATTCCCGTATTCGTTGATTTACTAACTTTGATCTTGATAGCTAATATTTGACCCGTTTCATCTTTCTTCAGCCGTGTAATAATTGCCATTTTATCTTTTAATGAAAGCACTACTCGTTTCCTTTTTGTCAACGTGTTGTAAGTTTTGCGTAAAATATCTGACCACTAACTAATTCAATGTATACCTCCCAATGAATGATTTGAAACTGAGAGTATTGACATAACCAAACAACAGAATGGAAAGGTATTAAGTGGAAAAGGTAAGCTGCAAATAATTCCACAAATGTTAATGGTCTGCACTGTCAAAATGGATTCATCGAAATCTGGTATCCCTTTCTTTATACAGCTAACACTGCTGCTTCTAGGCGGCTTTTTTTTTTTTTTTTTTCCCCATAAAGCCAGTTCGGATAATTGAACGTTCAGATAACTGACGTTCAGATAATTGACGCTCTACTGTATATGTATTATTTAAGAAATTTAATATTCAATGAAACGGGGTTCATCTGTGTTGTTGGAATAAGTATTCAATATAATTGTTTGAATAAATTCTGATTCATAAATTGCCAGAGGTAGCTAGGGCTATGAGGCAGAGTAGATATGAGAACCAGCACCAACATATTGTGCTTGATTTAAGTATATGATGCTTTGTTTTTGCTGAAAATGTGTTTTTCAATGAATCACTTATATTCATTTATGTGTTTATTTTTCAGAACGAAGGGGAAACTTCTGGAGGGCTGAGTGGAAGTGAAGCACAAGATGGTGCCTCAATAGGACAGGACGATAAAAATGATGATAAAGATAAAAATAAGAAAAAAAATAGATGCTTTGTATGTCGTAAGAAAGTCGGACTTACAGGTAAGCTAACTCAATGTAAGTTCTTAGTATAATTAGTGAAATTTTTAAAGTACTTATTGAAATTATTAACTTATTGCTTCTCTCCAACATTCCTAAATTGTAACTGAAAAATTAGAATGAAATCTAAATATACAGTTTGTAATCATGCCTAACAGGTCAAATCTAACAAAAATTATAGCTGCTAGTTAAGTTTGTACTGCCAAAGAGGTAGTAAATTACCAAAACAGTTGGGTCGGCACCACTGTATTATGTGTTGCCAACCCATACTGTGTGCCGACTACAATGTGGGATAACGCTACTAACAAAGATATTAATACTTCTATTTTAGTGTTGTGTAGAACTTTGCGATATAAATTAGGTAAAAATTAATAAAACGTGGCTCCTGCTCTCCACTCTTTTTTTACCTTTAAAAGATCTTTGATTTTTTCCCCTTAAAATTTCCACACTTACAACTGCCAAATTCTTTTTTAATAACTCGCCCATCAGTTTTGTCAAAGCATTATCCCTTTTAATTTGATTACTGTAACCATTATGTATAATGTTCTATAAAATCTCTTATCCAAGATGAATATCTTTATTTGACCACCATTTAAGTAAAAGAAGTCACTTTGAAATTGTGGCAAGCTGGCTAGTAATTGTTGCACTTGGGCTTATTCAAGCCGCTGGTAGATCATGTGACTGGTTAGTTTTGTAAAGTAGCCCAGGTGTTAAACTCTTTTTAACTTTAGCCAGGTAAATGAGGAAGTGTATACTAAAGTGTTTCCACTGGGTGACTTTACTAGCAGTTTTTAAACGGCCCCATTAAAAGCTTATGTTTAGGCAATTGATTATAATAGGAATTATATCATGGATCTTGTACCACTCTAGGTCTCGAATGCATGTGGGGGTTCATTTTTAAATGAAACAACATCTCTGAGTTTACAAGTTCAGTAGATTTTCCTTCTGGAAGTCCAAGAGGTCTCAACACTTTGTACAAGTTAAATTTGGACTGCCTTTAAAAATCTTTGTTCACTGCCAAATTTTCTCTGGTATTTAATGGTATTGATGGACAGGCATTGAAGATTAGGGGCCTGTATCAAAATTAAGAGATGCCATTATGACTGGAGAGATGGATTATATCGTTATTCTTTTTTTTAAAAAAGTGCACCCTATTAAACACATTTTGAAATAGCATTTTCATTTCACTTCTTTTTCCACAATATTTATACCACATCAAGGAGCTAAGTATTATAGGGTTGTCAAATTTGAATGCCAATATAAAAGCATTAGGATGATTTAACTATTTTTAAAAATAACTAATTTAAATTTACATTTCTTCAAAAAAATGTATTAGAAAATCTAATTTATAAATGTATTCATCATTTACATTTTCTTCAACACAAAACTGTGACCAGGTTCTTTCTTTCTAATGAATAGATGGTAGGATAAGCATAATTAGCAGATATAGGCTTCGAGAATAGGGTCTGACAAAAACCGCTGCAAAATTAATTTAAAAGAAGTTAGGTGGATCAGATTTCAGTGATTTGTCAGGCTTAAAAACTCTTTGTTAATTAGAGAATTTTTTATCATATAAGTTCATATACATGCAAAAGCATGTTTATTTAGGTTTTCTAGTGATGTCCAAAGTCTTGAAAGTTGTTAAGGCCAATATTTGCTAATCAACTTGAGGGTTGTTAAACATAATTTAACAAATAACTACTATAAGCTGATTGTCAGTTTCTTGATCCTTACACTTTACAATACTTACCACTAATATCATAAGATACATACAGTATTCATAGGTTAATGCAGATTAATTTGGGACTTCATCTATAAAGAATATGCAGACAGATTTTCTTGTATCCAATGTGTTTTTTAGTTAATGGTTGTGACTATCAGCTCTTCTTTTTGAGCTTTGGGAGTAGAACGCCTAAACTATTTATGCTTAACAGTTCAACCTAATTCAATCACTCAAAAGACTCTGTCAATTCTAATATTCTTTATTCTTGGTTTAGTCCTTTGCGGGCAAATGGAGACAGATTTAGGTTATTTGATATAGACTACCTATGTTTATGAGCCCATGTTAGAAATAAGTTATGAAATAACATTATGTAGGAATAGCATAAGAATAAGTTTCTGGGTAGATTTTAGATGATAAATAGAAAATTACTCTGTTAGCAAAACTGCTACTAAAAGAGCTAGTTATAATTTGTCCCTACAATCTATAATATTGTACCAAAATGGCCTTTTTAATGATTTAGTAATCATGAATGATCACATTTACTCTTTAATAATATCTAGATATTTGAAAAAGTAATAAATTGTGAAAGTTCAATAAGTAGTTAAAAAGATTTCATCTAATTTGACTCCTTGATCTATGGTTGGAGTAGAACATGCCTTAATCGCCAAAGAAGCAATTTTTTAAATATTTTTTTTTTTTTTTTTTAGGTTTTGAGTGTCGATGCGGTGGCTTATACTGCGGTGTTCATAGGTATTCAGATAAGCACAACTGTACGTTTAACTACCGAGAACTCGGAGCCCAAGAAATCCGACGTAACAACCCCGTCGTAGTAGGGGAGAAAATTCACAAAATATAATGCGGTCTCCTACTCCCCTTTCCCAGCCCTTTCCCTCCGTATCTCCCCCTTGACTTCCTGCTCCACCAGTGTCTTGATAATACTATATTGCGTATCTTATATAATAAACAAATAATTAATACCTACAATGTGTTATATAGTGAAACAAAACAAACTATTAAAACTTTAGCCTAAAAAAAGAAACCATTTTGTTGTGTTTAAATGACGACTGATTTGCCTCCCTTCTCCAGTGTTGGTGACCGTTTAAAAAAAAAATTAATTAACAGACTTTTTTCGGTGCATTAATCTCGAGTTATGGTCACAGGTAAATCTTTATTTCTTAGGAAAGTGTTCTACCACTGTTAATAAATAATAATTAAAAATAATAATAATAAAATTATGAAATGTGTTTAGATGTCGTTGGGTT
>KZ651816.1:207877-218998 GCA_001010745.2 Gerris buenoi
GTATATCATTTTAAAGGCTTTGATATGTACATTAAAGCTATTTTATTTGTTGATTTTTTAAAAATGTTGTGCATGTACTTTTGTACCGATTTATAATTTTGTTGTAGGTTAAAGGGTTTAAATACTTTTTTGATACTAGGTTTTTTATTTTTATGTATTTATTAGTTAAATGAATACCCTTTTGCGTTGTTTGTTTTTTAAAAATATAATTTCGATACCTTTAGAGTACAGGGGTACAAATGTTAATGTTAATCACTTATAGTGTGATGTATATCGTTAAAAAGCTCATTCATCGTAGATAATTTTTTGTTATATTCTATTTTGTGTTATTTTTAGTTTTGAGGGGGGGGGGGGGTAAATTTATAAAAACCTGTTTCTACGATTTGGTTGCAGTTTTATATTTGTTTATTAAATAATGGTGCTTGTTGGAGGCTTTGATTCTTCAACAAATGTTTAAATTTCTCCGACATTATTAAATATTTACTGGAACAGTGCCACGCAGTTGCGGTTCCAACTTTTTGATATTTATGGTATTTTTCTTACTTTGGTCTTTTCTTGCGAGGAAGCTATGTGCCACATTAATTGGCAAAGTTTTTTTGTTTTTTTTTTTGTTTGTTTCTGTATTCTTTACCTTAGTTGTTTCTATGTGCAAAATTTAGGGAAGATTGAATGACGGGAAGTGGTTCAAAATTGGGGTAATAGGTGTGCGATGAAACTTAAAAAGCAAAGAAATATGATGCCATTTTGCTTTTTTATTATTATTTTGGTTTCTGTATTCTTCACCTTAGTTATTTCTATGTGCAAAATTTAGGGAAGATTGAATGACGGGAAGTGTTTCAAAATTGGTGTAATAGGTGTGCGATGAAACTTACAAAGCAAAGTAATATAAGACCAGTAAAAAAAATAATAAGAGCGCAAAGGGTTCAAGTTAAACTAGGGCTATCCCCTGCTTACTTTCGTTCAACTATTAAAGCTTCATACAAATTAGATATTATGTACTTTTGAAGCTGTAGGTGAAAATAAATGTATCACATGAGAAACAAATGATCACAGAAGGTTGGAACTTATATTGGACCATCAATGGGCTAATTATGACTTACCATTAAAATTTAATTAAAATAGGACGAGTAGTTTTAAGATATATTGGATGGCAAAAATTCTGTCGCTAAACTTACTACTGACAGACAGACTCTCCTGACAAATAGGCCAGAAGATGCCTTAAGAGGATGATGTGAAATATCACTAACAGAACCGTACAGATAACTGCTAATAATACCCTAAGGATCATAAAGCAATTATTAGTGTAATAGGGAAATATAATCTAATTAAAAACACGTTTATAAATCGTCAAATAACTTTTTTATTTTCTATAAATACATTATATTATATTAAACTTGATCGCGCACAACTTTTTCGTGTAATACTTTGAGGGTAGAAACATCTTTAGTATCCGGTCTCTTAGATATGGCTCTGGAGTCAAGTATTACTAAATCGTTCACATTTTCAACAAGTGATCTGTCCTCTAGTATGCAACCCCGTGTCTTCACTGAGATCTGCCGGTAGAAATGACTGCACATCTGGAATAATTGCAAGAAAAAAATAACTTTTTATATTTTCTGTCATAAATCATAAATTTGAAACCTGTGATAATGAAAATTCTAGGGTCGGCGGGAAAAACCACATAAGTCAAAAATTATTATTTTTTTTATTTTTTTTATTTGATTAATGCATTCCCACGACCTTACTTTACCTTCTGTAAAAACCACATAAGTCAAAGCTCACTCTAAACGGGTTATAGAAAATAATACCTTTTGACTTAATGAAATATTATCATTAATTTAATTCAGGAAAAAGCACATAAGTCGACTTACGTTCTTTTGTCCAACTTTAATTACAATAATATTTCTAGGGTCAGCGGGAAAAACCACATAAGTCAAAAATTTGGATTTTTTTTTTTTATTTGATTAATGTATTCCTAATGCCTTACTTTACCTTCTGTAAAAACCACATGAGTCATGCAAAACTGACTCTAAATGGGTTATAGAAGATAATACCTTTTGACTTAAAAAAATATTATCAAATTTTGTATTCTGGAAAAACCACATAAGTCGACTTATGTTCTTTTGTCTAACTTTAATTAGAATAATCTATGTTCAGGATAAGCCACTTAGGTTAACTTATGTCATTGTGTCCAAAGAGAAATCGTACATAACTTAGTTATCTTATGCTGCTGTAGATTTTAGTAGGTACGTCTTATTTAATGGATTATACATTATAATATTCACAGACAGCGGTTGTGAAGTCTTTTCGAACGTTTATCCTGAAGGCTTCGCCCTCCACCTGTGATATTATTGTTTGTCTTGTTGGCCCGACCTATTACCCGCCAAAATCAAGAGCTCTCATTGGCTCCTCTTCTATTTCCCTCCTTTCTCTTTTCTATTTCCTCGCACTGGAAACAAACTCCCGCAATAAACCCAACCTTTTCACTTTTTCGACTTCTTCTGTGTTTTTATAAAGTTAAAACAAGTGAAATATCTTCAGGTGGAAAACATATGGTGGCTTAGGCTGTACAAAAGATGAGTGATTGTGAAGTTCACTGTCACTTTAGAAATTCTAGTACCTTATTGATATAAGTTGAAGTAATAAAACCGTATACACTTTCATTGTTTTGTAAAGTTAATTTTGAATTCAGCATTGTCATATTGTAACAATCATGACTAAGTAAGCGGTTATAGAACCTATTTATCACTTTATCAAACGTCTTATATTTAGTATTTTACTTTTTCATGTATAAAGAGAAAGATTTATGATTTTTTTTTTTATATATATAAATGTCTGTCTGTCGTCTGTGCAGACGCATGCAGCCTAAACTACTGGGCCGATTTTGAAGAAATTTGACATAAACGTTCAGAAAAATTATACCCCATGGCGAAATCGAGAAATAAATTGTATCTTCATATTTATGGGTGTTGCCCCCAAAAACTAATCAGTTTATCTTATTGATAGTTGGATTTACTATACGTGGTGCTACCCAAAAGTTCCCAGACTCAGTGTGTAACTCTTCTAACTACTGTAGTACATCGATTGGCCGCTAGGTTTCGGTACTAGTACTTCTCCCAAACCCCTCCTATCGTTTTCAGATTTTTTGGAGTTTTTTTGTCTTGTCAGTGAGGTGATATCTGTGTTACTGTTAGTTGTGTTCTGCGATAGCGTAATGAGCGATTTGAAAGAGCAACGCATTTGCACAGCAAATTTTGTTTCAAGCTCTGGAAAACGGCGACTGAAACTCACCAAATGCTTCGAGAAGCATTTGGTGATGAAGTCATGGATAAAAACCTAAGCCTTTGAATAGTTTAAGTGGCTCAAGAATGGAAAGACGAGTGTGGAAGGCGACGAGCGCTCTGGGCGCCCTTCAACTGGAATCAACGACCAAAACATCCAAACTGTGCATGAAACCATTCTCCGAGACCGTCGACAATCAATTCATGACATCTGTAATAAAGTTGGAATGTCCTATGGCACTGTCCAAAGAATTTTTGCGGATGAACTTGGGATGCGCAGAATTGCTGCAAACTTTTTTCCCCGTCTGTTGACACATGTTCAAAAGCAATATCGTGTTCTCATTTACCAAGAACTGAAAACATGCGCTGAAAATGATGAAAACTTCCTTCCTTCCATCATTACGGGTGACGGAGTCATGGAAGTACGGGTACGACCCGAAAAAAAAAAAAAATTCCTTCCTCGGAGAGTTGCTCTTTCAAATCGCTCATTACCCTATCACAGAACACAACTAACAGTAACACAGATATCACCTCACTGATAAGACAAAAAAACTCCAAAAAATCTGAAAACGATAGGAGGGGTTTGGGAGAAGTAAGGGTACCGAAACCTAGCGGCAAATCGATGTACTACAGTAGTTAGAAGAGTTAAACTCCGAGTCCGGGAACTTTTGGGTAGCAGTAGTACATTGTAACATCATGCATAATTAAATTGGTTTCTATATCTACCTGACTAGAAGATTACTATTCTATCCTGTTCATGGTTATAAAATCTTTTAATTTAACCTAGGTGTTTATTGTCAAAATCTGAAATAATTAATTTCTGTTATAGGGGTAGTCAAAAATCTAGTTCATATAGTTTTTGGGGGGTAGCGCCAATAAATTTGGTGCTAAATTTCATTTCTCGATTTTGCTAGGGGGTATGATTTTTCTGAGCCTTTAAGCCCAATTTCATTAAATTCGGCCCAGTAGTTTAGACTCGACGCCCGGTCACACAGGAAGCGGACTGTCCGTGGCGGACAAGTCTTTGGTCCGTGGCGGACAAGTCTTTGGTCCGTGGCGGACAAGTCTTTGGTCCGCGGCGGACAACCTGACAGTCCGCTTCCTGTGTGACCGGGCCATAAGAAGAATTAATCAAACATAAGCTAAACCCCCTATACAGAGTCTTATTGTTAGGTATGAAAAGAACTACAAGTTTTTCTTCTGGAGGTCCTAATTAAAAGGACTTTTTATATAAAACTGCTATATTTTTCTGTTTTAATTTATAGGTGTCTTACTATAATTTATGATATAAATAATAAATGTTCATTTCTGGCATGTTAATATGTTTCCATCGTTAAAAAATCTTCGAAGGACAAAAAAACATAAGTCAAATGACAAAATAACATAAGTCAATGTTATTGTAGGTAAATTTCTCTTTTGCTAAACCTGTGCAAATCTGTAAATTTAATATACTTGTCAATTTTAACTATAAATTGACAAGAATATTAAAAAACGAGTTCAGTTTTGTGTTAAAAACTTGTGTCTTAAAATAATTAAAAGATAAAACTTGAAAAGTGTCTAGTTCTTCCTCTTCTAACGCATATATTCCACTACAGTTATTAGCAACCGAATATGATAACCAATGTATGAANGCAGATCGCAGAAATTTGGAGTGTTATAGTTCGCAATAGGTTTTCTGTTTTTGGGCAAAAAAGTTAAACTTATATACCAAATTTCAAATCAATAGCGTCAGTAGGTTGGGAGATATAATCCAAGTTGCGACGGACGGACGGACAGACGCACTACTAAAAGCATAAGGGTTTCTAGGACGACCTCGAAACCCTAAAAATCATAAATACCGGACCTTTTGCAATGAATCCCAAATTTTTTGTATAAATTGACTGGACTACATAATATCTTAAGATAATAAATTTATCCGTATAAACATTTATCCGTAAAATACTAAATACAATATACATACTATAATACTAATAATATCTGCAACATACCACAATCTATTTATAATCCCGTGAGAATAAGTAAGTTTAAAGATGTGCGATTGCAGCCAATTCGGTACTTCTTTAGATGGTTACTCCCCTGTGTTTTTTTTAGAATATAAATGACTTTGACTAAATAACTATTAAGACAAAGGGATGCTTAGTCTAATGTACTTTGGGACAAAGGAATATCACACTTTTTTTTATAAGGGGAGTAACAATCTAAAGAAGAATACTCCGTATACCTTCTTTAGATAGTTACTCCCCTTTGTTTTCTTAATAAGGGGAGTAACCATCTAGAAGTGCCAATAGCCAATTCGAGACAAAAAAATATTTTAAAATAGATTTTGACCCAAACTCCTGAAGAAATATGTATTGATAGACAGGAGAATGTCTGAGAATTAAGCTATATTTTAAATGTTCTTAAGTTTAAGTCCTACAAAAACCAGTATTGCTTCTTATCAAAACAGGAAGAGAAAAGACATGTCCCTAAAAAGCCTTGCCCTTTTCACTATTTGTAAGTTTTCTTCTCTTCTCTAGATCTGTTTGTAAAAAGGATGAACTTTTGATACCGAAAGGGAGACCCTAGAGAACTTTATCTTATTTAAACTAGACTGAACAAAGAAAGAAAGGGAAAAATAAAATAAAATAAAAACAGTTTGCCCAGTCCAGGTATCCTGTTAAGGATGCACCCAAGGACTTTGCCCCTTACAATTTTATTCACTTTTCTACTTTTTCTTACTCCTTATATATTTTTTTCCGCCTTCAACATCTCTTGTGAATTTTAATACGGTAGCTTATTTATTTATATAATTGTATCCTATACAAACAAGAACATACATTTTATTAGTATTGAACTAATTAAACTGAATTTACAATGATGGTTATTAATAAATACTTTTAGTTATTTTCTTAAATAAGTAATGTTAAATTAATAATAAATTCCTACTGAAATAATTTAATAAAAACATTGAATTTAAGTATCGTTTGTGACCATAAAGTTTATACAATAATAATAATAATAATAACCATTTATTGTATAATGATACAAATCAGCACATTGCTGTGGTTGCCTTTAGGCTAAGTTCATTTTTTTTTTTTTTTATATTGGAAGCCATATTTCTCCCATTCTTCTCCACATCCATCTGTCTTCCGCAACCCTTTTCCACGTAGCTCCTCCACATACTCTTTTCATCTCATCATCCCATTTACTTGTAGGCCTGCCTCTTTATCTCTTTCTGTCTACTGGCCACCATTCTAGTACTTTCTTAGACCATCTTCCGTCTTTGGTTCTTACCGTGTGTCCCGCCCATGTCCACTTTCTCAGCAATACAACCCTGCATATATCCTCTAATCCAGTCTTATTTCTTACCCATTCGTTACTTTTCCTATCCTTTCTTGTTACCCCTATCATGCTTCTCTCCATGGATCTCATCGTTACTCTGAGCTTGTTCAGTATCTTTCTATTTAAAACCCACGTTTCGCATCCATACGTGATAGTTGGTAGGACTGTACTTCTCCATAGCTTACATTTCTGTTGTATATTTCGCATCCATATGTGATAGTTGGTAGGACTGTACTTCTCCATAGCTTACATTTCTGTTGTATATCTATACTGGATTTAAATATTGCTTTATTTTTTCTAAGTTTATATAAATAGATAATTTATTTCCAACCAAAACATCATAATAGATTAATAATTAATAAATGCTTAACTTATCTATCTTTAAAATTTATATTTTATTCAAAATATTAAAAGTAGGTACACTTGCGAGTCTGGAGTTGGTCAAATTAATAATAAGGAAAGGTAATGAATCAATTATAATTCAATGGAAGAACTTAAAATATTTAAAAGCTAAAGAAATAGTACTATTAGATATTTTTAGGTTTCACTTTATAAGCGAACTAAAGTATCTTAAGTCAGAAATAAGTCCGTCTGTGGAGGTTATCATAGAACAGTCCTCCACGTAAAATAGACATATATTTTGAAAGATTTTGACCTTTAGGCAAATCAAGAAGTTGATCAAATAAATTGAGAACTACATTAATAAAATAGAACAAGAGGAAGGCGAATACCCTTACCTACCCTTGGACTCCTACCAAAAATCAACTATCACTAATGACACTGTTATGATAGCTAGCAAAGCCATAGTTCTGTCATGCTCTTCTTTGACAAGTATCATAGAAAAATAATTCTCTTCCCAACAAATAGTGATGGGGCAAATGTTTAATGTACATTGTACATGGATGTCCAAGGAAATGGAAACTTCCCTTCATCATTTCGGACATGGAGAAGAATGTAAGTCTTGCATGGGTCAACTCTTATTAATATTTAATTATCTAACTCTTAAAGTATATTAATGTAACATATATTCGATGAATGGTCGCAATGTGAAATATGTGCGTACTTGATCTGGAATTAAAAACAGATAAGTCGGTATTCTACCTTTGATTTTAGGAGATTGCGAAACATAATAAGAGGATCGACTGCGCAGATTCTCATTTCAACAAGTACATTACCTACAAAAATAACTAAGATATATCTATATATACTATATATACTAAGATATATCTATCCCCTCGTGGTATCTCTCTGATGGCCGCCGAGCGCTCGAGGGCGCTTTCTTCTTATCGTCATCGTCGTACAGGGAAGTAACAGCCATCGATGAATCCACATCCTCTTCTTCCTGACTCGAGCAGGAAGCATAGAGGAAGGGTAAGACTAAGAAACCAGGAGCACACGATCATCATATGAAACGATGATGACGTTGTTGCTCTTGGTAGTTATAGTTATAGTTATACTTATATTTTTAGTCGCGTGAGGTACCATATGCTCCCTCAAGAGTATGGTACCCAAATGGAGGGGTTTTTACAAACGGCAGGGATTTTAGTGGGGTAAGGGCTACCAGCGTCTGTCTCGGTACCGGCTGAACAGTCGGGAAGTAGCTTAATCCCCACACTCTGGGATCCCGGGATCCTGCGGTAGGTCTCGTTATCGAGAGTAGGATAGCGAGGCTCCAGGGTGGCTTAGCTTAGCTTCATACACCCTGGGGCATAAAACTTTTGCCCTGCAGGTGCCGTTGTCTTTTCCCGCCAGTCAAAAAAAAAAAACTAAGATATATTAAAGAATATAATCTTCCTCTCCATTTATAAATTTAACAAGGGTTGCAAATGAGGAGACAATTTGCTCCTAGCTAACGGACAAGGAGTTATTAGTAGACTCAAAATGTCCATAAGCACTGCTACTAGGTTGGAGCCATATTAAGAACAAGAACGATGTATAGGTAGTTCTGAAAAAGGGCATATGTATAGAAACATTTTTAAAAATAGGTTTCGATAGCGTGATTCAAATTTCATTATTTAAAATTGCTACTGCCTTAATAAATAGATGTAATATAATATTATCCGAATTCTGTCCACTTTTAATTATATCAATCAGTAGATAAACATTTTTATAATGAACTTCAGTACAAAAAAGTATTAATCTGTAATGACCTTTGCATATTTAATCATGGAGAATTTAATGCACTCTCTGAAACTTCTAGCTAATAAAATAGGTTTAATGAAGAATTAATGTTCAAAATCTAATCATTACACCCCTAACTTTTAATCCCTATTCATTTATCAGAATTAAACACTTATAACAAATTGCACCCCTTCCGACCACCACTGATTTTATATTCCGACATAATAAATTGAAGTAGTTATTCAGAGAAATAATTCATGGGCTCTGAGTTTATAAACCGTGATTAACACATAAAATGCTGTTTTGTGGGTGGGGAGAAGTTGACGAAGTTCCGAGGTTTTAAACGAGTTATAGAAGGGAAGGGAGGAGAAGAGGGGCGGGGGACTCTTTGAGTTAACTAGGCCTTGTTTTATGAGGCTAAATTAGCTGACGACTCTCACGCAAACTACCCAGGACTCAATTATTACTTTAAGGGCTAACTTTAATTATAAGTATATAAAATTAAGTTAAAAGTAACCACATATGACTATAATTGGATTCATTTAATAAGGGAAAAGTGCCTACTTTAATATCCGCCTTTCATATACTTTTCTCACTTCAAAGCCATTGTACCTACCTTGTTTTATGAAAAAAACAACTTAATTTTTATGAGAAACCTGATTAAGGAGAAATACTTCCCTACCATTTATTTTTATGTCAGCTCTCTTTCTTGAGATCTTAGGCATATTTTTATTATGAATTCAACTCAATCATAAAAATTTAATGGTTAGCAAATAAATAATAAATACATTTTTCTACCAAAAAAAAATAAAAAAATAAAAAAATAAAAAAATAAAAAATAGTGCGAATACTTGTCGAGTCGAACAATTGTCCGAGTCCAAAAAAGAGGTCCTTTTTTTAAAAAAAATGTATGTCTGTCGTCTGGGCAGATTTCAAATAAATTGATATCTTCATTAGTAGTTTACGGAGATTTTGTGGTATTTAGATAACATTATGCTATTATTTGTTAACTGAGGAAATAAATACTAACACACATCTAAGGAATAATCAGTGTATTATCTACCACTAGGTGTGTAATGCTTGCAATATTGAGCTGAGCGTGCATTTTAATCATATTTATTTATTTATTTAATTTTTTTCCTATTTTACCAATAGAATGACAAAAGTTGACATACAACAATAACTGTACTCTTAAAGAGCTTTCCAACGACATGCAACTTGAAGGGCATATACTATTTTAACTTTTGTACCCCGTACCCCTGTGCAATTGGGACCATTTCAGATTTATACATTCCTGTGGTTGGTTACAATGACCATGCCAAATTTTGAGCGGATCGGCTCAACCGTTCAGGGGAAAACTTTTGTACTTCGTATCCCATACCCCTGTGTACCAATTTGGACCATTTCAGATTTATACCTTCCTTTGGTTGGTCACATTAACTGTACCGAATTTCTTGCGGATTGGTTCAGCCCCTCAGGAGTCAGGAGAAAACTTTTGTACTTAGTACCTCGTACCCCTGTGTACCAATTTGGATCATTTAAGATTTATACCTTCCTATGGTTTGTCACATTAACCGTACCGAATTTCGTGCGGATTGGTTCAGCCATTCAGGAGGATAGTTTTGTACCCCGTACCTCGTACCCCTGTGTACCAATTTGGACCATTTCAGATTTATACCTTCCTTTGGTTGGTCACATTAACCGTGCCGAATTTCGTGCGGATTGGTTCAGCCGTTCAGGAGAAAACTTATGTACCCCGTACCTCGTACCCCTGTGTACCAATTTGGACCATTTCAGATTTATACCTTCCCGTGGTTGGTCACTATGACCACGCTAAATTTTGTGCAGATCGGTTCAGCCGTTCAGGAGGAGTATGCATCATAAAAAACGCAAAGTGTAGTATAAGAGCTTCGCTTCGCTCAGCTCAACAAGAATAATGACAATTTTTAACAACAAAAAAAAAATTTAAATTTAAAACCGGTTTCGTACTTAACGTCATCGTCAGTTGGTTGATTATTTTACACTACAAAAAATTTGATAGCCATGTTTATAAATCCAAATCCAAGGAAATCTAAAATAAAATAAAATGTAGGTCTAAATTTTTGGGGCAGCTGCCCACAAAAATATATTAAAAATCGTAACAAAAACTTATTTCTCGATTCCGAAGAGTTTAAAAAAACAAATCTAGACTATAGTTATCACTATAAAAATCTAGAGTCCCATCTATTGATAAATAGTATGTATATGTATTATGTTATTAGGCTGTGAAGTAAGTTTCTTTACCGAGGCAATTACACCAAGGTAAAGAAATAAATTGGTAAGGCGTGAATTCTCACGTGAAAAGGGTTTCGTTGGTATTGTGAAACAAAATTAGTAAGGGGGAAGGGGGAGGAGGGGG
>KZ651816.1:226438-240041 GCA_001010745.2 Gerris buenoi
CTATAAATTTTGGTTCAAAGGGGTACGGGGTACAAGTAATGAATACCCTTTATCTTCATGATGCATATCGTTGAAATGCTCTTTAAGAGTACAGTAATTGTTGTTATGTACAGTTTTGTCATATTTTCAGAGGAGGGGGGTAAATTTAGGATATTTGCAAATGGTCTTATCAAAGAGGTGGGGGATATAACTAGGAGGGATAGAATCGAGATATTCTCGCATAGTAAAATAATTTGTATGCTTTCCTGGTAGTTTATAAACATATCAAATTTAAAAACACTCCGTAGCGAAGCACGGGTATCCAGCTATTATTTATAAATGAGAATGATTTGTTCGATTTTATTTAAGTTTTCTTGATTATATGAGTAAATTCAGAAAAATCTCTGTAAAGATATGACAACACTGGTGCATAAAAACGCGCAACTGAAAGAGCATAAAATGAAGGAGGAGCACTGACTAAGGACGGAAAATGAATAAGCACGTGCACAGGAACTGTAATAATGATTCTAGGCAAACCAGAGATATTTACGTTTATACGAAATGTTGCGCAAACATTCGGGCGAACTCCATTTAAGATAGGAAAAATTCATGATATTTTGTCTGCGAAAAATTGCAGAACTTGTTCATAGACGCGATTCTATCTACCAGTTTGGAACCAGCTTAAAATAGACTGTTTTTACAAGCCATTACTTAATACTTTATTTAATTGTTACCACTGGTTTTTGTTAATAAGTCAAAATTGTTGGGATTTTTTACAAAAATTTAAGTATAAATTAAAGAAAAGTTAAAGAGCGTATAGATAGTTGAATATTAATGTGGTGATATCTTTGTTCATTTTTTTCCAAAATCCAAATATCATAAAAAAACAGATGAGTACTTTTGAAGATATAGGTGTAAATAAATGTATGTTTGTGTTTATGTAGACAGAAAAAATTGTGATCTACCATCCAAATTTAATTCAAATCGGTCGTGAAGTTTTTAGGATATGCTGGTTCGCAAAAATTGAGCAACAGACAAACACGGAACCAAAAATGTCCCCTCATGCCAAAAACGTATTTCTGTCTTGGAACTTTTAAAATAGTAGACAACATATTTCCGTTTTTCAGAACGATCACATAATAGCTTCCGTTACCTTCAGTAAGTTCGGAAGCAAAACAACTATCTTTTATTATTATGACTAATTGTAAAATCATAACAGTAAATATTTTACACATGTACTTCAACAAAATTAAATAGTGATAATAGCTGGTAATCAACATTCTGTAAATTTGGTAAAATATAAAACCGGCACTTGTTCCTCGACGAGTTTTAGTTTATTAACGACTAGTTTACCTACAAATATTAAACAAGTCTAGCTTATTAATTAGAATTTATGTAAAGCCTTAAGAATTTATGTAAATTTTCTCTCACTTGTAATTGACACTGAGAACTTTTTACTGATTTTATTATTATTGTAAAAAAAAGTATGTTGTAAGCAACACATTAGAATTAAATATTAATAATATACAGTGTATGTCTAAAATCACTAATTTGGCAGCACTAATACTGAAGAGGAAGGTCCTGTCAAAACCATTTCGGAAGCTGTTTAAAACTTCAAATCTAACTTTCCTCATACGAGGCCTGTCGGGACGACACAACTCCTAACTTTGCTGATATTAATAGAATATGATGCATGTTACAGTCTGATCATCTAGACAACATTTAAAACCTCTATAACAATAATAATAAAAATGTTCTTGAGGTAAAACATTTGTAAAATAATATTTTATTCAATAGTTTGGCATTCAAAAACACTAACTTTTCGATTTAAAAGTTATTAAAGTATATTGTAAAATAAATTAGTTGCAAGCTTTTTCCCTTCTGTTACACATAATCGCTCGACTATAACAGCATAAAATGAAGAAAGGAATACTGACTGAGGACGGAAACTGTAAAAACAGAAAATAGACAGGGAAAAATATACAAAAACCGACTTACAAAAACTATAACTAACGCAAAGAAAACACTTAGCATTTCACCAAGTGAAAAGAAAGATAATACTGTAATCATGAAATGGTATTGGTCTTTGTCCATGGTTAAAAAAATTAATAATTCATCTATTTGTGAGGGGTTTGGGTTAGTTAACAAAGAAACTAAACGAACCTGATTTAACTTGGTGCGTAGGCTTCCGCGGGTAGACTCGTTATAAACAGCTTGGGTTTCCTGTGAAATCCGCGTCACGAAGGATTTGAAGTCCGACGTTTCGCTACCACTACTGGAAACATCTTTCGGTCTTGTGTTTGCTTCGAGTCAACATCACTATGCACCACAACACTGAAGATGTTACCAGTAGTGGAAGCGAAACGTCGGACTTCAAATCAGTTCATGTTGAGCAGATTTTGAGCTGAGTTAAGGGACAGTCAGTTACATAGTGTTTAAAGGTTTCAGGTTCTAATGCGCACATGGGGCAATTAGGTAAGACGTCGAAGATGTAGCATTATCTGGTGATAATGATTTTGATAAGCGGAAAAAGTTCTTTTTCCGTTTATATACCTTCAGTAGATCTTAGAGACAAGAAAGATTGGTAATGAAACAGTTTAAGTCTAGAATGTTTGATGACTTGTTATCAAGGCTTATCAAATTTCCCAGAATTATCTATTAGTCTATGGCAAACGGAACTGTCCATCGGGCCAATAACTTGTCACCTTCCACAAAATCACGGGGTTAAATTCCAAGTTCCAGCCTGAGAAGGTAATGAGCTGCATTTCTAGAGGACGTAAATTAATTTGAAGTGAGTGGCTTGCATTATCTGCAGTAAATCCATTTATATGGGAGTTCAAATTTCAGCGGCGTATAGAAGAACAGATTGACTAAGAAGTTAATAATTTTAATGTTTAGTTATGGGAGCACGAGTCTTGCTTAATATAGAAATGACCTTAGTCGAAGCTAATTTTGCCTTAGAGATGATTAATTGCGATGTTTTATGAAACTTGGAAGGCAACGAAAAAGTTAGTCAAATATATATATTTGTTTAAATTACGTACGTCTCCCCTCTTTTTAAATGGTAGAGAATCGCACGAATTTGCTGGATATAAATGAAGTGTAAGTTTATATTTTTAGTGACTTTTTCGTACAGAAGTGATATATACACATATATTATAAAAGGCCCTTTGAACCTTTAACCGGAGTTAATTAAAATGATTTTTTTCCTTTTATGAAGGGATTTTTAAATAAATATAAATGAAAACAAAAATTGTAAATAGCGAACGCTAAATTAAATTTATGAAAACGTTATTCATTAATTAGAGTTACATTTAAATGCCGAATATTGTCAATTAAAATAGTTAGATTGAATCTAAACCGGTAGATAGTTGGCAACTTTAATCAATAAATTTATCTCACCACTAGTCGGAAAAGTTTCACAAAAATAATTTTGAGAGTTTAACTTTCACGAAAAGGTTTTCACGAAAAGAGAGAAATTTTATATTTTAACTTGCTCCAGCAAAACCACCAACTGCATATTATATTCATACAGATATAAATACTCACACATATATAAACTCACACATACCATCCTTCCGTTTTATCGAACCCACCTAAAAATAAATTTATCAACGATTGATACGAAATATACACATTTTTATCTCTATTTAGATGCGTGGAAAGAGATTCTTTCCGTAGTTGTATTCATCGCGCTCTTCACAATTCTTCACCTTATCACACGATTAGCGTGTTTGTTTACATTTAACAGACGCGTTTCGATATTTATATCATCTTCAGTGTGTTAACACAGTAAGTGAAAGACTAATAATATTAGGCTACAGCTACATATTAACTTTTGTGACTTAAAATAACAGTACAAAGTGGGGGTAGAATAGGGTTGTAGGAGAATTAAGGAACCAAGGGTAAAGGGGTATGGAGGCTAAATCAGGTATACAAAACAACAAATTATTTACATTTAACAAAACTATTTTATATTCACTATGAGAACTCATTTCATTCAACACAGAAATTAGTTATCGCATTATACAAAAATAGGTCATAACAAAAACACATGACATTACCGAATTAAGTACATCCAGTTTTTTCATTTTTACTTTCTGGTACCTATATAAAGAGAGAGAAAGTATTATAATGAGGCGAAAATAAGAGTTTTTAAGTTTATTTTTTTAAATGACTGTCGCCTATGTAGATGCATGGAGTCGAGTTTCGGTTACTACACGTAAGTCCAAAGATTCAAATTGTTAAGGTAGGCACTTTCGGAGATCATGCACGTTACAATAGACATGAAATAGAATGAATAACACTTCGTTATTGCCTACAGTCCCAAAATGACTTGGCTAACACATCATATAGCGCGTAACATCATTAATATTTTTCGGAAGTCAAATAATTGAGTATCATTACATTTAACGTACCTAATACCCGAACGTTAAGAAACGTTTTAAGAAACTTTTTTATATCATGGTATATATTATACATTCTACTGGTGTAAATACGTAGAATTAGGATCTCCATAAACGCAACAGAAGTATGGGATACATGCTAGAATACTATAAAATTTTATAATACATGCATATACGTTTACGAGTAATAACGGATAATTACTAATAACGTAATTACGTTATTAAAAAAAAAAACTTCTCAATACCTTACATTGAAAACATGTCACTTGGTTTCCCTCCATCTTGTCAAAGTTAATTATTTTTGGACACGTTTAAACCATTAGCACGAATATATTGGATCAATCGGATTTATCGTGCTGTGTTCGTTATTTCTCTTTGTAAATAGAATTAACTAATTATCTTAGATTTCACATTCTACTGCTAACCTATTAAACTGCAAAGGTCCATCGGCCCTTCGGGGTATTATCATTATCATAAAACTGACCATCCTAAAATAATATCTAATTCTTCTTAATATGTTGGTTTTTTTCACGAGAAGAAAATTCAAAAGAGTACATAGAGCTTTAGAAAAATGAACATGCTAGAAATATTTTAAGGAACTTAGACTTCGTGTAGGACTATTCTTATACAATATATTTTGATAAAATATTATATAATATTTAAATTGAAAATCTTTAACTAAACAGGACCTGTAGGGAAGGAATAAAGGAAAGTTTAGAAGGACTATTGATGGACTAGTTTTTGAAAATCGTTAACGTAAGCAAATAGTTATAACATTTTAACCCGTGACACATAAATGTTTATATAAAACCGACGAACAAGATCGTTTTGTTTGCCAAGTTCTAACGAGAAAATATTAATTAACTTGGAAATGAAGTGATCTTAGACTAATTTACGATTATTTATAAATAAATTGTTGCTAAACCGCAGTTACATGTTTAGTACGTCTGTAAAATTCCAGGAGTAGGAATTAAAACATTGCATGACCTCAGTCAGTTAAGGTCAAAATTAACTATTTGAAAGTAGCAGTGAATACAGCCAATTTTGTCAGTTAGAAATAGAGAATTAAGTTTAAATAAAATAGAAGTTTCGTTAAATCGGAGGAGAACAGTAAAAAGGTTTTCAATCTCTCTTCATTCACAGAGAGGGAGATTAGAGACTTTTAAAAGTAGGTAAGAGAGCGTGAGAAGGACAAAGAGGTGAAAAACATGTTGACGAAAATCTCCCTTGCGAATTTCCAGTGCCAGTCTCAAATGGTTGTTGAGGGACACGACACCGTAGGAGCTTATCCGAATCTGCGGTGATACCGGGGAACAAATGAATAAAAACAGAGAGGTAGCAGACGGGAGCAAAGGGGAGGGAACCTGGGAGGAAATCCTACCTCTATCCATCACTCTGAGAGCTTCTCCAAGAGGGCGTTGGGAGCTAAAACTAAGGACATTACCTTCCACCAGGTAGGTTATATAACCTTCAGGATAAAGTAATAGTACCTTACATAGCCTTTCCAGATAGCCTCGGACAAGCTTATATATCCTGCCCGAATTCCGTTCCTGGATAAAGTCATTGTTGCTGAATAGAGGGGAAAAAAGAGAGAAAGTTATAACAGCCTTCTTTAACCACCCAGGAGAATGGAGGTATAAAGAAAACAAAACGAAAAGACCTGCGATGGAATTCGATAATGCACTCGGAAAAATTCGTTTAGACGTCGAATGTATATTCTTGTCTATTCTTTTTCCGAATAAAACATTACTTTTTGAGCCGACATCTCAATTTAACAGTGAATGTTACACGCAATACATGGATGGCATGCAACAGAAACTAATGAACTTTGCTTTTCTTTTCAGATTTACAAATAAATATTTAAATAAGCAACTTATACTAAAATAAAATATGGCACATAATAAATGAAAATTACACCTATTATATAGGGAATTGGCATCCAAAAAAATCACCAGGCCAATTTACTCTCGGGGTTAATGCCATAATATTTGCCATGTATTTATAGAGCCTACAAACCCATTTACTTTTGCAATAAATTGAATAATTCGAAATAGAAAAAGCCGATAGTATGACACTAGAATTAGGGTTATTTTTACATGAAAGTTCTAAAATTGATATTCGTGAATCTATAAAACCAATAATGTATTTCGTATAATATGGGTGGAAGGGAACTATCAAATCCTAACTAAATACAGGTTTTTTTTTTACTAGGAGAGAGAAAATAGTTGAATGTATTAATAGATAAAAATGACATTACAGTAAGCATTAGGTTGCAGTATAGAAGTTGAAATTTTTTATCGAAAGTCCAAGTCAAGGTTGGCCACGTCTAAAGAATAGATAACATAAGGATGCCCAAAAGAATCACGAATCAATATGCGGAGAAGAAGAAATACATTGAATACTACATTTTTACGATTAAATGCTTACATTTTTTTACGATTAAATAATTCGAAATTATTTGTACAGTGTTGGAATTTTTTTGGCAATGCTTTAGTAGAGAAAATAAAATGAATATAATGACATTAGGATCAATTGAAATGCAGAAATAAAATTAAGGAGACCACTTTTAATCATTTTAAATAAAAAAATCAAGTAGTTTGGGAAGAACAATAACAAAGCAACGTTTTATAGATAATATTCTTACCTGCATTTTACAGAAAAATACAATTTCCAAAGACATTTGGTTTTACTACCCATTGCCTAACCATTACCAGCATGTTTACCAGCCTCTACGGATCGAATCTTTCAATTTAAGCTCTTTTAATAGGCATTTATTGACTAAATTAAAAATAAGGCACTTCTTTAGATGGTTACTCCCTTTATAAAAACAACAGAGTGGAGTAACAATCTAAAGAAGGTGTAAGGAATGTTTATCTTTAGACTGTTACTCCCCTTATAAAAACTAAAGTACGATATTCCTTAGTCCCAAAGTACATTGGACTTATCATAATAGTTATTTAGTCAAAGTAATTTATATCTTAAAAAAAACATAGGGGAGTAACAATCTAAAGAAGTAACAAAATAACATAGTAATGCCTAAATATATCAATTACAAATTAATAAAATGTATTATTCATTTCATTTCAAGCAAGAAAATAAGGTTTCAGTCTCAGAAAATTGGTCGCGAGATTTAATGTACTCATAATTTTCTAAAAGATTCCTTTAGGGTTTTCCATAATTACGTTATCACAGATCAAAAGAATCAACCTTTAACCCTACTGAAGACACCATTGTTACCAAACAAAGAAACTGTATCTCGACAACCGCTAAACATTTATCCGACAAAAAATTATTAAATTATCTAGGTATTAAATTACTAGTAACACCATTTTTAAGAAATTGATCAAGAAGTTTAAACAGTTTAAGAGAATTTATTCTCTTAAGGAAGAAAAAAAAAATGGTGTACTTGCTTTATTAGAAGTTTTGAAGGATTTGAAAAAGAAGCCTACAAAAAAAATTATTTTTGTTTAACTTAGAAACACTAAGTTTTCACCCACCATGTTAAAGGTTTTAAAAACCCCTCGGGATGAAAAAACTTTCGTCCTTAACAATAACCACAAAGTAATCTTCCTTCATAAAAAAAAAAAACGGAAAAAAGGGATTACTTTAAGAAAAATAACCTTCTTTAAAGTTCCATGACCAAAACTTCTGAACATTAAATAATATCCTTTTTAAGGACCTTCGTCAAGACACAGGAAGAAAAACTAATAACCTACAGGAAAAAAATAAAAGGAAATTGGTTCATGCTTTTTAATTTTTTTTTTCTTTTCGAAGAAGAACATGTGTTTGACGTATTGTTTGTACACGTGTTAGAACAGAACACGTGTGCCTGAGTTCTTTTTATTAGAAGGTAAAAGGAAGGTTTTGTTGAGATGGTTCAAGTCCCTCTTTCTCCCTTAACCAAGAGAAAACTACTTGGAAATCCATCAGAAAACACTTAAGAAAACTCAGTGCTTTGAGAAGCATAGGTTCTACTTGCTTTCTTGCCTCGACTAAGCAAGGGGAAAAAAGTAATCCGCTACCTTTTATTAAACTTTCTTCTTCACATAAAGACCTTTTTCTTTTCCAATAACTGAGCATCAGGTTTTATTATATCGTGTTTTTTTTTTAATATATATAATATCGTATAAAAGTATGAGAGACAAAACTGTTTTCCTCCCCATTTGTTATGGTTGTCTTGCCTTATCATTGTTTCGTTTCAGAAAAAATAGCACCGACATACTCACAAAAACACACAGTGATACTGAATTTAAATCCCATAATATCTCATTCAATTAACTAATTATTTAATATATTTAAAACAGCTGTTTGCAACAGTTGTTTGCATACATTTTATTTTATATTTTCATCTTAATCAGATTGATTTTTATCGTTACCTTGGAAACAAGTTTTTTCCCGGGAAAACGAATTATATGGTTAAATTCTTATATATAAACAAACTATAAAATATTTTTCCCTCAAATTTAAAAAGAAGAGCAGGCACATTTACATTTCAATTATAGCCTTAATACCTTCTAAGGATTTTCAATTTATTTAAATAATTAAACCAAAATTTATTTTTTTCCCCCAAGTAAACAAGTAAGCTTTGAAAGTATTCTAAACAAACAAACGCTACTTAACAAACTTTTCATCAATGCAAATAAAATAAAATAAAAACCAACTTGCTTATATTCAAAATATAATAGATTTGGACAAAGCCTTTCTGTTCTGTTTTTTTTTTTTTTTTTTTTCAAATGTAAAAATAAATTAATTTAACGCAAATCAAGCTCTGCCCAAGACATAACTTGTTTTTTCTTGAGAAAAGGTCTCAGGCTTAATTATATAAATAAGAGGGTACAAAAGAAGTTTAAGTTTCCGTGATTTCCATTCATGATTACTTTATTAGGCCAAGTCTTTTGTTTTTCTCCATTTCCACCCCTACCATTAAAATGCTTTAAATCCGTTCATTTGTTTTATAAATGTCCTTAAAAGAAGGAAGGAAATCTCTTCTGGTTATAAAATGTTTAAAAGACTTTTTTTGTCAAATTAATTATACAAATTAATTAGCTCTTTTGTTTTGCTTCCGAGCTTACAGAAGGTAACGAGACTATTGTGATCATTAGAAAAAAAAATCAAAAAACAAGGAACCTTTTTATTGTGTTTTTGTCAGCCTGTCCCAGTCCAACAATTTTAGACAAATACTTGTCCAATTATGATAAAATTTGGGTGCATTTTTTTGTGCGCAAATTCCTTCCTCTTGCGTACTTTTTCAATAACTCTTATATTGAATTTTTTTTTCATTAAGTTTTATTTTATATCAAATGACCATTCGGCTAAGTGGTAAAATGCGAAGAAGCTATGTGCCTTATTAATTGGCTTTTTTCCCAGTTACTTTTTTTTTCACCCCTCTCTTCTTGTCTCTAGAATATATTTGTAAGCGTGGTATGGGAAGGTGAATGATCAGTGTGCTATCACAGTTGGAATGCCACGCAGTGCTAACTCACCACCCTGCAGTGGTATTATTATCATCTTGCGTGACTTAGGACAGTAATATAAGAACAGAAGATAGTTCCCTATCCTAAACCTCCACTGTATTATTAATAACAGATAATTCCCCCTATTTTAATACTACTTCCTCTCTATTTTACAAATGAATTCCCATTGGAGGTATTCACACAATTTTCCTCCCCCCATCAACGTTTATATAATGAAAATAAGGGGTGAATAGAATTTTTTTAATTCATTAAACTTTTCCACTGTTGGTATATTTTCAATTGACTCATAATTAATTCCAAAAATTAAACGCAAAAGTCTTCTAATTAGGGTGGTATATTTCTAAACTCTGAACGAATGGTCACACGAAGTTAAAATTACGTATACTGTAGGTAGATTTTAAAATAAAAGTGTTTATAAATAATTAGGCTGTTCGCATGAGGTAGAGGAAGAAATGAGTTAAGGATGTAGATATTAATACTTATGACAGAAGTAGGCCTATTTCATCATAAATCCTTAATTTAACATATAAAATCACACTGTTAAGTATATGATGAACAACTTATACATGGCAGAGTTAAAAAAGGGACAAAATTAAAAGTAACTAACCATTTGTACTTAGCGGAGTTAAGGCAAAATTAAAATAAATAATTTTTTTATCATTGAAACGTCTTACAATAAATACTACCAAACACTTAAAAATTAATTAATAAATTTGTATTGAATATTAAGGAAAAAGTTTATCATAATGCGTTGATAGTTAAAGAGGATGAATGAAATAGAGTGAGTCCCTAACCCATTTATGTCCCGGCCAACTCCATTTAAAATATTAAATATATTATATCACTTCACTACACAAAAACTTGTGTAGTGGACGGCTTTTATTAGGTTGAAATTTTATATGCCTTTTTCAATTGTACTTTAGACGATGCGTATTACGTTTTATTAAAATCGTTACGTTAGAACGTAAGATACCGGTAAAAACGTTGTTTTCTCTATTTTAAACGTTTAGGTCCGCTAATAAATTGATCTCCGTTGTCGGTGTTTCTTTTACTAAAATAAAAAATATTATAAATGTTTTTTTGTTTTTTTGTCTCATTAAATAAGATGAAGTTAGAATTTTTGCCCGTCCTCAAATTCCAATTTTATATTTAAGCTTACATTTACGCGAGCGTTGCGTGCGAACGCATAGGCGGATAACGTCGTCCAACGAACTCGTCCTGGGCTTATTAAAAAGAACATGTGTACCAAATGTCAACTGTGTCGGTATCATTTACTTAAGTTATCGTCATCGATAATGAGTTACATTAATATTTTGAAAAATCTATCTCATTATTGATTTAATACTGATGAGTCTATTCGTCCAATGAAAACAAACTATGCGTCACCCTAATTCTCTAATTATTTAAGGATAATCAAATATACAAATATACATACAAAAGAATTTCATTCAAGGATTATTTGTTTTTTAATCATCCTTTAACTTAAAAATACGTTAAAATAACAATTGCACTCTTCATTTTGCTAAATATAAAATTCTCTGAACCATCATAATAATGATAAAGAAATTAAAAAAAAGTAAAAAGTAGCTAATGGAGCTAGAGAGAGGCTACGAAATGATATCTTTTAATTTTCGTAATGGTTTGCCGGTCCATTACTTTTCTTCCTTCTCCTTTTTTCATCTTCACTGACTCCGATAATTAAATAAAAACAGAAGCTCTAAGTTTTTATTTGGAGAGAAAAACATAAAAATATTTTCCTCAACAAAGTGAATAAAAAAAAAAATAAGTGCTGTAGAATTAAGTGATATTGATCACGCTTTTCAATCTAGAATATAAACAGAAGGAAACTATACCTGGGAAAGTAATACACGACTTTATATCATTTCTCAAACCATTATAATTGTTTTAAAAAATAAAACAAATAAGGGAAATGAAAAAGCAACTGATATTTTATCCTAACACTAAACTATACAGATACAGACTAATTTACAAAAATGTGGGATAGCAAACATAAAAAAACAATTCCTATATCTTCTTTTTTCATCTGTTCAAATTAGACTATTCTTTTACCTAGCCTAATACGACTAAATAACATCAATATTAGTCCGATAATGTTACTTGTGGTACCCCATTAATTTAAATGTCCTCCTATTACTTTACAATCACTAATTAACATAGTTTAAGCAACAAAAGAGAGTTATCCACTAGCTATTAAGCAAAGATGTATAAAAATCTGTATTAAATGCGAGACAATATTTATCAGGAAGCTTCTGCAATATACAAAGCTATCCTAGCAATATAAGCTAAGAACCATTTTTAATATTAAAAAAATATATTTTAATTGGATGCAAACTAAGTCGTCTTTCCACAAAAATAACTTGATTGTGCAAAGCCAACGTAAACACAAATTGGTCATCTTAACAAATTAGACAACTTCAGTGGTAGTGAGTGGAAAAATTAACAAGTTAAATATTAAGACAAAGCTAATCTGGCTTATCCCTATAGCCAGAAAAAAATAGCTAATTTAGCTTTTTTTTTTTTTTTTTTTTTTTTCACTTTATTGGGTAACACAACTACATAAAAAATAAATGTTATAAGTGTTATTGATACATGTTTTTCGGACATGGAATGATTACCATTTAACTAGCAGTTTAGCTATTAATCCACGATATATAAGTAAAATAATATTACTAAAACGCAGACTCAATAGGATCAAGCAAATTAGAGAAATTATTCCCAGAATTATAATTAAGACCCTTTCTTAACTATGTGTAGGTGAATTGTATAATCACTCATGTTATTTTAAGTAATTCGTATAAATTATAAGTGTGATACTATATTCAATGATAATATCTCATTTTTCCATGTCCTAGCCTGATTAAAATTTAAAAACTAACCAGCCTTCAAAGAAGCTTTTGAATAATCTATGACCTAAAGTTTTTATCTATTTCCTAAAAAGTTTTGATCAAATTCAGTATTTTAATGTACCAAAATCTTGATATTAATGTTATTTAATTTTTTATGTTACAGGTGTTATCCGTGTGGCAACAGTTTGAGAAAGTTCGGAAAAAAAGAAGCATTATCTCTTCCTTTCCAGATCCTCTATACTCTAAACAATGGTACTTGGTAAGTAAACGTTTAATGTTTTTCTTTTTTTTAACGTTCAAAAATATTTGACTCCGAGAATAGTTAACGGAAGAGGTGATCAAATTGAACTTTTTATATACTACGTTTTTAAATGTATAAATTCAAATAAATTTGAAACCCGTCAAAATGAAGATCATAAATATGGGATATGTCGAAACAAATAAAATATCTTCCGGATTTTTTCTGAACTAACTTTCAAAAATTGTATTAAATTCAGGCATCAATTTGTAATAAATTCTTATTCTAATGATCGACTTTTTTCTTTTCAAAATGTCCATAACAGAAACGACTTAGGTCAGGAGACATGAACATTTTTGGTCCCTTGTTAATCCAACATTTATTTACACCTGTTTTGTCTTAAAGCTTACAGAAAACTAAACGTTTTGCCATTTTTTATAATTTATCAAGCTAAAAAAACGATTTGACTCATATTAACTAATAACTTTTAAGCGATCATAAAAAAAATTAACTCCTCGTTTCCCGAAGATAGGTCCTTTTTTATAATTTAAAGAAATAGAAGACCATGAAAAATAGGAAAATTTAAATTCTTTGCTAACATCTATAAGGATGAATATATATATATATATATATATATAT
>KZ651816.1:271088-286866 GCA_001010745.2 Gerris buenoi
TATATATTCTTATCATAAATCAAAATGTTAAAAAAATATAATATAAGTTGTATTTTCCTCCAGTGTCTAGAGAAAAAGTCGATACATTAGTAAACCCATAAATATTGGTCACGTTTAATTGATTGAACATTTTAAGGCAGCAACTCGTAAATATAATTAAAAAAGATTTAGGAGGCAAGAGAAAAACTATTAAAATAACAAGAAAAAAAATATCAAATCGTTTTAGAAAAGTGTCAGCTGACATGCAACTTTAATAATCAAACCAATTAAGCCAGTAGTTAAGTTTTTTACTTCCTGGTTTATACATTTTGTTCTGTTAAAGAGGAAATTAAAAATCGAACTTGGTTATATAATTTTAAAATAATAATTAATAAAGCACCAAATAAATTTCAATTCCAATCAAACTGAAAGGATATCTCAGGAGGTCAAATTTATTCATTTACCATACAAATTGAAAAGTTATGCTACCAAGAACGTTGACCATTAATTTCTTATTAACCAAAAGATTGTATTTAGAAGTATATAAAATTAATTTAATAAGGGTATCATGGGCGAGCAGCATGACATTTTTAAAGAAAATTTCCTCATCTTTTGAATGGTGAAAACCCCATCTTTATATATTTTTTATATTTTGCACTATAACGTTTTTAATGGAAAAAAGTCACCAGAAAATGAGATAATTGAAAAATCGATATATCTCGAAAACGAAGGTCGATCAACCATTATGTTATATAACAGTTTTGTTTTTTTATCAGAAATGTGATGTAGAACATCAGGTTTTTCTGTATTACACCTTATGTGGGACACCCTGTATATGAAATATAGATAAAAATAAACTGTTTTTCTGTACCATGATCAGAATTAAAATTTTTTTTGGATACTTTTTCATTTCATAAATCCCTTTAAACCGAATCCGGCCATATCTATTTTCCTCTATGTATGTGTGTGTGTCACCATTCCGACTTAATGGGCGCAAAACTGGCTGAACGAAATAGACTTTTTTTGAAGAGGTTTGCACAAGCATGTGGCACATGTTGTAGGCTTGGTTTCATCGAAAAATATTGAGTAGAACCATAGTTATTAAAAAAAACAAAAGAACTTCCCTATATTTCAACTATTTTGGTATTACATATACATATATGCATATAATATGGTATGAAAAGTTCCGAGACGCCCCACATTGTATTATTAAAATCTTATAAAAAAAAACTCTTGAGGCGTAGATTAAGTAGATTAACAAATGAAATAGAGGATTTTCTGCTCCTAATAAATAGTATTTTGACTTTATTACGTGCAAAACATCCTCTATAACATTATTAGAGACGAAAAACAACCAATACAAAAGAAACAAATATTGTTAGTCTACGCCTCAAGAGTTTTTATACAAGATTTTAAAAAAATCAATTAACAGGGTTATTTATTCATTAATTATGGATGAATAATATATAATCCTGATTCTGAAACGAAAGTATTAAGGCGAATCATTTTGACGTACAAGATAATAGAAAACTTAGCCACTTCCAAGGCTAGAAATTATGGCACTTATTTAGATTGTTACTTCCCTTATAAAGAAAACAGAGGGGAGTAATAATCTAAAGAAGGTGCACCGAATGTTCTTATTTAGACGGTTACTCGCCTTCATAAACAGATGTGTGATATTCCTTTGTCCCAAAGTAGATTGGGCTACAGATCACTTTGTCTTAATAAAATTAAGTAACAATCTAAAGAAGTACCGAAATCATATAATTTTGAGGATAATCTTGTATTTTATTTCGAACATAACCTAGATATAAAATATGTACCTACTCCTGAGGATAATCATTTATTTTATTTCCAACCTAATTTACGTTTTTAGGTTTTAATAAAATTTACATGTCAATATTTTCGTTCGTTTGTTCAAGAATGGAGGAGCAGATGATGGCCTGGATATGAACGTTGAATCAGTGTGGGCGCGTGGATATACAGGCAAGGGTGTGGTTGTGTCTATACTTGACGATGGAATTCAAACAAACCATCCTGACCTCAGGGATAATTATGTAAGTCAAACATTCTATTAAATGTATTTAACTATTTTGTTTACTCACATCGAACAAAGGAGCTAAGTAGGTAGTTTTAATAGCATTCCATCTAATGCAATTTTTTTTATAATAATAAAACTACTGCAATTCCTGCGAATATATTGGAACATACTAATCAGTTAATTACTAAATTTCCATTAACATTTACAACCTTATGCAGATTTATCATTAATCATTATATTTCTTACAGCAGATTATAATCTAAATTATTAATTATTAAATTACATATTAATTAATTATTTATTAATTATAATCTAAACGTCGGGACTTTTAAGAATAGATTACTAATAAATCTAGGTCTATCGGAAGTGACCGCGCCAGATATTTTATACTTTTTCATTTCATAAATCCCTTTAAACCGAATCCGGCCATATCTATTTTCCTCTATGTATGTGTGTGTGTCACCATTCCGACTTAATGGGCGCAAAACTGGCTGAACGAAATAGACTTTTTTTGAAGAGGTTTGCACAAGCATGTGGCACATGTTGTAGGCTTGGTTTCATCGAAAAATATTGAGTAGAACCATAGTTATTAAAAAAAAACAAAAGAACTTCCCTATATTTCAACTATTTTGGTATTACATATACATATATGCATATAATATGGTATGAAAAGTTCCGAGACGCCCCACATTGTATTATTAAAATCTTATAAAAAAAAACTCTTGAGGCGTAGATTAAGTAGATTAACAAATGAAATAGAGGATTTTCTGCTCCTAATAAATAGTATTTTGACTTTATTACGTGCAAAACATCCTCTATAACATTATTAGAGACGAAAAACAACCAATACAAAAGAAACAAATATTGTTAGTCTACGCCTCAAGAGTTTTTATACAAGATTTTAAAAAAATCAATTAACAGGGTTATTTATTCATTAATTATGGATGAATAATATATAATCCTGATTCTGAAACGAAAGTATTAAGGCGAATCATTTTGACGTACAAGATAATAGAAAACTTAGCCACTTCCAAGGCTAGAAATTATGGCACTTATTTAGATTGTTACTTCCCTTATAAAGAAAACAGAGGGGAGTAATAATCTAAAGAAGGTGCACCGAATGTTCTTATTTAGACGGTTACTCGCCTTCATAAACAGATGTGTGATATTCCTTTGTCCCAAAGTAGATTGGGCTACAGATCACTTTGTCTTAATAAAATTAAGTANATATACGTAAAGAATCACTTTCTACGCATCTAAACACATATGAATAGCTACTTTCCTTTTCTCATTGCAGCCTAGGGAAATTTCATTACTAAATTTAAAAATTATTAAGGTTTAAACCTGTCTAAATTGAAATATGGGATTGTAGTTTCAATATACTGTTCGTTTTTCCCTTGTTTGAGATACGTATATTATCTATAACGTATATAAGCTCGTATATTATCTATAAATAAATTCTTAAAAAAATAAGCATGTTTATTTGATCAATTGAAAAAACTGGATCAATTTACTAATATAAATAATAAATATAATACAATATAATTAATTTTACCTGGATTAAAAAAAGATTAATTTAAATTTTAAAATACATTTCTAAGCAATTAAAAAGTAATTTAACAAACCTAGAATGAAGTCATTTCGTTAAAAGCTGTTTCAATTTAAATAATTCTTACCTGAAACAACGAAAATAAATTAAATTAATGAATATCCCCGAAAGTATTTATTTAATTATAAAAAATAAGTAAATAAATAAAATAAAATAAAATTTCCGTTTAAGAGAACAACAAAATTCCGTTTATTGTATTTGAAGATCCAATTCAAAACGGTTTATTTAAACTTGAATTATACGAAATAATATAGATCCTAGGTATAATTTATAGACAAACTCTCGGTCATTTATCTAATCTTATTTAACCTAAGTAATTCAATAACTCATTCACAATCTATGAACCAAGTGGATTTATAGAGGTATAAAACACAAGGTTTAATTACATCGCTATGAAGTTTTTAATAATCGTTTAATAATCATTTAATAAAAAGATTATTCAGAATTCGGTTCCAACCAATTAATGAGAAATATTGTCTTCTTGCAGATACTTATGCTTAAGAACATTTCCTAAACTTTAATACGTAAGATATCGTTAAAGGTTAGTAGTTCGTGCTGAATTAAGGGGTTAATAGGAGCCGGATGTTAGACAATTCTTCCTTATAATCGGATACTATCTTTATCCGCCAGCCTAATAATGGCCTAATGAAGAAATATTTCCCCAAGAAAATCTTTAACAAGGCCTACGGCCAACATATTACTAGGTTGAAGAAAGTACAGATTATTAAAGATTATATTGATAAAGCTTTGTATATATAGCGTATTTATAACAAAAAATTATCTGATTTACAGGATTTTGGTCTTTTCACTTACATATTAAATAAGTAAAAACGGGGAAGAAAAAAAAAGTAATAAATTTGAACTCATTTTTAGACTTCACTGATCAAATTGCGTGAAGTTTAGGTTTCAAGTTTTTGAGATGAAGAATAATAATCTGAGTGTTAGAGAATAATCAAAACAAATTTTAGAGATGAAAAATAGCCATTTGAGTTTTAGAAATAAGCATAGCCATTTGAGGGATATGAAGTATAACAATGTGAGTTTAGAGATACAGAATAACAATCTGAGTGTTAGAGATAAAGGATATAGTAAACAATTGGGACCACCGTGCCAATTTTTAGGACACTAGGCATGAATATTCAAAAAAATTATACCCCGGGGCAAATTAAGGAAATGACTTTAAGACCTCAATTTGGGGTCGCTTCACCCCACAAAAAAAAAAAATCGTTTAAACAACTAATTACTCAAAAATGGTTCCGTTTAAAAAAAAAAAAATTTTGAAGTCTATTTAAACACAATCCATTTCCAGATTAATGTAGATATTTTGGCGGTGAAATTCAGGAATTCGACATTGATAATCAGAAAAAAAGTAAGAACGAAGAAGGAGACTTAAAAGTAGAAAATAATATTTTATTAACAACAAAAATAAAAAAATAACATATTTAAAAAATAAAAATAAAATTACATAAATCTTACACTTTGAACGATCACAGTATGCGCAAATGTCATTTAAGATAAAAGCGCGACCCACTAGTGGGTCGCAGCAAAAGAGAACGTTTACGTCAAGGGTAAATTAAAAACTTTGCTTCATTTGCCGTTAATGTAAGCTTAAATCTTATATAGTGTAATTCTGTAAGCATAGGCTTATAGTAATAGTTCCTTTATTGACTGCTATGTTGCGTTATTCTTACCAGTTCTAATACCATAATTTTAAGGAATGTTATGCTATTTACTGTACCGTGGGTGCCGAAATATTTAAACACTAAAAGGGGGTCCCCACAAAAGGTTGGAACCACTGGCTTAAGCTACGAGTATTATCTTTAGTAACAAACGCATATACTGTGATCCTTCGAAGTACTGTGGTTTAATAGGTTAATTTTCTCCTTTTTAGAGCATGTCTTTATTTGATTTTGTTTTAATATAATATTATTAACATGAACATGCTTATTAATCAATAATTGCAATATAAAAAAAACTTTTTATGTACTACGTTTTTAAATTTTCTGTTATAAATTTGAAATCTATCAAAATGAAGATTGTAAATATGGGACATATCAAAACAAATAAAATAAATTGCGGATTTTTTCCAAACTAACTTTCCATACAGCACAATTTGCTGAAAGATGGATAAATATTATAATAATGTATTGACATCGTATTCTCAGCTATTCTGAAAGTTTCAAATGTCTAGCTAGATTTGTACTGGACAAACAAACAAACAAACAAGAAAGCAACTAATAAAAACGTAGTAATTAATTAAAATAAAGGGTACAAAAATTTATATACATATATATTATCACTATGTTATATGTCCGTCTGACGAAGTTGACAAAGATTCCCCCCCCCCCGTCCAATATTGCAAAGGTAAATACGGATCCTTTTTACTTGCAAACGTTTAAGTGATTCTTTATTATGTTATTCGTATTTTATATGATCCATCTGTTCCTCTCTATGGTTGTGATTTGGTCTAGTGTAAATAAATGGCTTCAACGTAACATGAAGCATGAAGCAAAGGAAAAATTCTTTTATTCTGGTTGACACGTGGTTAATAGGAGCCGGATGTTAGACAATTCTTCCTTATAATCGGATACTATCTTTATCCGCCAGCCTAATAATGGCCTAATGAAGAAATATTTCCCCAAGAAAATCTTTAACAAGGCCTACGGCCAACATATTACTAGGTTGAAGAAAGTACAGATTATTAAAGATTATATTGATAAAGCTTTGTATATATAGCGTATTTATAACAAAAAATTATCTGATTTACAGGATTTTGGTCTTTTCACTTACATATTAAATAAGTAAAAACGGGGAAGAAAAAAAAAGTAATAAATTTGAACTCATTNGATGTGTATATATATATATATATATATATAAAATTTACTTTTCTTCTTTACTTATTTACTTTTCCACATGACCCAACTGAAATTCAGGTCAATAAATGAATATAGAGATATACTAATCATTACTATGCAGAGGTTAAGTAAAATATACCACAACTTAAAGAGATCCTTCAAATAAAATTGTATCTAGGCTTATTATGTTACTAATGATATCAATACGAGTATAACCCTTAGCGCAGAAAGTCATACACTTGATATGTTTAATATCATTGTAGCACCACAATTTTAATTAGGTACAAGTCAACTAAATAGACTTAAGTGGAGAAAAAACTTTACTCATTAAAATAATTGCGAAAGGATAAAGTATCGTTGTTGGAATAATTTGTTTGCGAGTTTATTAGAAAATATAAAGTTATATTATTATTGAATATAGCATTTGACGAGGGGAAAAAAAATTAGCAACAATTATAAAAAAACACATTCTAAAAACTTTCATTAATTAACACAAAATAAAAATACAAATATTTGACGATATATATAACTTAAAAAAATGGTGCAGCGTACACAAACTAAATAAATAGTGCAAATGGTCTATGTCAATAAAATATTATCAAAAAGTTATATTGTAACATAATAAGATCTAGATCAGCCATAATTATAATACATTGTATAATAAATAACGCAAATTTAGTTTCATTTGAGTTATCAGGTTAATCATACTCAACTTGAACACATAAAGACTGTAAATAATGAAAAAAGTAAATAATAAACTTCAATCAACAAATTAATCAATGATATTTTTCCGGTCCCTCAGTAACTCAAAACAGAACGAAAAACGTCATGTCGCCAGAGCTACATAACTAGAAAATAAATAAATAAATAAAAAATATCTCCAGGAACACATCAATTTGCAAAATATCCAATCATATTAATGAGAAATATGTAAAATGATTGTTCAAAAATAAAAAAAATGAATAAATAAAAAATGTAAGGAAAGAGTTAATAATTTTCATTTTACTAAATATGAATCAATTGTCCGTTATAATTATCGTTACATCGTGAAGTTAATGGAAATATAAATAATCAAATTATAAATACAGCGCTAATTTGCATTTTCCTTTTTTTTTTGGCATTATAATAAATTATTTATACTAAATCACAACTTTTAAAAGCTCAATTGATATTTTATTCAGTATTCAATTACGTGCAAAATCAAATGAATTTATAATCAATTAAAGGTATGAGATAATATAGAAAGAGAAGACAAATATCATCAAACAATAGAGGGGAGCAATAGCGGGAAATTGATATTTGTTTTTCTCCTTTAAAAAAAATAATAAAATATGAAATTATTCAAGTCGAACATTTTATAATATTTCTTTATTTTTATTAATTATTTTAATTAATTCCTTTATTTTATTACAACACATAATAAAAAGTTTTGCAGTTAAAAAAACGTAAGAATATATAAAATAAGAAGAAATAAAAAATACAATTAAAGGAATAATAGAGTAGTGAGGGGCAAGAGTACGCACTTAGTTCACTTGAGCAAGTACCTGCTGTACCTAATGTGCTAGATTCTTGAAAATTGCTGTACATGCTCATCAATATATAACCCTCAATTACCATGAATGATTTTTTGTTTTCTGTATGTATGTTTTCCGCCATATTGATTTTTTTGAAACTATAATAAAACGCACTCTTACCCCACATATGGGGCAAGAGTGCGCATACAGTGGGGCAAAAGTGCGCACACAACCAGGNAAGGCCTATCACCAGATCCCAGTAGAGCCGGGGGACATCAGTAAGACGGCTATAATAACCCCTTTCGGTTTATTCGAATTTATGAGGATGCCTTTTGGCCTACGAAATGCTTGTCAGTCCTTCCAAAGATTAATCGACGAGGTACTACGGGGTCTAGATTTTGTCTTCCCTTACATAGATGACATACTAGTAGGGTCTAAAACCGAAGCCGAACACCTCAATCACCTTCGAATCGTCTTCTCAAGATTACAGAGCTTCGGTTTAACACTCAACCCAGCCAAATGTGTGTTTGGGCAGCCAGAAGTAGATGTACTTGGTCAGCGAGTGAGTTCAACGGGAGTTCGACCACTTCCTGAGAAAGTAAGCGCCATAAAGGAGTACCAAAAACCAACGACAATTAAAGACCTTCGTCGGTTCCTCGCGTTGTTAAACTTTTACCATCGTTTCATACCGAAAGCGTCCGAAATACAAGCACCACTTGCAGAATTGTTAAAAGGGAGCAAGAAGAACGATACCTCTCCTATACCGTGGTCAAAGCACCTCGAAGACGCCTTTGACCAATGCAAGCAGTCTAGCGAATGCTACCGTTCTAGCGTACCCATCAGACAAGGGTAAGTTATTGTTAATGGCCGACGCTTCGATCACCGCTATAGGGGCCGTACTAAACCAAATTGAAGGTGATGACGGGAAGCCTCTCGCCTTTTTTGTCGAAAACTTAACAGCGCACAGCAGAAATATTCGACTTATGACCGCGAGCTACTGGCCATTTACTCTGCTGTGAAACACTTCAGGCATATGGTCGAAGGGAGAGACTTCACCATATACACCGACCACAGACCACTTACATTCGCCTTCCGTCAGCAGTCCGACAAAACAACTCCAAGACAACTACGACAGCTAGATTTTATTGGACAATTCTCAACCGACATCAGACACGTACAAGGAAAAGAAAATGTTGTTGCAGACGCGCTCAGCAGACTAGACGCTATCGACATGCCGACAGTTATCGACTACGAGCAACTAGCTAAGGATCAGGAAACAGACGAAGAACTACAAACTAACTTGATAAACAATACTACAACTTACGGCTCATTGAACTTCCGGGTTGTTCAAAATCAATTTACTGCGCTATTGACGACAAGAAATTACGACCATACATAACAGAGAAATTGCGAAAAAAGGCATTTGACTCTATTCACAACCTGTCACATCCAAGTCGACGCGTAACATCGAAGATGGTTGCAGAAAGATTCGTTTGGCCTAACATGCGAAAAGATTGCACCGCATGGAGCCGAGCATGTCAAGCATGCCAACGCTCGAAAGTCCAGAGGCATAACACCGCCCCGTTAGCACAATTCCCGCAGGTCCAGAGCCGCTTCTCGCACGTGCATATCGACATTGTAGGGCCTCTACCACCATCTCGAGGATTTAAATATCTTTTAACTTGTGTCGATCGATTCACACGGTGGCCCGAGGCTGTGCCAATAGCAGACATTACAGCAGAAACAGTCGCTTCAAGTTTCTACAGTAACTGGATTTGTCGTTTTGGCACACCACAGGTTCTTACAACCGATCAGGGGCGACAATTTGAGAGCTCGCTGTTCCATTCTCTCAATAAATGTATGGGAGTAAAGCGCATTCGTACCACCGCTTACCATCCTGCCGCTAATGGTATGGTTGAACGCATGCACAGGCAGTTGAAAACAGCGCTCAGGTGTCACGGAAACAAGCAGTGGACAGACACTCTTCCAAACGTCCTATTGGGCATGAGAGCGGCTTTCAAAGAGGATCTTCGAGCGAGCTCGGCGGAACTGGTTTACGGATCAACTTTGCGCTTGCCAGGTGACTTCGTAACATCATCCGACATGCGAGAGCAACCTCAAGAAGATTTTATTCGTAATCTTCGGAATACAATGAACCGACTTAGGCCAACACCGGCAACTCGTCATGGACTACACAAAGTTTTTGTTCACAAAGATTTGAAGACCTGTAGCCACGCATTTGTGAGNTCTTATCTAGGGCTAACTAGTACTGATAGTGCTGCCACTTCTCGGATATCAACAAGAAATTTATGGCCGATGCGTACTCTTATCCGGCGCGCACTCTTACCCCGCACTACTCTATGTATAATTAAAAAGAAAAATAATTATAATTTATTAATAATATTTCGCCTGTCCTGGCATCATCAGACCTAAAAAATCAAACTGCAATAAATACCTACAAAATTAATAATTTAAACTTTAATTTAAAAATTAATTTAATGAGCCGTAATTATAATATTATTTACTGTATCACTATTTCTTCTGTCTCAAAAAAAAAAGGCTAATCGATTTGAGCCACATAGATGATGTAAAAACAATAAATAATATTATAATTATGAGTAATTAAATTAATTGTGTTCAAATAAATAATTTGTAGGTATTTTTTGAATTCTTATTTTTAGGCCTGATGATTTCCAGGATTGGGTGAAATATTGCTAATAAGTTAATATATTTTTTTATTATTATTATTATTACATCTTCCTAAAGACCAAAGAAAAAATAATAAATGTGTTTTCCCTAATAGTCTAAAAGCACAAGCTGTATACTTCACAATTTTGCTTTATTATTTTCTTTAGGGGTAAAAATGGCCATATAACTTCAATAAAAACGCAGAATTGTCAGTTTTTATTCGTTTCCCCTTTAAAAGTCGGACCTTGTCAGCAGCTCTAATGCCATAAAAAAGAGACTTCGAAAAATAACAGAGGATCAAGGCTATAAATAATAATAAAAAAAGGGTATCCAGTCCGAAAGGTTTAAATGCGCTCTTCTTCAAACCTAAGCCAAAAACCAACGATAATCTGGATTCGATTCCAATGTAGAGATCAGATGTGTTCGATTCAGTCATGTTCTACACTAATGCTGACTTAGATAGGCATGTTAAAGGCATTAGAGGCAGGTATGAGGGATTGCATTGCCAAAATAATTACCAAAAACGTCAATCGAAAGGTAAAAAACCGATGTTTCAAATAAATATAGTACAATTAAATTTAAATCTCAACATCTTACTAAATAATTCACCAGCTGACCCTGCGAACTTCGTACCGCCTAATAAACGTTAATAATATAAGAAATGTATAGCTTCTATCTTTGAAAAACCTTATAAATAGTTTGTTTAGTTAAATAACATTGCCTTATATGAAAAATGTATACTTCAATTTGCAATATATACTTGTACAATATATAGGGTGGCGCAGCGCCGATTACTACATTTTAAATGGTCACCATGTGCTTCATATTAGAGGTAGGAGATTGATATAAAGCACATTTTCAAGCAAAAATGTGTGTTTACTGGGCATAAGTCAAATTTTTAAATGTGGAAGATAATATTCGATAAATGACGTCTTGTTGATTTACAAATTCTTAGAGGCGCTCGGCGAAGTGGCGCATCACATTCTCTAAGATCTCGTCAGGGAATCCGATTTTTCATCCCCTATTCTAAGGATAGCGAAGGGGATACTGTCCACATATGTTTCCAACAAAATGGAGCCACACGTGCTCATGGATCGCGTGCGTCAAATTTTTCTCGGTCGTGTGAATAATGTGAATGTGGAAATCGACAAGGACATCATCTATCGAATATTAATGTCCACACTTAAAAATTTTACTTATGTCCAGTAAACTTCCACAATTTTGCTTGAAAATTTGCTCTATTTCAATTTCCTGGCTCTAGTATTAAGCACATGGTAACTATTTAAAATGTGGTCTTCCACGCTGCACCACCCTATACAATATTGGCATAAGAGACATACAGATAAATAAACATTTATTTTTATTTATTTAGATATAGATTATGGAAATAGTTTTCCTGTTTTTCAATTTTACCCCCCTCTAAATAAAATTACGACAAAAATGTATTACTGTACTCTTAACGAGAACTTTTCAACGATATGCATCATTATAGGTTTTCATTACTTTGAAATTTGTACCCCGTACCTCTGGAAGACCATAAATCTTACAAATCCAAGAAGCATTTTTTCCTCATCCTTGAGGGGATAAATCCGACAAAAACGTAGGTGATACATTATCCGCTAACTCTATATTTTCCCTGTTTAAAACTGAATTGGAAGGGACAGGCTACTTCACTCATCCATCTGAGATGACCATCAAGTGTGTGTGTGTGATCAGTTGCATCACCCATCCCTGGTACTCAAACTATCACCAGATGTGTCGGTGAACGACCATTGACTTTAACAACTCGATTCACTATAGACTTTTGGTCACATTTCTTGTCAAAGATGTCCAATTTTTTTTGAAAACTTGAAAAAGCACCAAGAGGTAATTACCTATAATATTGAAATTATTGAAAAACATAATTTAATTGTGGTTGAGTGTTTAAACAAGCGCGTAAATAGTAAATATTAAATTTCAGTTTATGTTAATAATTTTTTATAGTTTTCAATAAATTCTACATGAAGAAAATAAATAATAACATTTTTAATGGTTTAAGATAAAACAAAAAGGATTTATTTTTGGAAAAAATAATCTTTTCTCGACAACCCACAAATAAACATTTTTTCCTTCTTAAAGAACAAACCATTAAAAATAAAAAATGACATAAATCTGATCCTAGGATTATCTATTTTTTTATTCTGACGTGAACTTCTTGTAAAACACAAGGGACACTCTGTTAACTATAGAGGGGGGTGGAGGAAAGAAAAGAAGAAAAAAAAGGATTTGCTACACGATGTTTTTCTTTATGATAAACGGAGGAGGAGAGAATGGCATGTTACTTAGTATTTTTTCCCCCTTCTTTAGTGAAGAGATTCTCTAAAGTACTCAAGAATACATTATGCAGACTTTATTTTAGGGCATTTAATACCGAGTTAACTCCCCGGAGGAAACTGAAATAAGTGAGTAAGTATAAGGAAAGAAAGAGGAGAGCAAAAAAAGGCTTCATTTTTCTCTTAATTAGTCCAAAGATTTAAAACAGTTATTAGTTAAGGAAGAAAACAGCGGAGAAGTGAATGGAATGGAGCTCTGGTGCTTTGTTAATGTGTTGAAATCGCACTGGAAAATTATTTAGAAATTCAAATGTTGTTAAATGAATTAAGTAGTTAAGGGGGGCTAAAACGAGATTTTTTTTTCTCTTACTTTCTCTTAAAAGAGTTTATGAGCTTTAATTAAATTATCTTGAGTCGTTTACTACAACTTCTTTTTTGTTTATAAACCGGATTCTCTCATTTTGTTGACAATAATGAGTTTAACTTAATAAGAATCAGATATAAAGTTAAAAGGAGGAGCAAAAAAAAACAGATTGTTAAATCGGTCCCCTCTTTTATATAATTATATCAAACTGTGGTATTTTATAAAAAAAGAAGGTTTCTAAAAATAATAATTTCCATATATTAAGTTATCAAGTTTCATATATTATAGATTATTAGTTTTAAAACTCTTCGAAGTCACGGAATACTAATATAATGGTAAGAAAATTTCGCGTACACCAAAATCACGCAGGTAACAACAAAAATAATTAAACAATGCAGATATATATATATATATATATATAACAAAAATATAAGAAACACCCAGNTAAAACATTTTAGGGGGGCGTAACTAGGGGGGCATGTACATATTTTTAATGATTTTGACGTTATTTTATGTATTTAAAAAATACATTTAAAATATATCACAGTCCATAGTGAAGCGCGAGAATCCATCAGCATCAGCTCGTAGGTTTTTAAAGTTTGAATACTACTGGAACTAAGGGCTATGTAAAGAGTGGGGTAATAGTGAAATAGCACGAGTTTCACAATAATGAGATCTATAATCTTTACAAGCGATACATTAGCCTAACGCCTAACCTATACAGATTTAGACATAAAATGTTTCGCAGGTTTAGCGAACTCGCAAAACATCTTATAAAAACATTTGAAGATTTTAACGTTATCCTTCAAAGGGTTTTTCAAGGTCATTCCAAAGGCACGCAATGGTTTCTATTTGAAGGCTTTTTGAAAGCCTTACACTTTTATTTATTTGTAAAAAGGCTGGCAAAAACTTTATCCTACTAAAATAATCTATCGTTCCCGCGTTCCGGAACTTTTTGTACACCCTATGTTAAGTACCAAGCGCTACCTGGTAAAAGTGATTAGCACTTTCTTCAATTCTTCCTTTCTCTGCCCCTGCTGCTATCTAGTGCTAATAATCCAAACTCCTTTAAAACTCCACATTGTTATCATCCCATATTCTTCATAATACCTCCTGTTACATTCTCTTCAAGTTATATTTTAGCTCATGTTCATGCCCAACATTATATTTTATATCAGATAAATGATTTTTTTATGTTAATCAAGAGTTACTCAATACACGTTATTTCCTCACACTTATAACTTATAATACAGTCAGCTTTTTTTTCTTTATTAATACACACACAAATAAATGTTAAGGCACTTTGGGTCTCACATAAGTTAAATTCGTTTAAAGCCACACACCCTCGTATATTGAACGACTAAGTAGTGAAATATTAGTTGGGAAAAATAATCAATTTTTAAACATAGACTAGTCAACGAAAAAAAATTGTTTACCTATATTTAAAAAATTTGATATTTGGCATAGTTATATATATTGGTACTTGAAATTGAACATATCAAACCTTGAAAGAGCTAAAAGGAGCTATAAACAGATTTTTTAAAAATATGTCAAATTTTGTTTGTCAAACACAAATAAATATCTAAAAAAAAGTCCAGTCATGCACCATGACTTAATGAGCGAATTTTCAAAGAAATCTGCGTATTATTGGCTTATGATAATATAGGAAATTGGATGGGTAAAATAAATAGTGTGATATCACGGGACACCCGGTAGGAACGAAGTTCCTTACATTTTTCATGAAATATAAATTATAATATCACACTGCTAAGTACGAATACGTTGCTAACTACTTGTACATGGCGGAGTTAGAAAAAAGACAAAATTAAAATTAACTAAAGGTTTGTACCTATAGCGGAGTTAAGGCAAAATTAAAAGAAAAGTGTTATTTGTATCATTAAAGCAAGCATCTTACAATAAATATGTATTGAATATATGAAATTAATAGGTCAAGTGTATGCAAGCCAGCACACAGCGAGGGTCCGTAGGCAACACTATATTGTTTGAGTAGTACCCTATTGATGGTGTTTTCTAAAATACTAAAAAGCTTACTTTGAACTATCCTATGGGTCTGCTATTCTCAAAACACATAAAAAAACTTCTGATGATGTATTTTTTTCCATTGAACCGGAAAACAGCCATATAAAAACATCAAAGAGACCATATAATTATGGTCTCTTTGATGTAAAAACCGTATTTTGTCAATAAAAAATAAAATAATATTTTTTTCGAAATTTCCAAAAAGTGGTATCTTTACTTTTGGTCGAAGAATGTTCAGGAATTTTTTCAGATTTTTTGCACTTCACATAAGCAAGATAGAGGGGGGGGGGCACGTTTCATACCCACTTCAAACGTGCCTACGCTCGCGCTATCAAAGTTATAACCAAAGAATTATATATTTTTGTAATCAGCTCGA
>KZ651816.1:301082-317016 GCA_001010745.2 Gerris buenoi
CCTCTAAATTTAGAGGCCCGTGGTTCAAATCCCGGCGCTGAGGTCTATTTTTCTCTGTATGTTTCTCGTAGTTAAAAATAATTATAATTTGATTTAAAAAAATAAAAAAATAACAACAATAATAATAAAAATAGCTAATATTATCAGTTATAATTTCAGGTAAGCAATCATGTTTTTTGTCTGTAGATAAAAGATACTACTAACTAACCATGAATATTATACATTGAGTTAGATCGGTTTATTTTTAAATAACACTACTCCCGGTCTCTTATTCATAACTACAGAATAGAACTGTAGGGGAATTTATTTATTTATTTTGTTTACAAGTTCGATTTTGATGTGATAGGAGAAAGGAAATCATAATGAAAGTCTTGTTTTTGACTCCTCACAAGATTGTGTTAATTTATATTAATATTGTAAGTTAAAATTCACGTAGCTCTGCGTATTAGAGCCATCAAGCTCTATGATAGGGCTACAGAACCGTTTTATCAAAATCGTCAGAAGCGTTATTAATTAATTAGTTTATTTATTTTTACAATTTTTATGATTTAGGGTGGCAGCTCTCTAAAATTTAAGATTTTTTTTTTTTTTTTTTTTTTTTTTCCCGGGGGACTTTTTCTTTATTAAGAAAAAAGTCCAAAGCAGTAAGACCTCATGAGTGGATCCAAGGTGCAAACCCGGTTTAATAGTCCAGCCTACAGTACCCTATCCTCTTAGCAAGCTAACAGACCCACAGAAAGTGAGCACCTTGCTTAGGGAGAGTAACCTTAGTTCTTCAATTGGCAGGATGGCTAAGCCAAAGATTCTCCACCTCAGGTGTGTTAATGCAGGACAGCTGCTAATAAGATGAGAAGGGGTTTCATCCTCTTCCTCGCACAGCCTGCACACTGGGCTATCTGCTAGGCCAAGAAGATGTAGATGCCGTTTTAGCCTACAGTGTCCAGTAAGAAATCCTGTCAAAAGATGACAGGTTTGTTTTTTGAGCGAGAGCAGCGATCTAGTAAGATGCTGAGATGGTTCCCGGATCATAATTTTAGATTGTCGCATACCCGAAGCAGTGTTCCAGATTCTTTTCATATCTAGCCTCATGAAGGTCCTTATGGAATGTTTCACTCCACATCGTGGCACGCCAACAACTGGTTCTGGTGTAATTGGGGTCAAATTGGAACCCGTCTTAGCTAACTGGTCGGCCATCTCATTCCCCTCAATGCCACAATGTCCAGGAACCCATATCAGTTGTACGTTGTTAAGTTGTCCGAGAGTGTTTAGATAGCCTTTGCACTCAGCAACCAGCTTAGATGTATATCTTGGGGCAACCAATGCTTTGATCGCTGCCTGGCTGTCTGAGTAGATTCTGATTTGTCTGTTAAATATTTTTTTATCCAGGATAATTTGAGAACAAGCCAAAATTGCATATACCTCTGCCTGAAATACGGTGGCATATTTGCCTAAGCTCACACTAAGCTCATATGGGGGTTCTGCACAGAAAACACCAGCCCCCGATAATTCTTCGATTCGGGACCCGTCGGTGAACCACATGTCTGTTCCTGATGGTATTTGAGGATCATCTCCAGGTTCCCAGTCTTGTCTTGAAGGAAGTAGATACTCCCAGCTAATGTCAAAGTCCCACTGTGGTATCATAGAGTCCTGCACCATCACTACTTCCGGGCAGATTTCTTTGATAGAATTCCATATTACACTGTGCCCTATACCGTCATATCCCATCCATAAACCAGCACAGTGCAGGCGATATGAAGCTAGCATAGCTTCGTACTTCAGGTATATCTCTAAAGGTGGTAAGCATAGCATAGCCTCAAGTGCCATAGTTGGTGTAGTTTTCATTGCTCCTAGTATACCAACACAAGCCGTTCTCTGAAGGTGCTGAAGTGATTTCTTTGCAGTTCCTATGGATATCCTTGGCCACCAGACGACACATGCATAGGAAAGAATTGGTCTCACCATGGCAGTAAAGATCCAATGCAATACTTTAGGTTGTAATCCCCAGGTGGGACCAATGGCCTTCCGGCATACCCAAAAGGCCGCCATTGCCTTATTCAGTTTTGCTTCAAGATGAAGTTTCCAGGTCAGTTTTTTATCCAAAATTACACCTAGATATTTTACTGAGTCTGCGAGGTTAAGCTTCTTCCCACTTAGCATCAGCTCTGTACTTCCTTCCAATTTTCTTTTTCTTGTAAATAGTGTCACCACTGTTTTTTCGGGATTAACCCCGAGGCCGTGATTATAACACCATCTTTCAACAGAGTGAAGAGCTCTTTGTGCCAGCTCAAATACTGTGGTAGTGAACTTGCCCTGAACCAGAACTGCTACATCATCTGCATAAGCTTGAATGTAAATCCCATCTTTCAGAATAAGCTTTATGAGACTATCTACCACAAGGCACCAAAGTAACGGTGAAAGAACTCCACCTTGTGGACAGCCTCTTCTTATAGCCACTTTTATACTATGTCCATTTCTCTCAACTTTAGCTAGTCTAAGAGATAGCATTGATCTGATCCATGCCACAATAACTGGGTGAACACCATGGTCAGAAGCAGCTTGACTGATAGATTCAACAGAAACACAATTAAAAGCCCCTTCGATGTCCATGAAGAGTCCCAGCATCAGCTGTTGCTTGTTAAGGGCTCTTTCGATTTTACAGACTAAATGGTGAAGAGCTGCCTCACAAGATTTTCCTGCTTGATATGCATATTGCTGCTTGCTAAGAGGTATGGTCATGTTGTCTCTAATCCATCTATCCACCAGCCTTTCCAAGGTCTTTAATAAGAACGAAGTAAGACTGATGGGTCTGTAAGATTTAGGAAGAGTAAAATCAGGTTTGCCCTGTTTTGGTATAAAAACTATGCGAACCTCCCTCCAGGAGCTAGGGATAGTTCCTTGAGAAAGGAAGGTTCGGTAGATCTTAACTAAATCGTCAATAATCAAATCCAGGCCTTGTTGGAGCATTATTGGCATAATCCCGTCACAGCCAGGAGATTTAAATGCGGCAAAGCTTTTCACTGAAAATTCTACCTTATTGTTAGTAATAATAATATCTGCCAAGGCTTGAGCTCCTTCCACAGGTAGAGCCATAGGAGAATCAGATGTTTCAATGTCCTCACTTATATCAGAGCCAGGCATATGTGTATTTACCAGATATTTAAGGGCCTCCTCCTCTGAAGAAGTAAATGTGCCTCCAGTAAGCAGTAAGGGACCACTACACATATCTGTCGGTGCTTTGGAGAGAATCCGGTGAAATCTGGCTGCCGGGGCTATTCCCCCAATATCAGCACAGTATACTCGCCAAGCATCCCTCTTAGCTTTTTTAATTTGTGCCTTGTATTTTCTGCGGAGGGACTTATATTCCTCCCAAAGTTCTGGCAAATTATTTCTCTTAGCTTTGTTCAGGATTCTATTAACCTGTCTTCTAAGAGATTCTACTTTATGAGTCCACCAAGGTGTTGAGAACCTTTGGGAACGGACTTTTAATGGACAACTAGTTTCATAAGCTGTACTTATGGCGGTTGTAAGTGCTTGTACATAGTCCTCAGTTTCTTTGAGTCCGTTGGGACAGTGTCCTAATTTGTCGAGTTCTTCTTTGAGCACCTTTCGATAAAGGACCCAATCGGTGGATCGAATGTTCCTGAATCGTATCTCCTGCGGAGGGGGAACTTTTATCATGAATAGGATGTGCCTATGGTCCGATAGAGACTCATCCTGAATAACATGCCAATCCTTAACACATGTTAGTAAATCTTCTGTGCAGAAAGATATGTCAATCACTTCTTTTCTTCTTGGTGTGAAATAAGTAGGGATAGCCCCGTTATTAAGGACAAAAAGCTGTGTGCTAGATAAAAATTCGAGGAGAGCTGCACCTCTAGGGTTAGTGTCACTGCTACCCCACACTAAATTATGTGCATTAGCATCAGCACCTACTAGAAGAGAAAACTTATTTTCCGTGCAGAAGTTGATTAGATCCACAAAGCAAGATGGAGGGGGCAAATCCGGAGAGTCATAGGGCAAGTAAAGTGAGCAGACTATTATGTCTCGCTTCCCATGCCCCAGCAGACTCCCATTAAGCTTTACTGCAACCATATCCCTTCGGCAAAACTCCGGTATAAGTGTCGCGTTTATATTCCTAGTTATAATACACGCTCGCGGAACCTCACTATCTGTAGAATAAAAAATAGAACCCCCTGAAATTCCCAACCCGCGTATAAGTCCCTTATTTACATATGGTTCTTGAATTAGGCCAACATTCGCACTTACATCTAGAAATTTCTTACAAAATACTGTGCTAGCAGCACCCCCGTGCTGAATGTTGGCCTGTAAAAACTTAATTTTATTATTTAACCTAACAGTCATTATGGGGAGAAAAACGTTTCTGGCTCATTATCCTCCTCTCTTACTATTATCCCTTTAACCCCCTCTTTTGTTTTCTTTCTTCCCATGTGAGAAGAGTCTGAGTCATCTGATTCCTCACGTGGTCGAATTCTTGAAGGGGCGTCTTCTGCTTCTGAAGCTGAACTGGCAGTGGGACGATCTTCTCGGTTATTCATGCTTCTGGCTCTATTTGCTGCCTGACGTTTTATCTCATTTTTGTATTCTGGACATTTTGTGTCCGTAATACTGTGCTGGAAAGGGCGACCTTTCTCCTTGCATGGCAGGCAGATAGGCCCCTCATTGGCTTTAGGACAGTCCTTTTTCCAGTGGCCAATAGCTGAGCAGTGCGTACACGCTTGGGCAACTTCTTTACACTGAAATTTATGATGACCCATCCTCAAACAACGCCAGCATCTCGCTGTCCAGACGTGGTTTTTGATTGCCAGTCGAGACCACTCTATACTCACATATCCTGATTTTAGTAGTCTCTCCTTCATTTCAATAGGGAGCTCAACCACCCAACGAACAAATTTTCCTCCCTTGATCCATCCACAAGGTATGCTGTATCTTAAGAATACCTTGCTTTTAAACACTTCCTTACTATAGAATTGTCTCAAATTTTTTTCCCACAGTTCATTTAGTATGTCCTGCTGTGAGACATCGGCGTGGATGCCAACTATTTCTATAGCCTCTCCAGGCATTGTTGGTAATGTAGCCTTGAGGCCAAGTTCGCTTAGCCTGTCACAGTGAAGAAGTTTATCTCTACCTTCACTTGAAGAGCATTCGAGGGCATAAGCAATGCCTTTGATTTTACTCCTCATACCAACAACATTGATGTCAGTTATTAGAGGTCTAAGCTTTTCCATCAACACCCGTCTTAGTGCCTCAAGGCTTTTGATGGTAGATTCATTCACTGGCACTGGCATAAAATTTAAGATTAAATTCTACTCAATGTTCACAGACACACAGACCGACAGACAGACAGACAGACACGGAACCAAAAATGTTACCTGATGTCTGAAACGGATTTCTGTCTTGGAATTTTTCAAATCGGAGGCATAAAACTTTTTTGTTCTCAAAAGTGAACACAATGCTTCCGTTACCTTCGGTAAGCTCGGAAGCAAAAAACTATTTGAACTATGTATTTGAAATCAGAGGAGCCTAAAGTGAATAAATCCAATCCTATTAAATTTAGAAGCCTTTCGTAGGCTGTAGTACCGCGGATTATTAACTTGAATAATCAAGAGTATATTGCACAATCAACAACATAAACATATCGATAATATACCCAAACATCGTTTATACCCCATGTATCGGTAATGTACCCCATATATAAATTGTATAATACGTACTATGCTAGACTCATATTATAACATTTAAATATAAATTTATTTTTCTATTCCCTACAAAAGAAAGAAAGTAAGAAGTTCTTCCTTTTCATCTTTAAGATTTTAATCTATCCAGTACTGCTTTTAAACAAATCTCTTGATTGTAGATTATAATTTCTTTAGGTAATTTGTAGAGTCACATTTTGTGCATATTAATAAGGTAAGATCTTCATTTTACAATTTCTCTTCTTTTTAGTTTCAATGTGTCTAATGTGCAAGTTCAAGTTTTGAAGAAGTTTTAACATTATGCATCTTTCCTTACATCATAATGCGTGTTTTTGAAAGTAAATATACCTGAAACATTAAGTGGGTATCTATCTTGTCTACCAAAGTTTCCTAGTTGTGAATTAAACGACACAAGTTCCACATTATAAGTGCTAACAGTTTTGAGGTTTACGACACCCTCCAAGTCTTCAGACGATGGAAGAGAGAATCCCTTCTAGACACGACAAAAGTTAAAACTTGTTTAAACGTAAAGGAGAAAACTTTAATTGCGCTGATTATAATAGATATTGGTTAACCTCAAGTTTCTCTAGCTTGAATCTCTTAGTTTCCAACTATACGCTCAAGATTCCAACTGTACACTCCAACAAGAGGAAAATTAGGAGAACAATTTAGTTACTAGAACCTTTAGACAAAACAAAATCATGTTATTTCCAAGAGATGACCTTCCAATCTACATTTTGAAAATTTCTATTTTAAGGATAACAAGAAACAAAATACAAAAGAATAAAAATATAAATAGTGAATTGACTTGGGAAAAGTTTTTGTAGAGAAGAAAATAAGTTTTGTACATAGAATATCTACACTAACACAATGATTACTGTTCGTAGAAATGAAATCAGCAATGATTTCTTTCACAATAATATCCAACTATTTCCCAAGTGATGTTAACATTATAAAATAGTTAATTGAACATTGTAGACAACCATATAATTAAGGATGATGAAATGTTAAAATCTGGTAAAAATTATATTCTTACTTAGTGGCGGATCGGAAGGTAACGTCCGGCAGGGGAAAACATACCAAGCGGCGCCATATTATCTAATTAGTATACCCACCCCTCTCCCGCATTTAAGGGCTCTTCCTGAAAACTCATTCTCTGTCACCTATATTATAACTAAAAATGTTCAAATTTTAGTAAAATAATGGTAAAATATCACAATTTGTGTCATATTACATCATATGATAACTAAAGCTAGAATAAAATAGTGGTAAATGTGTGATAAAATGGAATAGACACCAAAAATTGCAAGTCGATTCCAGCGATATAAAGAACTACAAATGAAATAGATAATCTGGAATACTTGCACTTGCTTACTTGGTAAAAAGTCAAAATATGAGGAAAATAATCAAAATGTGGGGTACGCCGACTGATTTCCGTGTTGTTATTCTTTTAATCCATTATATTATATCATATTAGCGGCGCGATTTTTTCTTTTGAGGCGCTGCGGCGCCTCACTGATGCAGTAGGAGCAGTGACAGAATGAGCACTAATTGAAGCATAAAGATGCTTGGTATTTTTTGACTTAATGACCTATCTATTGCCCTCTGAAACGTCACTTACACATTTTGTAAGAAGTGAAAATTGAGCTATTGCATCACTGCCCGGTGCCAGTGCGATCACTAGCATATTGATATGAGGAAGTTTTGATAAATTTTATGACCAATTTTGGAACGAAGTTCCTTATGGCACGTTCTGGAGCCCGGGAGTAAATCCGAAAAAAAGACCAAAATCACTGTCACGCAAAATCCGTCACGAAATTTACCGATGACGATAACTTGAGTAAAAGATCACCGACTTAGTTGAAATTTTGTACAAATGTTCATTTTAACAATGCCCAGGCTGAGTTCGTTGGAAAACGTTATCCGCCCAAACGTTCACGCGCAAGCGTGAACGTAAGCCGTAAGCGTTCACGCGCAACGCTCGCGTAAACGTAAGCTTCAAAAATTTTAAGACGGGAACAAATGTTATTATGGAACCCTGTTACTTGATTTGTTTTGTTTATTTTTGTTATACGTCAAAAATGTCACTTGGTTTATATTTACTTTGTTGTTATATTTATTAGGGATACTACACAAAGCTTCTCAAAACACTATCTTCGGTGAACAAAAATATATTAAACGTTTTATAACAAAATATATATCGAATTAAATGGAATTGACATTTTTTTTATTTAAAAAATATAAAGACCTGCAATATTTTTTTCTTTGTTTAAACCTGTGTAAAATTAAAATTTCACCAGATTTTAACAATATTTATATTGGTTTATATTACTTTGTAAATATCGAAAATAAGTAGTAGGTAGCAATGCATACGTACTTAGCAGTGTGATTTTATAATTTATAGTAAATGAAAAATGTAAGGAACTTCGTTCCTACCGGGTGTCCCGCGTCACAACACGTATTTTTTGTTTTATAATCGGCTTAGCGGCGCTTTGGGAAATTCCCCATCTTCACGGTGTCCCTATCCATCCCTGTTCTTACTACTACCATATTCTCGCTATGATCTAAAGAAAAGTGTTTCTTAGTCTTGTTGTGGTCGATTCAAAAATGGATTTAACAGATAAAAATTAAAGATGTTAGACTCTGCTTCCAACACAATGTACTTACTGTATGAGTCGGAGTTATAATTTCTACTATTAGACCCCTGGACACTACATCTGTGTTCTATTATTTTAGATATAGTCATTTTTAAGATGTAAATAACTATGTATTTAAATAATACATTAACTTGATAATATAATTAGTGAAATAAGCTTTTCAAACAGTTAATCTATTAGTTCAGTCAAATTAAAAAATAACTTTTCAAAAAATCCCAAACTTTAGGAAAGTGGCTCAAAATGTTCGTATGACTTTCCTGTCTAACATACTAAAAGTCCCCGAGGGTGAGGGGGGAGCTCGTCCCCCCCCCCCCAGGGGGGGGCAATAGGTGCATTTTTTTTCCTTTTTACCAAATATCTTTAAAAGTATCGACATTAGGCGAATTATGGTTATGTAAAAGTTTGTTCTTCATTAAATTTCCCAAAAATAGTCCTCTAAACTTTTTTTTTATCTGCAACGGTTTTTGAGTCACAAGCGCTTAAAGTTCTGCTGCAATTGTAAAAAACAACAAAAATAAATTAACCTAAGCCACCTTAGTCTTAACTAGTCCCCTAATCCTACTTTATTTTTTATTACCTAATTTTGTGCGCTTGTAACTCAAAAATGGTTGGAGATAAAAAAGGTTTAGTTTGGAAGATGTAAGGGGTTTTATGAATAAAAAACTCAAATATTTTAATGTACACCTCCTAGGGTTATCACAAGAAATTAATTATCGATTTTTTCTCCCAGGGACCTTCCTAAAAGTTGCCAATTGGCTAAAAAAATAGTATTGATAAAGTTTTATCTCAAACTGATAACGTTAACTGTGCCTAATTGTAGGTTGAAATTTAGCAAACAAAAATTAAAAATGGTAAATACCACTAAATTATGGTAAATCTATAAGTTTTAGCAAAAAAGTGGTAAGAATAAAACTTGAAGGCAACAAAATGTTCTATAAAATAAGACAAGAATCAGGTTTCTAGGATATGTTTCATTTAATGAAGAAAAAACGGTGATTTTTCCCTAAAAATCGCAGTTTTTTGCTATATTTCAATCTACATTAGGCACAGTTAACGTTATCAGTTTGAGATAAAACTTTATCAATACTATTTTTTAGCCAATTGGCAACTTTTAGGAAGGTCCCTGGGAGAAAAAATCGATAATTAATTTCTTGTGATAACCCTAGGAGGTGTACATTAAAATATTTGAGTTTTTTATTCATAAAACCCCTTATATCTTCCAAACTAAAGGTCGTATCGACTTGATTCTTGTTTTAATCGATTCAGCGTTAAAAAATGCATACAAAATGATACCCCACTTGCATAGGTAGCTGATTTTAAGTCCTTCAAATTTTACCCCCCTCCTCCCCCCAAAAAAAGAGGGGAGTGTACATAAAAAAGTTGGGGACTTTTCAGGTATTATTTGCAATGACATAACAAAGCTCTCTGTGAAAAAAAATCGTGGCTTAATATTATTCCGAAGAAAAACCCTATATTGACTGGACTATGTGGTATAGCTAAAAATACGAAAGTTAAGTTTTTCTGCAAAATCTCTAAATTAATCATAAAGTTAAAATTGCTTTAACTTTTGAACGGATAGAGATAAAATAGTAAAATTATACATATTCTTGAAGGAAATTTAATGCTTTATAACTTTTTTCCTCATAAATATTTTGTAGGATGAAGGGCCGTAGAGTTAGCTAGTCAAATAAGGAAACAAACCTGAGGCAAAAATGATTTTTTTAAAAATTGGCGACATTTGAGCTAGGATATCTCAAAAACTATGTGAGATAGCGAAAAAATTAATATAATCAATCTTGTGGCAAATTTTGTCAGCTTTAATTTTATATAGAATAGTCTTATCGCTAGGTCGCATAGTTCCCGAGATATAAGTGAAAAACCGAAATTAGGGACCTTCTACGTGCCCCCCCTCCCCCCGCTCACCTCCTAGGAGTGGGGACTTTTAGTATGTTTACCTCCTAACTAGTCCAAACAAAGTCCCAAAGTCAAAAATTGTGTTCCTTCCATTTCCCTCTACAACTACATATTTATTGACTGGACTAATTGTGAAACCAAAATCATATTTCTTCACCTTTTATCCAAGTCAAAATACATTTTAAAAAAAAATTGTTCACCCCCCTTGACTATCAGAGTATTGTACTTAATCCGTATTTACAACGGCCAAGGAAATAATAATGGTTATAGTGTATATAAGATGGAAAAGGACTAAGGACAGGCTTTGTGGGAGCTCTGCCAACCACAATCCTGCCAAAGGACTGGCCCGACTAGTCGCCTATATTAACTGGCCCTAAGCCCAGGTATACCTACATATAACATCACTTCCAGATACCCTTCTACCTATTATATTAAGTCGAATTTACATCATTTTCAACTGGACCTTTCACTCGTTGCTTAGGACAGTATGTAAAATAGTCAAAAACTCGTAAAATTTACGTAAATAGAGCAAGGAGAATATCATTGTCAAAAGCAGATTTCATACATTAGTATACCTATGGAAATACAGAAAAATTCAGACTGGTACAAATTTAATGTGTAGTAAAAATTATTAGGGGAAATTTAAAGCACAATTTACATTACAAAAAAATACTAAAAACTACAGAATATTGAGTAAAAAAATTATATAACATTGATTTTTTTTTTCTTTGCAAGTTCTTAAGTTTAGATAAAATAATAAATAATATATAAATTACATGCATACTTACCATTAATCTAAAAGAAAATTCTAACCGTGTTTTGCTACCTAATCGCATTCAAAAGTTATTCGACTTTGAAAATGTTGAGATGGTAAATTCTTAAATAAATACATGTTTTGAGGTCCCCTGGGTGAAATATTTACACCTATATCTTTAAAAGTATACTTATAAGATTTTTAAGCAATTTGGAAATTTTATTGAATGTAGCCAGATGGTACAATAATAATTTGAACCATCGTCATTAAATTTTTTTAATACATTTATTCATTTAAAAATCAAAACAATTTTGACAGATTGTAAATAAAAAGGAAAAACTAAATAAACCAGGCAATAATTGGTTGAAAAAGCATAGAATCGTCAAATTATCGCGAAGAATGTGACACAATAAATTACAGACTATTTTTTTGTTGTAAACTTTCAAAGGCAAGTCGAAATTAAAAATATTTTACGCGAGACAGTCCTCTACGGATCAAAAGATCTAAGGGTCAAATTGCGGGGTTTAAGTGTAGTTTTCTCTGTCTGTCTTCCTTTAAAATTCTAATTTTATTTTATACTACTTCCCAATGTTTGAGACAATTTTCTAGTTAGTACAAGTAATGAAGTACCAGTATTAATATAACAAGATTCTAGAGACTATCATATTGACTTAAGAAGTTAGAAAGTATAATGCATTTAGTACACGTAAATAATAATAATAAATATAAATTATAATCAAATTTTAAATTAATATTTAAACTTTCCGTAGTATGAAGACAACCAAAAACCTAAAAATTAAAAATAATAAATATAGGTATATCAAAATTATACATAATAAAGACATACTTGTTATTATTAACAGTTAAAGTAATATGTTCCTTATAAATAATAGAAATATGAAAATCACCTTAGTAATGATATTAAATTTAGAATATTGATTAAGAAAAAGATGGATTGTATGTAGTCAAAGATAAAACTTTTTTTTTTAGAAGATTTACTGAAGAAAATACATTTTCAATACTGCGGCTTCTATACGTCTTTTTAATATTATGTTAGAAGTATGATCAAAGGATAAAGCGACTGCTACAATCTTAAGTGTTCGATGGAATTTTGGTAGAAACAGGAAGGACATTTGCTTTCACCCTCGAAGTTTATATTGCTTTGATCGAAATGGTATTGCTGGAATGTTTATATATACATATATTATATATATTGAAAAAGCATAATAGAGTACCCTAGAAAATCCTTTATTCTCTCTTATACAAGTCTATACAATAAAAAGAAAATCAGGGCAGGATAAAAGGAGTATTTTCAAGAACTAACTAAAGATAAAAGAGCAAGTCGAGAATGGCTAGATGTCAAGGAGGTAACAATCAGTAATGAGGTTGTTTCGAAGAGGAAAATAACACCGAGACACGACGCTAGCCCTACCTAGTGTCCAAGCAAAACAACAACAAAGCGTCACTATTTATTTGGTCCTTCGAGCCGGATCGAACAATGAACTTATTTTCTTTGTGATCAAAAATGACAGCGTTTCTACAAAAACCTCTCCCCAAAAATCCCTTTCTCTCTTTTGTTGGCAAGAGAAGTAAATCCACTTTTTACTACAATATGATTTCCTTTCAAGTGGTAAACAATCCCAGACACAGCACCAAAATGTCAAATTAAGAAAGGGAATAAAAAAAAAAAAACTTTTTACAGAGTTATTTTCATCCGAACCCAAATACTACACTTGTTTTTTAGTTCACATTGACTTTGTTTGACCTCCTCCTTAATTTATTCTTTTTGTATAAAAGAAATACAAAGAACGACAATCACTGCCTTGCTAAAAAAACAAAACAACAAAGTAAATACCCTTGCATAAATAAAACAAAAAAATAAATTGCATACCATCAAACAATACATGTACATGCATTAGTGTTTATTAGATTATCTCAGTTTTTAATAATTAGGGCGAAATTCAGTACATGTATATACAGTGTATTATACACCTAAGACCTCAAACAAGGAAAAATATATATACATTTTTTTTTTAATTTAAAATTAAGGATTTACTTTAATTTGGCTTTTTATTTATTCTTATTTTAAATTAATTTATTATTGGATATAAGTTTCTATTCTAATCTTATTTTAACAAAAGCACATGTATAATATCCACACTGACTAAATGACTCTGCATAATAAAAAAGCCTATTAAAAAAAATATAAATGTATCTAATTGTGAAATGTAATTATAGGTATAAAGATGTCCCAAAGTAAGGGATGAAATATCACAACATATATGTTCTTGTTTATATAATTAAAGAAGGAAATAATTTTTTGACTATCGTCATTAAATCTAAATTTTTTATTTGTACTTCTGCTGATCTTCACTGTCCTCAATTTAATTTAATTATAATTACGAAATCAGGTAAAAATAAATTAAGTTAGACTTAAGTAAGCTAAGTAATTAATACCCATAGAATTAACACAGCCCAGAAAAGCATAGCTGACCTTACTCCTCACCACTACATATTATAGCTAGTCCAGTATCTACGTATAGGGAAAAAAGGAAAGCCATCGAACTATTGTACCCCAATTCATAATAATGCCCTAAAACCAAAAAAGGCATTACATCCTCCAAATATTGCTGCTAGCTTCTGAACAAAAAAGTAATCAAGAAAACAAAATAAGCACTTGAAAAGCTTTAGTATCTTACGACGAGGGGATTAAAAAAAACGGAATTCTAAAATCGTCTTCAAAAGACTGAGGGTCGATATATTCTTGAATAAAGTAAATAAATAATGTTAAAAAATGTTGTTTGTCCTCATCTGGTAAGATCTTTATTATTGACGAGCTATAACAGCATAATTAAGTACTATATACCTTAAGTAAACATAGCCATGTTAAATGACACAACTTTTTAAAAGTTATATGAGAATGACTAACTTTTGCTTTAATTATAGGACATACCATTAATAGTAATAATGGTTAAAGTAATACAAGTGAAAAATACGTGTTTCGAATTTTCTAACGCTTTCCATCAAATATAAACTATAAAATAACACAGCTAAGTATACCTACAATGCTAACTACTTATACATGACGGAGTTAGAAAAAAGAGAAAATAAAAAGTAATTAACTATTTGTATTTAGCGGAGTTAATGCAAAATTAAAACTATTTTATTTTATCATTGAAGCGAGAGACTTGCAATAAATATGTATTGATTATTGAGGAAATAAATACAAATGATGAGTCGATAGTAAAAGAGGATGATTGTAGTAAAGAGCCGAGTAGTGAGAAAATAGGACTGTTCCCTAACCGGCACGCCCTGGCCTACTCCATTTAAAATATTATAAAATAAATCCCTTCACTATGCAATAACTTCAGCTTGTATCAGGCTGAAATTTTACATGCCTGTTTCAATAGCACTTTAGACTTTAGACGATGTGTATGAAGTTTAATTAAAATCGTTACGTTAGAATTTAAGATATCGGGAACAACGTTATTTTCCCTATTTTAAAGTTTAGGTCCGCTTTAATAGTTTTAGCGATCTCTAACAATTTTCAGCGGTGTTCGTCTTACTGAAAAAAAAAAAAAAAATTACAAAAGTTGTTTGTCTCATTGAATAGAATATTGAAGTTAGAATTTTTTTCAGCCTAAAATTCCAATTTTACATTTGAAGCTGACATTTACGCGAACAATTGGGCAGATAACGTTACCCAAAGAACTCATCTTGGTAATTGGTAAAATGAATATGTGCACCTAATTTCAAGTCGGTTAACTTTTTTACTGAAGTTATCGTCATCGGTCGATTTTACTACCGGTCATTTCTTCAGATTCACTCCAAGGCTCCAGACGCTGTAATGTGCCATAAGGAACTTCGTAACAATAATTAATATTTAATTAAATTTAAGAAAATAGCAGTGATGATGCGGTCACATCTTGGATGGGTTATCACTATCACAGATCTGGGTTAACATCACTAATATAAATGATTAGCTTATGTAAAGTAGCGACAAACTGGTTAAGCATGCATATTTTAAGGTTTTGCTGACGGAGTGACTCACTAAACCAATATCATCCATTACCTATATAGTTTTATAAGCCCATTGACAGGCTTAAGCTCTAACTAACTACACAAGCTCTTCAATAATGGCTAAAATAATGAAGTTTTCTTCGGAGAAAACTACATTCTGGAGTTTTCTCAATCGGTGTAAATAGTTAATGTCTAACAGCTAAACCCAGCAAAAAAATGAAATAATTCAAGAAAATGTACAAAAAAATTAAAAAATGTTTAGGGAATTTTCTTCGCTTTTAACTTCCTAAATGGTCAACAACCAAAGTTTCAAGGTTTTTGTTTACATAGAAATGTATTAAGCAGTTTTTGTTTTGAAAATATATTAATTAAATTAGATTATATTAGATTAGATAAAAAAAAAAAAAAAAAAAAAAAAACACAACAAACAGACATTACATTTGTTAAAAAACACTTTTGGGATTTTCACACTATCTCTACACTTTCTCTCTATATGAGAAAGTAAAAACAGTCTAAGTAAATTAGGGTTAGGGGCCATACTAACAAAATTAGTAAATTCCTAAACCAATATTTAGTTATAAGGATCTGTTGAAAAAAAAAACACAAAAAACAAATGCAAAGTATTGAATAACAACAAGTTGGAAACGAAGCTTGAGTGCGAAAAGCCTAAACTTTTCCAAACAATTCAGAGTTATTTAAATTAAAACAACGCAAAACTAAATAATTTATGTGTAGGCTTAAATCCACCCAAACTTTGGACAGCCGCGGTATTATCTAACATGGGCACAGTAAGTATAACTTATTGATCACACACACACACACATATCTATCTATATATATAAATATATATAGATAAATATTCAAGAAAATGTACA
>KZ651816.1:327709-343172 GCA_001010745.2 Gerris buenoi
ATATATAAGTAAAATATTAATAATAAATGTAAAAAGAAACATATAAATATTTGTATAATTTTAGAGTGAAAATAAAAAAGGCAACTTTATATATTTTCACCTATAAAATATAATTTTTTTTATTATTAAATTCATAAGGAAATATAACAGAAATTTAATTTTATTTATGATTTCGTTTTTTTTTCTTTTATTTATAAAAAGAAGATAAAAGCTGAAGTTGGCATTATGACTAGACGTGCTTAATTCAACCGTGAATTCTTTCCTTGAAAGCGAGAAACAGTTAATATTTAATATATTTTTTTTTTTATCATTTAATATTATGACGCTTTTCTTTATAGAGCGGAAAGATTTTAAAACTGTGACAAATTTAACTGTTTTATTTCACAAACTAATTTATTCTTTTACGGATAATTTTTAGTACTGAGCTCACCGAAGGTAAAGGAAGCGTTGTGATTAGAATAAAAATACGACCTTTTTATGTCTTCAAATTGAAAAATTCCACGACAGAAATCCAGTTCAGACATCAGGGAGCATCATTGGTCTCTTATCTATCTTCCGTTCAACGTTTTTGCGAACAAAAATATATTAAAAACTAGATGTCTGATTTTGATGAAATTGGGATAATGGGTCATAATTAACCCATTATTGGTCCCATAATCATTTCAAATTTCTTCACTAATTGACGTCTCTTTTACATTCGAATAAAACTTTTTTTTAAACGCCTATACCTTTAAGGCTCCACACTCCCGACGATACTATCCGAAAGTCAGCGGACACGAGAGTGTGGAGAACATCTTCGTCTTCCCTCGGGTACATCTCCTCGCCTTGTCCCTTGTCTCCCTTCGGAGTAGGTATTTAAGACCCAAGTCAAAGAGATACGAGGGACATGGATTCAATGGTACTGAGATGCTCGCCGTCTGGATGCGAGTGCTTCGCCTCATTATCCTGGCCGATAAGCGGCGGGAATACTCCGCGAGAGCCCTATTTACAAGCATACATCCGATATTTAAGAAATTTATGTTTTGTAAAAAAAAAAAAAAGCTCACAGAACACCATATATTAATGTCAATCGTTAATGTTATTTAATTTGATCTAATTATTTATGTAAAAACTAAATCAATCAGATTAGTGTGGCATATAACTTCCTCTCACTTAATGCAATAGTGTTTTCTATGACGACCTATTATTGTACCTCCCTCCCCCCTTTTTTAAAAAATCAATTATATTATGTTTGCCACACGAATTGACGGACTATTTTGGCATTAGCATATCTTAACCTGTCACTTTTATTTAGATTATTTTTAATTTTAAATTAATAAAAGAAGAACTGAACCTGCGATCGATGTATTAAGATTTTTTTTTAATGTCCTGATCACCTTCAGGTTATTACAGGAAGGGAGGAGGGGGAGGGGATTGACCACTAAACACCATATTCTCTCATGATGTAGCCTAGAGTTATGACACTAGTGAATATTTACCAAATTTATTTAAAACCGGTTCAGTAAGTATGGCTCAAAGCATCCAAACTGATCATAGGCAAGGATCACAAAAGCAATTTAAAACTTATTAGGGTCCATAGACAAAAACGAGGACCCTTATACTTTCCTGCGAAGTACGATTTTAGGGGGGAGGACACGAAAAATTTCGATGTTTTTTGATAAAATGGCGCTGAAAATTAAACACTATCCCCAAGTGTTATATATATTTGTAATCTACTCTTCAATACCTTTCATTTGATACCCCACTCAAAATTTTAAAAAAAAAAAAAAAATTCTCGCGATGTGAATAATCCGTCATTTTGAATTTGAACAGCTGATTATTTTGAGTTCTCTATATTTTTCCTGTGTGCGCGTCAAAACGATCTTTAATACTGGTAAGTTTCACGCTTTTATCTCTTTTGCTTCAAAAGTTATTGGAACCGTACAGAGTGACAGACAGAGAGACAGACACATGAACGAAACTATAAGGGTTTCATTTTTTTTTTGGTTTTACCAACGAAACCCTAAAAAGAGGAATAAATTGAGAGGTAAGGAAGTGAGAAGGTTTAAGTTCGCACTGACATTTTAGTTTAAGTATGGTAGAATTTACGTCTATCTTATATCGTTTGTCAAGCAGAAGCATCATGTACTTGTACATTAAGCAAGTAGTCGGAGTGATAAATAGGGGTCTCTATATGTACTCAAGTGATAGACATAGGGAAAGATCTAGTACTTAATACAAGTTAATAGCCGTTATAGTTTAGGATATCACTTAACGTTGCGATACTTAAAGGCAATAATAGCTTGTGCTGAAGCGTTATTATTATTACAGAGTTGAAGTGGGGCGTATATCTTCAAGTTAGCCGGTCAGTTTGCTTTACTATTCACGGACTGTTGTCACTTGTACACTATGTATAATGTAGCGAGGTTTGTATATAATGCAACATGGCTTCCATTGTATCCTAGAGAGGAAGAGAAGGCGACGAAAGCCTTCATCTATATCCTGCGCTATTCACAGGACTTGCCATCTATTGCCGGGGGAGCTTCGTCCCAATCCCTTGGCCCTAACCCGTCTCTTGGATGATGTATGCGTCCCTTTCTGATATTGATGACCCTTCATTCCAACCAAAACTTTATATAAATCCTGTCCGGCCCTTCGTCCTACTAACCGCCCCTTCTAGTAGTTCGCATCTCAACACTAACCGAGTAAGCATTTTGCTGAATTCCAACTTAACAATATTCAGCTTTTTATATATTATATCCTTTAAAATCCACTTTTATTATTATTATTATTAATAATAATAATCTATCTATATAAAGATGAAAGTCCGTGGGTATGTATGTATGTATGTGGGTGGGTATGTCCTTTATACAAATCTACAGTTTTATTCCGATCTCGATGAAAATTTGCACACTTGACCTTCAAAGCAAGGGGAAGGGCACTATCTACATGAATTTTCGAAATTTAATTTTTGGTACCCAGGAGTACGGGGTACAAGTAATGGATGGTTCAAAGTAATAAATACCCTTCATGATGCATATGGTTGAAAAGCTCTTTGAGAGTACATTAATTGTTGTTATGTATAGTTTCGTCTTATTTTCATTTAGGAGGGGGGTAAAGTGGAAAAATATGGTATGTATGTAAGTATGTGGGTATATGTCCTTTATACAAATTTACAGTTTTATTTCAATCTCGATGAAAAGTTGCACACTTAACCCTCAAAGCAAGGGGAAGGTCACTGTCTACATGAATTATCGAAATTTAATTTTTGGTACCCAGGAGTGCGGGGTACAAGTAATGGATACATGGTCAAAGTAATAAATACCTTTCATGATGCATATCGTTGAAAAGCTCTTTGAGAGTACAGTAATTGTTGTTATGTATAGTTTTGTCACATTTTCATTTAGGAGGGGGGTAAAGTGGAAAAATATAACTACTGTATGTCTTTTATACAAATCTACAGTTTTATCCCAATTTGATGAATATTTTCACTCTTTTCAATAAAAACAAGATCTAGGTCACTGCCTACATGAGAGTTCGAAAATAAAATTTTGGTACCCAGGGGTACGGGGTACAAATGTCAAAGTAATGAATAGCCTTCATGATACATATCGTTGAAAAGCTTTTTGAGAGTACAGTAATTGTTGTTATGTCCTTTTTGGTATATTTTCATTTGGGGGAATGGAAAAAAGGAAAAATCTATCTATATCTATATAATATATAAAAATGAAAGTCTGTGGGTATGTATATCCTTTATACAAAACTACAGTTTTATTCCTGCTTCTCCAAAGCACGGGGAAGGTTACTGCGTCTACACGAGATTTCTAAATTTAAATTTTAATACACAGGGGTACGGGATACAAATGTCAAAGTTATGAAAACCCTTCATGATGCATATCGTTGAAAAGCTCTTAAAAAATAAATTAATTGTTGTTATTTACATTTTTTTCATATTTTTATTTAGGAGGGGGTAAAGTGGAAATTACAGGGGAAATATTTCTATAATCAATATATATGTTTATATAAAAAAGAGTGTCTTTGGGTATGTAGGTTCTTTATACAAATCTTTAGTTTTAACCTTCGAGGCAAGAGGAAGGTCAATGTCTACATTAGTTTTCGAAATTTAATTTTTGGTGCACAGGGATACGGGTTACAAAAATACAAGTCAGATATATCCCTAATTATGCATGCCATTATTAGTGGTATGACATGGTCCAGTTAAAAAAAGTAAGGTTTGTAACATAATCCCCTCAACACATAACAATTTTTTATATGTACTTATTTATTTTATTACAATGTTCTGATACTTTTATACATTTAGTATCTTCTTTATTGTTATTTTAGTCATTTAGGTCTTAATTTTTGTATACAACCCGGGCTGCGCCGGGTACTTCAGCTAGTAATAATAATAATAATAATAAAACACTTAATAAACACTTATTATTATTATTGGAGATATTTTGCTGTCCTTTTGATAAAACTTAAAAAGGTCAACTATATTTGAAAAAAGAATAAAATCATAGTTCATAATATAACAAAAAAATACTAATATTATTATATTAAACATAAAAAAGAGGGAAACAAACATAATAAATTACTTCTTTCTAGTCATAAAAAAATAAATTATACAATTATTAGTATCTATTTAAAATTTCACATGAATAAATTCAATTTAATTATATCCTTCATAAATATTGCTACAGTTGGCTCCCAACTTCGACTGTTTCCAGCACAGTCCCTTAATTTACTTTTATTGTGTTTTACTTAGCCACTAATGATGGGCATTTTTGGTGGAAAGCCGACTCAGTCAAATATATACTTAATGATGAAGAGATGGTAGCACTATTTTAAGATAACTCTCTAAGCTACAATAAAGTTAATTGTAGAATTAATTAGTACAAAGAAAAATACCACGCAATTTACACAAAAATTGTAATTTAAAGCGAGGTATAACAGATAATTTATTCGCGTTAGCTCTAGCTTAACTAATGAAGTTGCCCGGGAATAAGAGCCCAAGTCGGACCCAACCTGAAATCTAAAATCCTCAACAAGGCACTCTAATTCTAAATTACGACAGACATTTCTTAAACCCCTCACAGATATACCGTAACTTGGAGTTTATTCAATTAAAAAAAAAGTTTCCAAGTCTCTAATCTTTTAAGAACTCTATATAACTATTGAATCTATATAACTTCATTTCAGTATTCAAACAATTTTCGACAAATAAATAACAACAAAACAAACTAAATAATACTAAAATCCAGTCAAGTACCTGGTAGTAAGCTTCTAAAAGGGTTTCTTCGGTCATAAAAGAGCATATTTACTACATCAGCAATATGATACCGTGTTTTCTCACTGCAATATGCTACACAATTCGTGTGAGTGAGAGACACCAAGGGATGTATCACATAAGCTGGCACATAAGAACTGTTCCAACATCGGACATAACGTCGTTGAGATGTAATGGTATAATTTGTATTTTATTCACACCTAAAGTGGTCCATCATTCATACCTAATATTCAATCAAAAAAAGGCGACGATCCCAACATATTCTAGTCCTTAAGATGTTGGTTCGGCATTGTGTCATGTCCTATATCGTTTCGTCACGTCCGACTCATCAGGGGCCCGATAGTCTGCCACCACCAGGTACTACCGCTTTACATGTTATTTTATTTTATTTTAGACCTCTGTCATTGGATCCGCCGATACCCGCCTCCAACCCCTTAAAATATTTTATTTTAGCTTTAGTCCACTTAGAATATTTTTCATTATCATTCATTTTCTTTACCACCCACCACCAATAGTTGGTTATCATCCTCTTAAATTTTTCACCACCAATGTTAAATTGAAATACAGTAAAACCTGCTAAAGTGACCACCCGTGTATATTGACCACCTGGTCAATGTGACCACTTTTTATGGTCCCCTTCATACTTTCCTGTACATTTTCTTCTGCTTATTGTGACCATCTGCCTAAGGGGACCACTTTTGGTCGGTCCCTTATCCCTTATGGTGGTCACTTTATCCAGGTTTTACATGTGCAATTGCAGTTTTTGTTAATACATTTTGATTATTGGTGATAATTTAATTATTTACTTTTTCATTCTAACCCCCACACAATTTATTTAAAGTTTGTCATAAACCACATCTCACAGATATAAAAATTCAATATGACTTACTAAAAAAAGTATACAAGGATAAATTAAATCGGACAAATTCAAAAGTTATTAAGGCGTCATTTATGAACTTATTTTGAAATAAAAGGGAACAAGATTTGAGATAGGACCTCAAAGTAATTCTGAACGGAAAAGAGGGTAAAAACTTTTAGGCTTAAACGAGGCAAACTTCAACTTTGCTTAAAGTCTCATTTCTTCTTGAAAAAATTAGTTTGTAAGAAGTAGGAACCAAACCCTTCCGCTTACACTTCGGCAGAGACAACTGTGACATGTACTCAGGAGTTATAACTTGGAAAAGCTGAGAGAGGGTGGTTAAGTTTCGCAAACTGGTGGAATATTTGCCACCGGTGGTTAAGGAAAAGGGTCTCTTTTAGCAATTACCAGAGGAAACCTGAGTAATTTGCTGGAAGGTTTCGAATGTGGGACCACTAACTACGTGCAAGCATGCGGACAAACACTTCGCCTCTAACTCACCCTCTTCCTCCGACACAAAGCTTTAAAACAAACCCCACATGTCTTTTCCTTTATGTTGTAACAACTCGCTAATTAACATGTATTTAAATACAACAAACTTGTCGCCAAATATTTTACCCTGTTATGCAATCAAGAACCATATCAAAAAGCAAGTGTTTAAAAGTGAATACTAATTAAAAATATTTGTTTAGTACGTAATTTTGATATATTTAAGAGATCAAGAAGTCAGTATATAATTAGAATATATATGACATTTCAATAAAAATAATGTGATCCCACAGGTAATAGAAAGTGTGATTGTTTCGTTCTGGGGGTAACAGTTATTATTAATCAATATTAGAAGGTCAAAATTAAAATGGATTCGTTTGTGGGGTCATTTTCGATAAATCATCTGAATTTCTAACAAAAAAAAATGTTTGTAACACATGCAAGAGGGAAGCAATGAATGAATGAATGAAAGCCTTTTATTGCCAGGTTTCTCTTTCGGTTCGTTATTTTCTTAATAGTGTTGGGTTACTATGATAATTCGGCATACATACCGAGGCGCCCCTAAGGGGTTGAAGTTAAAGTTAAAGTTTGGTGACTATTGAATTTATCTGAAATTGGATTGAGATGAATATTCTTAATAAAGTCATTCTTTGATAGACATCCTTCATTCTCTTCCACTCAGTCCGTTGCCTTGCTACTCTTGTCCATGTTTCTTCACCACAGCACAGTTTCATTTCGTTGTCCCATGTCATTTGGGGTCTTCCTCTTTCTCTTTTTAAATCGTACGGGTACCATTGGATCATGTGTTTGGTCCATCTCTCATCTTTAGTTCTGGCGATGTGGCCGGCCCAGTTCCATTTTCTTTCGATAACACTTGCTGCGATGTCTTTTAATCCTGTTTGCATCCTTATCCACTCGTTTGATTTTCTATCCTTTCTATGTATTTTCAGCATACTTCTCTCCATGCTGCGCTGTGCAACTCTGATTTTCTGTATATTTTTCTTAGAGAGGACCCACACTTCGCAACTGTATATCATTATTGGGAAGACACATGTGTTCCACAGTTTACGTTTTAGTTTCATATCTACATTAGATCTGAATAAATGTCTATATTTGTTGTAGCAATGCCACGCTAATATAATTCTTCTTTCTATTTCTTTATTTTCATTTTCTTTATTTATTAGATGGCCTAGATAGATGAAACTGTTCACATTTTCTATTGTTTCTTCGCCTGTGTTTAGATCTTCGTTCTTTAAGTTAAATGTCATTACCTTTGTTTTCTCAAAATTTATTTCTAGCCCTACAGATTCTGCTTTTCCTCTCAGTTCTTTTATCATTTCTTTTGCTTCAGACAGGTTCTTTGCTATGATTCCGATATCATCTGCAAATGCTAAATAGTTAAGCCACATGCCATTTACTTATATGCCTTTTCCTTCCCAGTTTAATTGGTTTTTTACTTTTTCAAGGACACTGATGAATATTTTAGCTGATGGGACGTCCTCTTGTCGGGTTCCTCTTCTTATAGGTATAGAACGTATATTATTTCTTATTTCTATCTCTAGTTTAGATCCTTCATAAATAAATTCAAAGAGTCTAACATAGTCCTCTTTCACTCCAGCTTCTCTCAATGTTTCAATTACTATCTTGGTTAGTATAGAGTCGAAGGCTTTTTTGAAGTCAATGAATACTATTGCTAAAGTAAAGTTGTACGTGTTAGCCTTTCTTATTAGTTGTTTAATGGTGAAAATATTGTCAACAGTAGAGAAGTTAGATCTGAATCCTGTTTGGTTTACACTGATGTTTTCTTCCAGCTTTTGTGTGATTCGTTTGGTAATTATTGACATAAATGTTTTATATACTGTTGATAGTAGGCTGATAAGGCGGGAGTTACTTACATTCAATTTATCACCTTTTTTGTACAATAGCAGAAGGTTTGCTTTTAGCCACTCAGGTGGAATTCTGCATTCTTTTTGGCATTGGTTGAATATAATTTCAAGTGTTTTTTGTAAGGTAACTCCTCCTGCTTTTATTTCTTCGTTTGTAATGGCATCTGGTCCAGCAGCCTTTCCAGGTTTTAATTTTTTAATTGCCCATTCAATTTCACTATTCAGGATTTTTCTGGTTTGTCACCATTGTATATTATATTTGGTGTTGGCGAGCTGTTTTCGTTGTTATCAGAATATAGTTCTGTGTAGTAGTTAGCTATAATATCTGCTATTTCTTCTGTTTGTCTTTTTACCTCTCCGTTCTTGTCTTTCATAGCTATCATAACGTTCTTACCTATACTTTGAGACTTCCAGTGCTTCCTTATGCTTGTTCCTTTGTCTCTCTAGAGTTTCACTTAGTTCTTTGATTCTCTTCTCCTGACTCCATATGTTTAGTTTTTTCCTTATGGTTTTTGATATATCAACGAATTCAATTTATGCGTACCTGACCTTTTCATTTTTCTTCTTTTTTCCATTAATTTCTTGATTTCTTTAGGTAATTTGGTTTTTGTATTATTCACATTTTTATCCGTAAGTGTGGTTGTATCTTTAATTGCTGAGGTCACTAGATTTTCTTTTATTTCTAAACTTGTGGTGTCCTTTCTAAATTCAGTTTCAATTTTTTCGAGGTTTATTTTCAATTCTTCTTCATAAGCGGCAGTTATATTTTTGAGTGTTTGTTGGTTTGTCTTATGTTTGAATTTTTTATTTTTTTAATTTTTCCTGTCATTTCCAAATTTACCTTTGCCATTACAGGGCGGCGGTCACTGCCAATTGTGAACTGTTCATCAACACACACGTCAATGATTGGATTTTTTATGTTTGTTATAAAGAAGTTGATTTCGTTCCTTGTGACGCTGTCCGGGCTTTGCCAAGTCCATCTGTGGTCTATTGCCTTTTTGTAAAAGGAGTTCATGATAAACATATGGTTTCTTTGTATAAAGTTTACAAGTGTTTGACCTCTCTCATTCCTAGTTCCTAGGCCAAAGTTTCCTACGGCTTCACAGTCATTAAGACATCCTATTTTTGCGTTTAGATCTCCCATTATAAATGTATATCTGCAATTCCTATCTTCGTCTATAGCTTGTTGGAGGTTGTCATAGAATGCTTCAATTTCACAATCCTCGGCATTACTCGTGGGGGCATACACTTGTATAATTTTGGTTCTAGGCTTTCCTTCTAATATAATTCTTGAAATTCTATGTGAATAAGTTTTGAACACTTTGATTGTTTTACTATTTTTCTTTTTGACTAGATATGCTGTGCCTCCGTGTTTTCCGTCCCCATTCACATAGAAATCAATATTTTTATCTGATAGAGTTATTATCGCTTCACCGTCTCTTTTGATTTCACTAAGTCCTATTATGTTCCACTGCACATTATCTAATTTTCTAGTAGTTGTTCAAGTCTATGTTGATATCTAAGTGATTGACAATTATAAGTATACAGTATAGTTTTATTATCTAATTTTGGCTTACCGACCTTCTTTCTTTGCTATGCATCTGATGGTTTTATTTTTCCTGATGTTTCTTGGCCTGTCTTTGCACTTAAAAGATCAGTGATTTTTGTTTGACTCATTGTTTGATTCTCAATTTTGCTGTTTTTTCTTTTCGGGGTAGGAACTTTATTGTTGTCTTTGTTAGGTGATGTTTCTAATAGTCTTTTGCTTCTTACTGCTGTTGAGTTTCCTTGTTGTCGAGAGACATTTAACTTTGGATGTTCTGAAGTTGAGGGTATTTCATTCCATACTTTCCTGTTGATGATAAGTTTGTTATATGATAGAACCGCATGTTTGCCTTCTGCTCTGGCTTTTCTTAATAACGGCATTAAATTCTTTCTTGTTTCTCTGGTTTCTTTGTCAAAATCTTCGAAGATGTAAATTTCCGTATCTTTAAGGTTCTTCCTGGCGGCTGCTAATATTTCTGATTTTTTCCGATAAGTTGTGAGACCTACACATATAACACCTGTATCTGCCGGTTTTTCATCTGTTCCTGTTTCCTCATTTCTGGTCAGGTTTCTAATAAAGTCGATGTCATAATCGTTGCATTCTACTCTCAGTGTACCGTTTATTGTTCTGAACAGCTTGTTTTCAGTTTCTCTCATAGATACCCACTGCCCTAAGCCTTGAACAATTATGTTTTTTCTCTTATCACCTGCTTTAAGTCTATTAACTTCTATTTTAACCTCTTCCAAATCTTTTGCGATCTTTTCCAAGTTTAGTTTACTTTCTAAACTATCTATTTTCTCATCAATTTTATTGTTTAGCTCCGTAGTTATTTCGTTATTTGTAATGTTAAGCTCTTTCTCTGAACATGTTTCTTAGAGTTTGGAAGTTTTCTATTTCCTTCCCGTCGGATGCCATTTCAATTCTCTATCTGGCCCTTCGAACTTTCAAACTTAACTATAATTTTTTTTTTGAACTGGTTTGCTTTTAAGTTTAATATTAATTATTAGAATATAATTTTGAATTTAAATGGTTTAATAAGACTTATTAAATCACGTGTTCACTCAAGTTCCGTTACCGGTATAGGTTATACAAAACATCGAACTTTTCTCGTTAGTTTTTAAGTTTTTTATCACTTCCGAGTTATAAGTTTCAACTAATATCAATGAATTTAATCGTTATAATAAGTTTAGTAACGTTTTTAAGAGTAAAAAGCACGAAAATCCCGATTTCCGATTGAAAACTGAGGAGTGCGATCTTTACAGAGGGAAGCAATGACCGGATAAAATTAAAAGAAATTTAGTAAAGTTACCTATTACGGACCACCTGTTAAAATTTTGAACAAATACAAATTTCGTTAATATTAGACATCGCTTTTCAAGATAGAGGGGATTTTAAATGTAACTGTATTAAATTAATTGCAATTTAAAATTATTTTAGCTTTAGAACGAGAGGAAGGGTTGAACTATCGCAAAAGTAACCCTGTATAATTATTCCCTTTAGAAACAGCCAGTCAGGCATCTGAAAAGAATATCTTTATTTCCGAGAAGCTTCTGTACTTTTGAAACCAAAATAATCCTTGATGTCCAGCAGACAAGGAATAGAGTCAAAGCTAACAATATTAATACCGGAATTGTATTAAAAGGGTTATGAATTCTAATAAGAGTCTTTTAACTAATTAAAGTAGGTAATTATTTGGAGCCCAGGTAGAGGATTTATTTGGTTATCGTGCGCAGAGTAGGGGGGGGCAAGTCTTAACAAGAAGCAAAGGAAACCCAGTCAGCTCTAATCTCTTTCACCAATTATAAACCCCACCGGGGCCAACAAGCTTCCAGCCAACCTCCCTCAAGCCCTGTTTGCCTTCCAATTTATTGTTAGAACCTCTTGACTAAGCGCGCAGAACAACTTCGCTTCGTTTACAAATTATTATTATTATTAAACTAAGGTAGAACCTCAAGAAAATCTTTGGTCAACACCCGGTCTTTTATAGACTACTTTTTTCCTTAAAAAAACGATTTATTAACTTCTAGAACAATCTAAACCATGTTGTTTTCTTTCTAATCAAATTAAAAAAAATCTTGAAGCGGAATAAAAATGAATTGGAAAAATTAAATAAACAACATAAAAAGTTATGAAAAAATTTGAATGAACTTAAATTATAATAAGAAATATATTGAAAACAACCACCAAAAAAACAACATATAACAAAACCTTATTGACATGGAACGACATTCAATGCCGATACACTGCTTGAAACTCAGCGTCTAAGCCTCGTTCACACGATGACACTAATGTCGCGACATTTAATGCCGTGACACTGTTTGACATTTAGCGTCTTAGTTATTGTGCGTTTAGTGCCGTGATATCTACTGTTCATACGACGACACGGCGACACTAATGTCGCTACATTTAGTGTCATCGTATGAACGAGGCTTAATATTAATTACAATTATTTTAAAATTCCTTTTAAGAGCCCACGGAAGTGGCTCTTCGATCGTAAATGCAAAATAAAATTCCCATTTTTTGTATAAAAATACAGTGTATAGCCATTTGCACTCAAACCTATGATCTTGAGGTCCGATATACCGTGTCAATTTTCAAGCATCAATTAGATAATTTGTAATAAATTATACTATTATATTTTAAAGGAAAACGTTTGATAAATGTATTTCGTCAATCAATTTGTTTGATTTGGGGCTTAAATTGGGTATTCGAAAATGCATAATTTAATGAATTTTCAGTTAATTGTATTTCTTTTAAAATCGCCAGGGTCAGCACTTCTTGATAATTTATCTAAAAAGGTTCCCGTCAGATTACGGCACACCAGCTTAATATATATTTTTTTAACGAAAATTGACACGATTACTCAAGGTATAAATATAAATTCCCGACTGTTTTTAAAATTTGTAAATTTGTATTTTCAATTTTGTTTCTCTCAATTTTTTTTTTTTTTTTAATCAATAAAACTAAAATTGATTCATTTGATTCCCAACATTCATCGAGACGCTAACTATTTCTTTCAATTACTCTTTACTCATTTGACTCCCCCTTTCTTTTCGTCTACTTACTTGTCGGAGTGAAAGTATGTATTAAATTCTCGAATCAAAATGGCCGATTTTAAAACACCTTTACTAAGTTGTTCATGACTTAAAACAAATTGTAGGTTTTAGTACAATTTTTGTCGGAGATATCGTCGTGACAAATTGACCTCATAAATGGCCGCAACCTTAAATCGAGTTGGCAATCAATTTATAAGCGAGCAACCAAAGGCCAAAAAGAACCACCTTCTAAATTTCATGGTCTTAAGATTAGAGGTTCCAGTGATCTTGATAAGCCAGTCAGACATTCAGTTGATATTGGGCTTTATATTAAAGAGATATTCATATAAATAAAGGAAGTTGTGTGATTCATTTTGTTGAATTTACAATTTTAAGACCTTGTGCCCTTCTTAGTCTCTCTGTGCACAAACGTGGAGCATCAAATACCGAAATGATTTCAATTAAGTTTAAAATTCATAGAAAGTTTATAAAAAAGGATTATTCGTAAAAAAATCGAGATACTAATTTTTGACCTAAGTTACGCTGCTCCCAAAAATTAAAAGCATAATTTTGTTTTGATCGTTTTAAAACTAGTTTTAACAGTTTTTATTAAAAGGTAACTTATTCACCACTGAAGAGGCATCGAGCATAGCAGGCGAAACGCCGAAAAATACATCCACTATAAACGCGCAAGACCTGGAACACCATTATGACATCAGCCGCAGAAGCCTGAAGCCTACAAAGATCTCAGTTACGACACCAATCGCAGAAGCTACAAAGATCTCAGTTACGACACCAACCGCAGAAGCCTACCAAGATCTCAGTTACGACACCAACCGCAGAAGCCTACAAAGATCTCAGTTACGATACCAACCGCAGAAGTCTACAAAGATCTCAGTTACGACACCAACCGTAGAAGCCTACCTAGAACTCTATTTTGACATCAACCGCAGAAGCCAACCAAGAAGTCCATTACCACATAAACCGCAGAAGGCTACCTAGAAATTCATTACGACATCACCCAAAGAAGCCTACCAAGAATTCTATTGTGACATCAACCGCAGAAGCCTATCAAGAATTCTATTGTGACATCAACCGCAGAAGCCTATACACTAAGGTTTTGATCAACAATGAGTTCATTTGTTAAGCTTAAATGAATTAATATTCAATAAGACACGCGGATGTAGTATTTTTTAGGATTAAATCGTGAATAATTGAAACAAGTAGGTTTAACCAAAGCAATTTACTGTTGAAAATCGTCAGGTTAACATTGCAAATCTAGTGAAGTTTCCGTTCTGTCGGCCTTTAATCGAATAAAATCGATGCTTTGAGCTACCGAGTTAAATGGCTCATTAAGCGCGATTATTCTCGCTACATTAATCATAGAGGATATCCCCTTGCTTTCATCGACCTCGTCAGACGATTAGAGGCTATTCACAAAACCGAGGGTGCATGCTTAATATTAGTAACCCTAGGCTATAGTAAATTTTCTAATACTATTTCGTAGGTAACTACCAAATAGAAATTTCCATTAATAGAATATTAATGATCTTATTAAAACCTTAGATCAGAATTAATAGTTTGGGCTACAATAACTTGTGAACTAGTTTAATCAATAGCAACTTCGTAGACTATTAGAAGATGGAGTAATTTATTTAAGCGACGGGGCAACGACAAGAGATAAGACAACCCGTGCAAAAGGGAGAAACTTGGGAAAGATAAATTGTTTAGTATCACAAATTTATTATAAAATAGAAAAATATCAAAATTGAAATTTGATAAAATCAAATAAATAACTGTTCTTATCAGAGTGTTCCAAAATAGAAAATATGTGTCATACAGAAAATTAATGTATGACATTCGGTATGGGTGTATGTGTAATGAATGTAGGACATTCGGTGAACGACATAGCTAATTTATTTAATTTTCAAATTATGAAGAAACTTCAAATAAATAGTAGTAATTAAAACACTAACTTGAGAAAACAAATGAATAAAATCGATGGTATGCACGGAATTGCCACAATTTATGTATAAATACTCAACTTTTGAAGTGGAACACCTGAAAAAATCTTGATATCGTCTACTTATCTACTTATACAGCTAGCTTACCTTACTTACTTTATTTTTACGTAGGTATTGTGTGCAATAAATGAGGTAATTATAACCAGAAATTGAAACAATTTTAATAAAAAAATTAAAAAATATTTTTTTTTTTAATTAATGAAAAAAGCTAAATTTTACTAATTATTTAGCGATTATAAGCCATCATGGAAACAATGAAAAATGTAAGTTTACACTCAAAATGATGCAGGAGAACTAAAGGAGAGAGCATGTTGACGATTAAAGCAAAACCGTATGTTATTTTGTCCTTTGGACT
>KZ651817.1:15603-26677 GCA_001010745.2 Gerris buenoi
ACCACTTCCCGTCATTCAATCTTCTCCAAATTTTGCACATAGAAATAACTAAGGTGAAGAATACAGAAACCAAAATAATAATATTAAAAAAACAAAATGGCGTCATATTTCTTTGCTTTGTAAGTATCATCGCACACCTATTACCCCAATTTTGAACCACTTCTCGTCATTCAATCTTCCCCAAATTTTGCACATAGAAACAACTAAGGTGAAGAATACAGAAAAAAAAAAAAAATCAAAAATCTCATATATTTTTTTTTAAATTTCTGTCAAATAAAAACTATAGAACCTTTTTCAATCAAACTTGTGATAATTAAAATTAAATTGAAAGAGGAAAGCTGAGATATCATTATACATAATCAGAAATATGGAAGGGACAGTCGTTTAAAAACTAAAAACTCAAACGAATAGTGAACTGTTAAAGAGAAATGCAAGGAATTCAAAAAAAATATATAATTCTGGTTTTATTCCTGGGAGAAGGATACAATGTATAGAATAAGGACTCTTATAAGAACAGGGAACTAAGGACCGAATAAGAAACAGGACAATAGGAAACAGAATTCACCAGAAGACTTGTTTCATTCATCCAGGGTAAAAAGAATTGAGGACACGTCGAGACAAGTAGGAGGGTTATCTAGGACGAGACGTGGTGGAGAGGAGGTCCTGGGCGCCTAGGAGTGGGGTAAGGATCAAGTCCAAGTGCTAAGTGCCAAGTGCTAAGAGTGGGGGAGGTCCTGGACGCCTAGGAGTGGGGTAAGGATCAAGTCCAAGTGCTAAGTGCTAAGGGTGGGAGGTCCTGCTAAAGATATCCTTGGTCCTTGTAGCAAGGACACTCCTCCCAGGACCTCTTTTTTTCGCTAAATCCTTTCTTCCTGGAATCTGACCTCTAAACACTCTCCCTCGACTTATCTCCTTTAAGTCATATACTGTCAACTCTTTTCTAGCAACTCCAAATTATTTATACTTATTCATAAGAATTTAAAATTGGGTTACTCTTTAAAAAAAAAAAAACTTTTTGCTAAATATAACAAGAAATCCAATTGCAACATTCTGACTGTAAAAAAATTAAAATAACCTTGTTTTTTTTTTAAAAATCTTAAAATGTCAATACTCAATTTTAAACTTCACACGACGACACACGACTATATTAAAATTCTTTACAGTTTATAATTAAATATGATAATAAATAAATAACACGCTCTTAAATCATCTCTTTATACATAACAAATATTACAAATATAATTAAACTCAAGTAATAAATTAATAAACAAATAGTTTGCCAATTAGTAAGGAACATAGCTTCTTCGGGTCCTATTGTGTACTTTTATGACTTTGCTTTTACGATCAATTACTGTCAAATAAATATATTTAATATTTCCCCTTTTTTTAAAAAAATTGTTTTGTTATTTTAACCGAATCAAAGAACCATACAAGTCCCTGGCATATACAAAGCACCTGGCATTTACAAAGTACCTGCCAAGCCTAGCTGGGTCCCGTTGGCCGGCGCTTGCGCCGACCACGGGGCCAGCTAGTTATGACTAATGGGCTAATTATGGCGCCTACCATTCACATTTCATTAAATTCTCGTTTGATTTTTGTTTAATGATATAGTGGTTTGCAAAATTGTTATACGACAGACACGAGACGGAAACTGTTCTCTGAAATTCAAATGGGATTTCTGTCTAGGAAATTTTACAGTTTAAAGACATAAAAACATTACGTTCTTCAGAATAATTACAATGCTTCCTTCCCATCGGTAAAATTGAGGACAAGAAAACTGGTATTATACAAGATAAACGTAAATAAATTAGGATATTGTAAAAAATTACGAAAGCATTTAGCAATTTTACAAAGCTATTACATAGTCGCTAAAAAAAAACCGGAAAATTTAGTCTCTCTTCAAAATGTACAATATTTTTACATTGAATATATTTTTATTTGCTAACAAAGGAGTTGAAATACTGTTCTATACAATTATCTGCTAGCTTAATGCAGTAAATCCCACAAAAAGTAATTTAAAAAAAATAGACTCACAATAATTTTACCTCTTAGTTACAGAATAGTAATTTTAAATAATTATAAAATAACCAGTTTTTATAGATTCCATAAAATGTAAGCTCTTTCTTTGGTGAAATAAGGAGTAATTTAGGACATTTGGTTTAATACTTTTAACGTTTTCGCAATAGCAATTTATTTTTTTGCAAATTGAAAATAACAAATCTGAAAGGCTTTAACTATATTATAGCCTTTTTATACTAGCTATAGCCTGAAATACCAGTATTATTATTTAATAATTTTATCAAATCGAGCATTAAGATTGCTAAAAATATAATCTAATCAGAATTAAGTTTAGTTCGTGATGAATTTGATGGTAGAAAAGTGAGTTGAGCTTCTGGTAAATACTTGAATAGAATTTCTCCTTAACTTTCACTGTCCAGTATCCATTTATATACAGTAAATATACTTAACACTACCTTACAGCATATACCTGCAACTGACATAACCTCAAATATAATATAACCTGCTATACAATCATTCATCCGAGAAATCATTCCCTTATAATGTTTCACTAATTGCTTATTGCTTCCCAACTTACCTTTAAAGTAACTAAAGTATATAGGTAGTGATTATTCAAAAAAAAAAAAAAAAAAAAAAAAAATTTGCTATCTGTTGGTCGGTCCGAGTAGAAATATTTTTTTTATCCACCATATTTTTTAAAATGTAATTCTACTATTTAAAAAAAAAAAAACACATCTATACCATATAGATGCACGATATAAACACATATTTTCACTAAATATGAAGGAATAATATTAAAAAGTAAAAGAGGAAGCTATGTTTTTGTGTGCTATAAAATGAAACTAATAATTTGAATTACTCTCTTCCTAGAAAACTGTTAACAAATCCACAGTGAAGACGTAATTATTTTAAACAAGAACCAACGTCAGTAATTTGAAACCAAATGACGTACCAATCCCAATTCCAAAAAGAATACAAATAAGATTCATTTGAAAAGCATATACTCCTTTATTAAGTCGTATAAAAAAATCGGACGCAGGGCATCTCTGGACATTACCCCACAAAATAATTTCAAAATGGCGGCAGATAATAAGTAGTAATAAGGAGGACTTATTTATCTTAAAGAAAGGTATAATTAGTGTGATTTCCAGCTTCCAGCTCAATCAGAAGCATTTTCGATTTTGTACAAAATAAAAAATAAAAATAAAAAAAAAATTAGCTGACTCAGAAAAATAGGTTAGTGACATCAAATAATATTATTTTCCGGGCAGCAATGCAGTTATGCGTGACACAGACAGACATTCACCTAAAAACCACTCAAATCGCCTTGAAAACAATTTAGACGGATAATCAGTTGGCATCTCGGTTTCGGATTTTTGAATGAAAATAATACGTATCCTTTATAAGCATCGTCAAGACTGCCGAACCGAACAGAGGAAACGAGCCGAGCATTGGTCTCTGCGCATGCCCAGTCTAAAGTACGCATGCGCATCTCAGACTGCAGAGACTATTGCTCGGCTCGTTTCCTCTGTTCGGTTCGGTAGTCTGGACGAGGCTGGTAAGGAAAAGTAAAATTAATAATTGTACAAAAAATAAATAAATACAAATTGCATACCTATTTGATAGAATAGCTTTCTTCTTCACCGGAATTAGTAAATGATTTAAATTACCTGAAACATAAACAAAAATAAATAAATAATTGATATTTTATATAGAAGATAGAGTGTATTGAAAGTTTTAATTTATTAGACTTTCAATTCTACGTATATGAAGGTTTTTTTATTTTTTAAAAAATAAAGGAAAACAAGGAAAACTTTCACTAAGACTAGAGTTAAAAATATCTCAACAGATATAGTTGAGCGAATAACAAGTGCTTTAATACGACCGCTTTCACTTGCTTATTTAATAAACAGTAACTACGGCATCACGGCATAACTATATTCTAATTAGACTATTCGTACCAGTTTATCTGCTATTACGGAATAGATAGCTTATCAGTGTAAAAGAGTAAGTAATGACTAAATAAAAAATTATAAAGCCTCACAGTAGGAATATAGAAAAGAAATCCCCCATATTAAAAAAATAATATTATAGTACAAATATGGTTTTTAATTACTATTGGTCATCTTGAGTGCCAATTAAAAAAGAAGAAATGCTTAAGAAAGAGAAAGAGGTTTAGATTTCACTTATTAAGTAAGAAGAAATGAAGTATAAAAGAAAAAGAGTTAGTGTACGAGAGACAGAGGTTTACTGTGTCTTATAAAGGTTTAAAATAAAATAATAGACTCAAATTCTACTTCGCATTAACAGTTAATATCCACTTAGTTATTATTTAAGTATTTAGACCTAACACAAGTGTGAAACTTCTTTGTCAACGTCAAAACATCTAAACAAAGATATTCTAATCCACGAAATATGAGATATGCTGCAACATATATTAAATCTAATGATGAAAGAATTATCAACAATTAAAATATCGTTAAAATAAAAGACAATAGGACGATGGTGATAAAATAATTATTATAATTAAAGTATTATTATCTTACAATTAGTTTATTTTTTTTCTAAGGTGAAATCGTTGGTAGTATGATGTAATAAGGAGACTATTATACTGCGAGTCTGGATATGGATTAAGCAGGGGGGGGGGGCTGCTTGCACAAGATGAGATTGCCTGGTGCAACTTATATTATCAACCAGTAGATCGCCGAGGGATATCAACAAGGTTTATATTAAACAAGGTCGGGGAGCTTTTCTTCTGTGTGGATGGTGATTCTTCGCTTTGTCTAGTCTAGTCAGTATGCAAAGTCATCTTGAATTTGTCTGACCTCTAACGTTGTAAGATTAGCTTTCTAAATACACCTGACAATATCTTAGGTCTTGAACAATATGACTTAATTCCACATTGTTAACTAATTCGAGAAATATATATCTAAAAAATAATTAAATATTGTAGTTTGTTTGCGCAACACACTTCGGTTGATTAGGCCTGGCAAAATAGTGGGGTTTTAATAAAAATGACTCGCTCATTTGTCGCAAGCTACCTTTTGCTTATCCTCTTTCATCTGTGGTCTTCGTAAATTGTTTTGGTCTATGATCTTTGCACATTGTCTATCGTCTATTGTCTGTGTTGTCTGTGATTGCTGTTATTTATCTACGGTTTATCATTCGTCATTTCTGTAGGTGGTCTTCGTATATCGTGTTTTGTAATAAAAAAAACGATAGAAAATAGAATTTTCCAAATATTACAATTTTTTAAAACAAATATAGCAGTTCAATAGACCCAGACTGCAGTTTCATTTTATTTATTTTTTTGGATTTAAACTTTAAATTATTGCATCATATTAATCATTTTTCCTTAAATAGTTCAGAGGCTTGTTAATTATAGGTCGAAATTTACAAAATTATTTGTCAATATCGGACAATTGAGCAGAAAAAAATTAAAAATATATCATAGAATTATACATACACCATAGAGCCCCAAAATTCCGAACTAATTGGGACCAAGGCCTGTTCGCGGATTTATACATTATTCGTGCTAAAAAAATAATATAAATTACTCCTGGAATGTATACAGGTATATTCTTACGTTCCATCACGAGGAATATCCGATATATCTATTAAAATAAGAGTTTTAGAATAATTATGAATAAACATCGAAAAATCGGTTGCACAGAAATGTAAGGCAGCTGGTATAACGGTAGTGTATTGCTGGAAATACATTATATACGACTGATATGGGAGATGCCCCCATAAATGATAGCTGACGACGCACATAGTTTTTAAAGATATTTTGGTTTGTAAAAATTAATGACAGACCAACAGACAGACATGGAACCAAGAATGTTCCTTGATTGCAAGATCCAGCGGCCCTTAGAAATCGTCAGGTTCTGAAATTTGGCTCTTTATGTAATCCTGGTGAGAACCCCAGGTCTAAAGAATCACTTAAAGGGCTCAACGCAATCCCAAAACATTTGGTCATGCCGTCAGTGTATAGTGGTTATTACATTTTTGTACTTTCGGGGGTTCTACTGGAGGTATGTATATGTATATTTCGTTCTCTTTCTCTCCATTCTTCGCTTTTTAAGGAAAAAAACAGTTATTAAAGGCTGGATCGGAATCAGCTACTTTACATGTGATCATTAGAGTGAAACAGTTCTGAGCTGCTGCGGATTGAGATATGCATGCAAGGCTAAATCAAGTGAAGATGGTTTTAACGTTGTAGTTATTATAAGATCAGGTAGTCAAGAGAGTATGAAGTAGAAAACCTGCACCCTACCTCCCGTAGGTACGTGCCTTGGTCATTAACCTTACAACGAACCTCCGAATAATTAAAAACAACAACCTAATTGACTAATTTCTAAAAAATATATATATATATATATTTTGTTTAAAAAAAAACAACAACATTATACACTTCTTTCTCGATTTCGACACAAGCGACCTTTCAAAATAAAAATAACTTTTTTTATTTACTTTATTAAAGATTTGAAATGACATAACACAACTTATTGATAAAAATACAATAGTTGAGTGTTTTACCGCTTGGAAGCACCACCTGCTGCAAAACAAAGTTTGAGCAACTTTAAAGCAAGGATTTTGCACGATGCTTCCTCTACCCCTTCTAATCTCTTCGACTTCATTCACCATTAACAAGAAAGTTGATATTTAATGTGCACAACATCATTTCCTATATGAAAATATTTGTATTATTATTTAACACAAATGCTTTGTCGGTTAGAAGGAATAGAAGAAGAGCCAAGAAGTATTGTTTCTTATCAGTGAAAATGTTCGCTTGTTAGTTATCACTAGTTGAGTTCTGACTTGTTTTCTCTCAACCCATGATAGCATTGTAGTGCCATCTCAGTTAAAACAAACTCCTTTCCCATTATATTCTCTTATCTATTAGTTATCTTTTAGAGAGAAAAAAAATAAATACAACTACTTAAATGAGAAATAACAAGATGAAGTTAAAATATGCTCAAATTAAAAAATAACAATAGTATCGACCTATTTTATATGTTACTTCCTTATTCTTTTTGTATCTTTAAACAAATATACACAACATTTTTTAAAAAAATGAAGCATAAAGTAAACACAAAACTTAGTTACACATAGCTACCTCACATCTTACTATTACACGAATGGGGCTTGAAAGAACATGGGACTTGAAAGTATAGTTGTTTAGACCTGTTCTAATTCACAGTATAGGATCACACTTAATTTTTAGATTGGCGCAAACGGTTATAATGATTTTTGAGACCATTTGTGACCTACTTTTATCTTTAAAAAAAGATATTGCAGGGGTGGTGACAAGCAACTTGTAATAAATTAATATAGGAGTTACAATGGGCTAATTACATAGAGGATCTACCAACTAAATTTTCTAATGGTTATCAAAAACCTATTCTAATGGTTTTTGAAAGTTATCGTGGTTTGAAACAATTTTGAACGAAAGAACGATAGATAGATACCACCAAAAAAGAGCAAACATTTTCCCTGCAAAAAAAAATTGTAATTCTGCAGAATTATCACAATACTTCTGCTATCTTAAAACTATTTTTCTTTTATAATTACTTGACCTTTTTCCTTTGAATTAACTAAACTTGGTTGTTATTACAAATCTGATTTGAAGTCGCAATTAGTCTGGATAACTGGAGTTATATTATATTTAAAATTAAGACACCCAGGGCCATTATTGAGTGTCTCAATATAAACATAATAATATGATGTACTTTATTCCCTTCGGTTAATATCATCAATCTCTAAGAACGAATAAGAATAAATGTCCAATTTAGAGAACGAATAATAATTTAGAGAAGTGTTTATTTTAGAGAACGAGTAAGTGTTTTAGAAAATATTTTAGCGTTTTAGCTATTTAGTAATGTCCGATATGAGAAGTTACATTGTAAAAGATTATTGTGTGTCTGATAGTGATTTTTGTAACGCTAGTTAGGTTTTGGGTAGATGAGAAATGTTTGCAACTGGTTTGTAACTAGGTCGAAGCGTGGATAAAGACATTGGAAGCCTGTTACGGAACTGGTTGAATGTGAACAGAACAGTGAACAGTGAACTGAACACACCGCGTGTCTCCTCCCCACACCCGACCTCTACAGTCAGATTTCCTTACTAAAACAGTTCCCCCCTACAATTGGGAAGTCAAAGCCAGCTGACATCTATCACGTCTACAACAGTCCAATCGACAATCACAGCCTCTGCCTACTCAATCAAACCCTATCATAGCCGTATCACCCTTCTCTAATCTAACCTCAATCACATATACACCTGTTAATTACACACATAACCTATAACAACAATCCAAAATTTACAAAACATACAACATCACATCAATTAACATAACCTATGGCATCTGGTCAATTTACATAATCTAAACGCTGCAAACAATTCAACAATTAAATACCTACTATTCGTACATTCGAATCCTTTAGATTTTAGATTATAATAAAAGATAACACATGTAGATAACAGCTGTAGGGAAAAACTGATAGATATATGTACATTTGACAGCATCAAATGGTGTCACAAATTAAACCATAGCAACCCAGCATTATAACCAACTATAATATAAAATTATGTGTATTATTATTGCTGTCGAGCTTAAAGGAAGGTAACGAAAGCAGAGTAAATTTCTGAAGTACGCTTTCTGTCACTAAAAAGTTTAAAACATTTGGAACTATACTGAAGAATTATTATCTAAATTTTATTAAAATGTGGTTGTAAAAAAAGGCAGACAGACACGATACCAAAATTATTCATTGATGAGTGTCAAGAGAAATTTTGAATATGTAGCCATAAAAAATCGCTCTTCAAATACAAATACATATAATACTTCTCTCGAATCTAAATGTTTTCGCAAATTATATGGACTGATAGACCGACAGACGGACAGGGGACCAATAATTCTTCAGAATTACTCATACTTTGATAAATTCGGAAGAAAATATATATAAATATATATATATATATGCTTTTCCCTTATTATCATTTATAATAATGATGCTGATGCTTGTATTTATTAAATATGTTTTAACATAAAATAATAACTTGACTTAATATTTTGATGTTACTTCTTTATCATTTAAATTTTAGTTCGTGTAAAAACTGATTTTAATATTCATATATAATGAGAAATTCTGAAATGGAGATGGTGCGAGTTAGTAATAAGATGTTCGAAGTTATTATATAAGACGATTTGAGAGTTAAAAAAAAGGNTATTCATATACATAACGTAGGTGAGAGTGTGATAAGAGTCCCAGTACATGAGCCTGTGGTGTAATGGGAAAAATCAATACCACCTCAAAACCATCCAGTCTGTAATTTTGATAAGGAAATAGGAGATATAAATATTTATTTATTTGCTTTAGTAAGCTAGTAAAATTATTACAGCTTAACTTGTTAAAAATAATAAAAAAACAACTATAAAATATGAACACGTTGTAGTAATGTTGTAAAGCGTTACACTATATCTATAAAATTTTACTATGTTACGTTTGTATTATGTACTGCACGTATTACTTTGACGTCATATCTTATCTATGCCGTCATAAAATAATCAACTGAAATATAAAGTAAGGTTTTTATTTATTTGAAACGAATTATTTTTTTCATAAATAAGTAAATACGTATACATATATATTTATATTACGTGTATATAAATATTATATAGAAATTATAATAATACGGTTTTATAATTTAATAATTCATAATTTATTTGTTCTTTATATACATATTTATAAAGAAAGAGAAAAACATATATTTTACGTGATTTGTTGTCTATCTAAAGACGCAGAGCGCAAATTGGAGAAAAATGACCATCAAATTTTGTATTGCATTCATATTAAGATTTTTTTATTTTTTTTATTTATATCGTGTCCAAATCAAGAAATGAATTTTAGCAGCTAATTAAGGCAGTGTCTCTAATAAATTATTTTAACATATTTATTAAAAAAACAAATATGTGCCGAACATTTTAATTTATTTACTTATTTGTGTTTAAATTTATGGTGAATCAACTTTTTGTAGCCCCCCATCTAATACAAACTGTTAAAAATTCGTTCACTTAATCTACATTGTTTAAAAATGTATAACGATTTCTTCAAATGTAGTCCATTTAAAACCCCATAGAACTATTCCAATCATATTTAATTAAGTCGATTCATTTTTAAACACATTTAAGTTTATTATTTAACACACGTTTCAACGGGTAGTCCTTTACTTTTTCCGATTTTCACAAATAAATCGGAATGATAAATAAATGACTATATAGAAATAATATTTAGTTTCTTTATTTAATATTTTGTTAAATCTGTCCGTTAGAGACAAAACTAAACTATTTGATAAGCATAATTACTTCATCCAGTGCTTGCCATTTGTTTCGAAAAATAATTCATCCACGGCGGGAATTAAACCCAGAATTCTCTCTATTTTCACATTAAACTGGATTATTTCACAAGAAAGCTACTTGTATAATCAAATAGGTAATTGAACGGGACTCTTCACTCAATTGTTGCGTTTAAAAGGTCACTATATTTTGAGGGTAAAAAAACAACAACACAATAACAGGAGTTTGGAACAAAGTTGAAGCTGCCAGATGGTTATTTGTTTAGTTGTAATTGGTTTATAAACAATCGTCAAAAACATTTCAATTTCTTTTGCCATGCGAAAATAACTAGACCGTATTTATAATTCTAAAAGAAATAACACCGCAACTTAAACAATATAATATATTATAAATTACGTTTATAAGAATTAACAAAAAGTGAACGTAAGACTTGCATAATAATTATTTTGGATAAAAACTTTTTTTTTGGTGTACCTATATTAAAATATTTATATTTATTATTGTACATTGGACAGTTGATGTGTTAGTATTGTTGTGTAGATATGAGTAGTTGTGGCTGTGTCAGGGCCAGCTTTGTAGGAGCCAGTCACTTCGACACTGCCCCAACTACTGGCTAACCTACTGACCTGCTTTCCTTACATTCAGACAAATATACAAATACACACCACACTCATACATATTATATATATATATATA
>KZ651817.1:28883-45370 GCA_001010745.2 Gerris buenoi
TAAAAAAAAGAAGAAATGAATTAAAAAAAAAAAGTATAATATATTTTTATAATATCTCACGTTCTTTTAATATTTAAAACTAGTTTATTTTATCTGTCTTTGTTTTCACTTCAAGCCCATCCTTTCTTCGTGTAATAAGACGCGAGGAAGGATTGAAACAAAATCATCGGAACCATTTTTTAGAATTTATTTTTCAGTATCCTTTCCAATGAACATATTATTATTGTGATAATGCCCTAATATATTGTATGATCTGCACCCCTGTGTTTAAGAAAATAAATGGTATAAAGCGTAAATATCTATTAGTAGATCCATATCTGTCAGTGAAATTCATTTTTTCCGTCTTTTCAGTATTTTTTTTTTACTTTTTAATGAATTTTCACGTAATGAGGATTTCGAAAACTCCTTCCAAAAACATATTCAAAAGTCATTAAAACAAGAATACACGTTTTCGCTTCACGTAAGTACGTGAGGCGATAATCGCCGGTTTCTGTACGACTTAGTTAAAGTTAAAATATTAAGTGTAATAGTTGCATATTCTTTTTCTACACTTCAAGACCTTTAAATTGATGTGTAACTAATTACCATATTGGCCGCCATCTTGAAAATATTCAGTGTGGAATTTTAATTATTACAAATTCATTTTCTACACTTCAAGGTCTTTAAATTGATGTATAATATGCCATGGTTACTAAATTTTTGTTTTTGTCATCCGCCATATTGGCCGCCATCTTGAAAATATTACATGTGTTATTTTAATAGGTACATATTATTTTTCTACACGTCAAGACCTTTAAATTGATGTATAACATGCCATGGTAGCTAAAAACTTTTTTTTGGCCACCCGCCTTATTGGCAGGGCCGCCATATTGGAAATATTAAGTGCAAAAACTCCAAAATTTGTCTAGTTGTCTAAAATGCCGAGATGTACTTGTGTGCCAAATTTCATGTTTCTAGCTACAGTAGTTTATGAGTTGAAACAAGCCAACGGACGGACAGACAGACAGACAGACGGACAGAAAGACAGACAGAGCCGTTATATATGGTTTCTTTTTGTACTTTGTATAGAAACCTAAAAAGTATAATACATATTTATAAATTTTCTTTTTATATTTTTATATCCATACTATAAAGGTGAATATTTCAATTTAGCATACTTCGTTTGAAGTTTATTTAACAATATTTATTCTGATTTTTTTAAAACGAGATTTATCTCGGGACCCAAAATCTTGGGAGGGTTTGTTGTGAGATCAGAGAGAGAACTTTTAGTTTGAAATACTCGAGTCTAATGAGCCGTGAAATAAGCAAACATCTTAACAACTAACGTCTTGAACCAAATATACACAGAAACAGCTTACAGAAACATATCATTATGATTCTACTCACAAAATACTTAAAAACACCCAACCACAGCCTTCACCTCTTTCATCTCAATTTCAAAACAAAATAAAATAACATTTGTCAACAATCCATTAACAACTTGAGATAAAACTTTTTTTTTTAATCCCAAATATTAATTTACGAAAAGCAGTATTGTCAAAGTCTAAAGGTATGTATTTCTCATACATACCTGGTCGTTAAACAAAGCTATCTTTAGTTTGTTTAAGTTGGCAACACTTTGTTTATAAACTCGAAATGATGTCTCAGTTCACATACAAAGTACACTAACTAGTCTAAGTCGTTCTCACTCACTCAGCTTGTCATAACATTTCACTATAATACTTCGCTCTCATATACCTTCACTCACTATCCGTTTATACGAGTATGCTTAGTTGTTTTTTATTGAAAGAATAGAACTAACTTCCTGCAACTCAGTAGGCTTTAACCAAGCACCTACTATGAACAAGAATAAACCATTTATTAATTATATAAATTACCATTTATTACTGTTCAGTATATGTATTTTACAAAAAAAATAGTATTTTTCTAATCAACCAAGGCTATGGTTAGTTTATTTATGAAAATAACTTACTTTTACCGCAAAAAAAGAAATTGATAATAATTGGTTATTCTTCTTAAGTGCAGGGATTTTTATAACAAGAGTTATTTAAAACTATGGATGCGGTGCATAAAGAACTACATGGGAAAAAATTCTCTTTTTTCGATTGGGTTGTTATTTTTATTTTTTTGAAGTAGTTATATAAAAATAATAACTAACATCCACAGCATAACTATTGAATTTTAGAAAAAATATTCCAAACTATTGACAATAACCACCTTGTTGGTTTTTACTCCAACAGGTTAGAGTAAATTTTTTTTTTTTTTCAAGAATAGGATGGGATAGTAATCTTATAGTAAGCTTGAAGACGGATCGAACTACTGCAGAAATTAGTAAACAAGAAGAATTCTTAACCGCACGATTACACACGATATACATTTAACAAAACTAATTTGCTGTTTGTTTAATAAAAGTAACGGTTTATATCGAGTTTTTATGTGCAAAACAATAAGGGATTTAAGTGATTATGACGAATATGAGGAGAATAATACGTCTCCCGAAATCATTAATTTGGCACAAATACAACTAATGAATTAATGTCATCGTTATCAAAAGAGAAATATGAACTTACATACAGGAAGTTTATTTCTTTCTGTACTTATTATTAAAATCGAACAATCTTAGATAAAGGACGGTACGCGACATGTGCGAATACGGCATTTTCCTTTGCTCGTGTGGTTTTACTACCCTCGCTATCACTCGGGTGGAATTTCCACACTTGTTTCCAAAATGCTACTTTCCGCACTAGACGCGTAATGTACTATTGTTCTTTAATCGGTCCTACGTGTTTCCAATAAGGCTACAAGGGAAAACTTACATAGACTTAATCTACTTTAAAAAAGGGTTTATTTGTTAGTATTACTGTTACATTTGAATAAATATTTGATTGAGAGGTATTTTAAAGTTTGAATAGTTTATATGTATTCGAGTTGAATTTGATTAAAAGGTTCATTTGACAGTGTGTATAAGAGTTAAATTTGAGTTTGTATATATTTGATTGAGGTATTTATAAGGTAGAGTAGTTAGTATTAATGTTGTTACACGAGCCTGGAGTGTTAAGCTGTTTGTAGTTTATAGAAGTGCAAGGTCGTAGTAGTGTGTGCGTCCTTGTCCCTCTATGAGGTTCTAGCACAGTTGTACCTCACAGCCGACAGAATGCTCTCCTATACTGTGATTCCCCCACTAGTCTAAAGTAAATCCTAATCAGGTAATACAAATAACCAGTTTATAGTTTTATACCTAAGTTCTAACTTTACACCAGTCAGTAAATAATGTAATTCTTTGCTCTATACACATACTCGATATAATACATAATACTGACTTATTCAATCTACTTTCCTTTTGATAAGCCTTCACCTTTAAAAACATAATTTAAATAAATTATAAAATAAATTAAACCATTAGTCTTCTGTAATTTTACTTTCTCTAAATAAATATTCTCGACAGAAAAAAAACACAAATAATTACAAGATAAATAGAACTTTTTGTTTTTTTTTTTTTTTGTTTTTTTGANCCTGTTTCGCTGTCATTCAATGTTTATCCCTTAAAATTGCAAGATAAAAATAACTTTTATACTACGTTATAATATTATACTACGTTTTTAAATTTTCTGACATAAATCATAATTTGAAACCTGTCAAAATGAAGATTGTAAATATGGGACATGTCAAAATAAATAAAATAACTTGCGGATTTTTTCCGAACTAACTTTCCATACAGCAAATTTGCTGAAAACTGATTAAATTTTGCTGAAAAATGGCTAAAAGTATTGAAATAATGCATTGGCACAGTGTTCTGAGCTATTCTATAAGTTTCAAATATCTAGCTACTCGGGAAGTTAGTTAAAAATCGATTGCAAGATTTGTACTGGACAAACAAACAAACAAGAAAGCAAGCTAATAAGAACGTAGTGAAAATAAAATTAGTTTTTACACAACAAAAAAGCTTGATATAATCATTCTTAAACATTTAATAAGCCATACCAGGTACTGAAAAGCATAAATTTGAAACCCGTCAAAATGAAGATTGTATATACTACGTTATAATATTATACTACGTTTTTAAATTTTCTGACATAAATCATAATTTGAAACCTGTCAAAATGAAGATTGTAAATATAGGTCATGGCAAAACAAATAAATAACTTGCCGATTTTTTCCGAACTAACTTTTCATGCAGCATAAATTTGCTGAAAACTAATTAAATTCTGGCTGAAAGATGGCGAAAACTATAAAAATAATGCATTGTAATCGTGTTCTGAGCTATACTAAAAGTTTTAAATGTCTAGCTACTCGGGAAGTTAGTTAAAAATCGATTGCAAGCTTTATACTGGACCCACAAACAAGAAAGCAAGCTAATAAAAACGCTAATAAATTTAAACCAACGCCTTTAAATACCCGGAGCTGTCACATAATTTTGATCTTAATAAGTAATGGATAAAAATTTTCGATAAAAATTTAGTATTGACATAAAAAAAAATCATATCCCAAGGTGAAAATCTTAAAACAAATGTTAGCTCTAAATTTTTATGGCTGACCCAAAATAATTTCCAAAGATTTTTTGATTTAAAGAATTATGAATTTAATTCAATTTAAATACCAATACTCAATAAGAATATGAGTGTGCTGGCCACTTAATTTTCATAGCTACGCTAAAAGCCTAAACTTCCTTTGATTTAAAATCACCTAACCAATGAAAATACCCGTAACAAAATCCTACGCATTAAATAACGTTCATTAGATTATTCAACTTCCAAAGTTCGCCGTTAATCTGTAGGCGAAGTTATTAGCGAACTTAAAATAAACTCTTTTTTTTAATTTATAAGTACTGCTAATAAGTATATTATTTTCAAGATCGTTAGATCTGTTTTTAATTTAGGTATTATAGTTAGTCCGTGGGTTTATATAGAATTAAAGTCGTCCAGGGCTCAGAAGGAAAGCAAGTAACAAGTTTTTTAATGTATAGAATAAGAAGTGCCGCTAAGTTGGCTACACTGAAGGATCAAGTGATGTTAAGTTGGCTGCAATGTCTCTCTATAAATACCCTGCTTGCATGCATGCTTACTAACCCACGCTCTCTCTTTTTAACTTAGCAATGTTACCGATTCATTAAACTTAGGAGAAATTCGCACTATTAAAATCAACAAATACAATTTTTATTGTTATATATAATGTTAGTGAAAATAAATAGTTCCGAATTTATTTACTACACATAAATGACAACCATCTAGAAAGCTGATCTAAAACCTTAAACAAAGACAAATCTTTGTACAATGGATCTCACCAACACCGAATCTAAACCGTGGCCATCGACATTTCCCTATATAGGGGACGGCAAGAGAAGAAAAAATAGTTCAAGTAAAGAAATATAGATGTAGAAAAAATAAACCGATATCTAGTACACAAGAGTAAACAAACCTGNTTCAATATGGTTAATATTTCTAGTTATTCTTTTAACTTCTATTTTGTATCTATTCTTCTGTTTTTAATTTTACCTATTCATTCTTCTATTTTTAAATTTCCAATCTATTCTTCTATTTTAAATTTTCTATCTCTTCCGCTAATTCCAGTTTTTCCATTCACTCTTTAAATGTCAATTTTCGAATTTATTCTTCTTCTTTATTTTTATTTTTTCATTTAGTAGTTTCAACTATTTTTAGTTTTCCAAGTATTTTTTTGTAGTCTCTACCTAGAAAATGATAGTTTTAAAATTATTCTAATAGATTTCCTCGTATTTTAGTTAGACTTTTAGTATCACTGGTTTCCTTGAAGTAACGTTCTTTTAAATTTATATTTTTTTTTACTCATCCAGTTATGCAACTATTTTTCCGAGTTTTCTTCGACTTATTTAATTTTTTAAAATTATTATCACAGATTAATGACTTATTTAATTCTAACAATTTTCCAAAATAACTAAAACGAAGGAAAAAATACTTTATACCTACTTCATTATAGCCGGTTTTATATAAAAAAATATTATACTTCTATAAAAGAGTCTGTTATTTGTTACTATCGTAAGAATAGTCAAAGAAACAAGAATTTTAATAAGTTTTTAAAAATTGCCAGTTTATGTGGCATACCTACATCTTGTTCGGCAGACGGCTTTCAGCCATGCCTGTAGATACTTTTGTACTTCATAAACTAATTTGTGTATATAATTAATAAAGTATTTTGAATTGAAAACCTACATCTTGTTGACGTTCATGTACCATTACCATTGGCCAAATCAAATGAGTGAAAAGTAAGTAGAATATAATGAAATCTACGACATACTAGATAACTCATATAAGTATTACTGAAAATCTTAGATTTGAAATTTGAAAGTGCGTTTGTATAGACCTTTTTCGATTTCTAGCGGGGTCGCGGGGTCACATTTATTTTTATTCAATATAATAAGTGCCTAGAAATTTTAAATAAATTAATGTGGTGTCCATTTATAGGAATTAATAAATTATAAAATTTAATTATACATTTTATAATTAGAAATTATCAAAATTTAATAAAAATCGGATGAGCACTTCTAAAAATATAAGTCTAATAAAAAAATGAGCGCGATATGTACTATTCAAATTACAGTAAAATCGGACATCAGTATTTAAGGTTTCGCAAAATTGTTAAAGGACAGACCGACAAACAGATATGAGACTAAAATGTTCCCTACTGCCTGAAACGCATAAGTCAAGGAACTATTTTGAATTTAGAAGCACAAATAGAATGATCACGCTTCCGTTACCTCCGGAAAGATTAAAAGTAAAATAAAAGAAAGAACATTTGAAACAATTATAAATAACAGTAAATTACTTTTTTTTTATTACATTTTACATTTTGTAAATCATATTGACTTGTGGTTTCCTGAACGAAAATAAACAAATTTTCAAGGAAGACATTTTAAAAATATCTAATTGTAACGTGAAATGTTTCAACATAAAAACAAAGAAACAGACAAGTATAAACATATAAATAGACGAGGGTTATTTTTTTTAAAAAAAGGCCGGATATAATAAGTGTACGGAAATAATGTAGAAATGTATTTCCGGTACAGATTAAATGTCTGGAAGGGGGTACAAGAAGGTTGTTAGAATGGGAAATAAACGTGTTAGTTAGTATGCCACTACAAGGCGAGTAAATAGACTCATGGGAGTATAGACTGGCTTGTGTAAAACCAGTAGGTATTTATAGAGCGCTAGAGAAGTAGGAGACCAATGTATAACAGAGGCGGGCCTCCACCAAATAACCAATTGCAATTCTTTACTCTTGTCATGGCCCTATCAATAGTACTCATCTTCCCCCTCTCCTTTAGATTCTTAAACGTGACAAATACCACTACTGAAAAGATAAAAACCCCAGAAAAGTATTACAACTTTCTTTAAAATTAACCTTTCTTTTCTAATGCAAAATTACACACTTCGATCTATTGCTATCACATTTAAATAAAGCCTGCTAAATCAGATTTAATTGATTCCAAACATCACATACAATTGCAGGATTCATTTAGTTATTCAAATTTTTAAGTACATAGTTAAATAAATATAATAGTTTTAGTTAAGCTTTATAGTTTTGATTTCTCTTTTCAATTTAAATTTAAATAAAGATTGCTAAGGGGTAAATTATCTCATTTTTAGTTTTAATTACTCATTAACTGATTAAATAATAATATTTATAATATAGCGAGACGAATAGAGAGAATAAATCAAATCCTGGTATGCATTTATTTGTATAAACTGTAAATTATTGCAAATGAAAAATCTTAATTAAAATTTATAGAATAAATTAGTTCCACTTAATTAATTTAAAAAAAAAAAATAATAATAATATAAACTAAAGTTGTTAAAACTTTCAAAATTAAATTAAATCTAAATAAGGATTAGTTAAGATAACTAATTTTGTTTTTAAATTGAAAAAAGGGACTTAATTAATAAAATTACAAAAAAAGTTTATAGATTTTCTTAACTCTTAATACAGTCTGTGTTGAAATTTCAATTCAATCAATTATTTAATTAACTATCTCTAGAGTAGTTGTGACTATTAAGGACTCAAAATGTTCACTTTTGGCAATATTTCGACCCCTCCTTGGATCATTCACAAACTGCAATTAAAACTGATTTAAATATTGATTTGAGATTATAAAACGCCTAAATTATTAAATGAATGATTATAATTTTTAATAGCCTACATACTACATACGTGACTACATACCATGTGACCATTAGTAACTATAAATGTTTAATATTTTAGGGAGAAATTACGAAAAATCGGAATTATTTTAATTAAAATGGATTTAATTTTCTAATAAATTTCAAGAATATATAACCAGTATAATGTAATTATAACTTCTAGTCAATTAGTAAAATCAAGGTTAGTAAAATCAAAAACTGATTCAATTTTAAAATTAAAATTAATTATTTGCCTTGTTAACATCTTATCAATAGAATAGTTTATACATTGTATACAATCTAATAGTTTATACATTGTATACAATCTAATATTTTCTAATTCCAGCTTGAGAATGACCTAAGGAGGGGTTGAAACATTGACATAGTGCAGCTATTTCCTAAACAGACACAACTACTCCAAAATTGAATACGTCAAGGAACAACTTCTATTTTTTTTTTAATGAAATTACTGATCATTGTATTGTAATACATAATCTTTACAAGTTACAGTTTTCTATGTTGTTGGCAAATGGGCCTAATTTAGGTTACAAGATTTTAAACAAACAAGAAAAAAAAAAAAAGTTAGATAAAAGAGTGTAAAAAACAACTCTATTAAAGAATTAACTAAAACGTGTTAGTAAAAATAATTTAGTAAATTTCAAATAAAGTGAGTTCAGTTTATGCAAATAAAGTGAAATAATTTATAAACAATTATTGTAGAATTAATATAGTTTATCAGTTTTTTCTTTCTTTCAATTAATTCTAAATCTAAATAAAGATTTAGCGGTATGTATAATAATTGTTTAAATTTGTTTTTGGTAGTTGAGTTAAGGTAAAAACAAGCACCATGATGATATTGAATCAACCCTGTTTAGTTAAAAAGTAAAAACAGTTAGGTCTAGATTTAGAAGTCACGAGGGATTATAGACACAAGGTCAGTAACTTCTCAACACCAAATATCTCTCTTCAGTTACCTTTACCAAATAAAATATAACATTTTATCCCAGTAAACAATTGATAGCATTATTTTACACAGAGAGACAGTTCTTTTTTATTCATTAAGATGAATCTCCATCAACATTACATTACCCTCTTATTATTGAAGAACAAAAACGTTGTTTTAGTGTTTTGTTGTGCATAAGTCTCTATCAACATCAACCCTCTTAATTTGGAAGAACAAAAAAACATGGTTTTTAGTGTTTTGTTGCGCATAAGAACTTTTTGTGATTTTTAGCTTAAAACTTATAATATTAACCAAATGAAACATTGAAATTCACACAATAAACGCAATAAAACCGGGTAACGTTGTATTTTGGTATCGTTAGTTTTAGCTTTTTCCCCGTCTCTTTAAATTATAACAATAATAATAATAATAATTTAATTTATAGGGATTACTGAATAGNTTGTGATTTTTAGCTTAAAACTTATAATATTAACCAAATGAAACATTGAAATTCACACAATAAACGCATTAAAACAGGGTAACGTTGTATTTTGGTATCGGTAGTTTTAGTTTTTTCCCCGCCTCTTTAAATTATAACAATAATAATAATAATTTTAATTTATAGGCATAAATTGTCATTATTTTAATTATATAAAATTATTTTTTTTTACATTATGTTTTCTTCTATTTATTAAAGCCATTAAAAACTGGGTTTTATCGAGTTATTGTAATTTTTTAAAAATTAAATTCCATACCTTCAAAAATGTACTAAATTTCAAAACATGATTCAATAAAATAACACCAACCTGAAACAAAAATAATAAAATATATTAAGGAAAACATATAAATGTTATGTTTATATAGGACAAGTTCCCGTTCTTAAGTTATAAAATCTACAGGAGCAAACCCAGGAAAGCAAATTAGGCGTCATTCTTTGTCTTTGTACAATATTAACTGGGAACCAGGATTTGTTTGCCGAGAAAGCAATTCAACGCAAAAGGTTTCTCAATCAGTCTTCTTCCCGGAAGTGGCCCTTAAAGTTTTCTTTCTTATTCATTATAATGAAGACAGATCTTAAAGTAAAGAAAAGCTTTTGTAGATGTAAAGGAGGTTAACAAGCTGACGAGGTGACAAAGGGACTTAAGTATTTCACTTATACTAGCAATGGATTTTCAACACTTTAAAATATGTTGAACATTGAAAAATACATTGGGAAAGGTTTCTTTGAAGGGTTATTAAAATATTTAACATATTCTGTAAAATACACGATAAAAAAAATATATGTATAAAAAATTATTTATTAAAATGATTTGGGCCTTATCTTGAATATATATTAAATACGATAGACAGTAGATGTAAGATACATGTTTTAATAATTTAAAGATTCGCAACAAGACCTTTAGGACACTTATAATTTTCTGCGTCCGTCTGTCCGTGTGGAGGTTGTTATTGCACCTTTATCTCTAAAATTTTAGCACTTATCTAAATAACCCAAAGACAGAAACTATTTCTTGGAAACCCTATAAAAGCATCCTTCATGTCTTGAACTCTTTTACCTAGAAAAATTCTAAGGAGAGAGGACTTAATTCCATTTTAGTTAAACCACTTTTTAGTGCAACTTTCGCCTTCACTAGTTATCATAGTTTTATCAGCGATTGTTGATGTTTTGTAAGTGTCCAAGGTTGGTGAATATCCACCACAATATATGACTCAATTATATAAATATAGAATATAGTNATAATTTTAAGTGTCAGGGGCACATTAAATATTGCTATATTAATACTTTTATCAATAATAATGTTAATAATTAAAACAGTATTGTCAGATTTAAAAAATGGGGAAATTAAAGAAATTGACAATAATGGCTTGTAAAAGCATAACATCATTAAAGTATGCACCAAAGGATGAGTGGATGCTACGTGGCATACTAATTACCAGACTATTTTTACAACATTTTTGGAAATTATATAATTAGTTATATTATTTTACAGTAAAGTGTTCCGAGTCAAGAGAGCAGTAACTGAATCTAAAGATCAGTTTCTTGCTGAGAATCTGGCATGTCACAACAGCTACAGGGCAAAGCATCATGCTGCTCCACTCGAATACAGACAGGATGTATGATATACTCGTTGCCTATATGTATTTATTTTTCTTATCAGTTAAATTAATAATCAAGATTACCTCAGGACCTCAGGGAAAACTATGGTTTTTTTTTTTTGTTTTTTTTTACGCTGGGTCTACACTATACGAAAGTAGGGTAAGGAAGTAACAAATGGGAAATGGAAGATTGTTCCATAAAAGAAAAAGGGGAGACTACAAATTAGACAAATAAAAAATTTGGATGAGGACCTCATAGCGATGAAATTTTATGGGTGGAAAATTCCAGTAGCTGATAGAAAAAAAAGGAGGAAACAATCAGCTGCAGAGTATTTATTTGCACATAATGACATTTACCAAACCAAAAAATACTGAGTAAAAGATTTTTTTGAATCTATTTAAAATGATTATCCTATAATGTAGTTGCTCATGATAAGCCAGTAGCAACTTGATTCTGAGAAAGACACTTCTTTCTTTTTTTTTAGTTTTTTAAATTCATGTATCGTTGAACAAATAAATTAAGTTATGTGTTACAGAGGCGCGACAGTAATATTTTCACCATTTTCTTATTTTTCTTTTAAATCAGCTGATGGACTACGCTCAGAACTACGCTCAAAAGTTGGCAGACACAGATAAGTTTGAACATAGTAAAGGACCTTGGGGTGAGAACCTGTTTGCTGGAACAGGTACTTATGACGGTAACTCCGCTTGCAACTCTTGGTACTCCGAAGTCAAGAAGTACGATTATTCTAAAGACAACCCTCCCAACTTCTCTCAAGTTGGTAAGTTCCAAGTTTAATGTACTTTAGTGATCGAGAATGCAATCGGCAGATTGCCGATCAGTTATCCGTAGTATGGAGTTAAGACCGGGTTTAACCGTTTAGTAACATTAGTGTCAATATATAGAGTTGGGTCCTCTATATTACATTATAAGGATTGGTCCTACGTCCTACACTAAAAGATTGACCGTAATAAGTTGATTAACGTATATAATTATAAAGTAATACAATACTTGGTACATAAGAAAGCATAAAACATAAGGAGGCGGTACGATCACCATGGAGACTCGAGACATAATACATAATTACAACTGTTCCGCGGGTCTAAACCTTACAAACCCAGAATCACTTATAAAGTGTATTTCGGTACATAAATTTACCCTTACAATATTAAGTGCAAAGAGAAAGTATAACAAATTCTAACTTATCTGAAACCTACATAAATTTAGGTTAAGCTTACTTATCTTCTCTCAAATATGCATTAGGTATTGTCAGCAAACATAATTTTAAACTTAGTGTAATAATAAATTAAACATAATAAAAATAAATATACACATATAAAATTTGACATGAGTCTATAAATTATATTTTTATTTTATCGCTATTAAAAGAAATGTTATAAAAGCAAGATTTTGGCTAAGTTAAGCCGTATATTTTTGGCACTTAACTCTATACGTCCCCTATCCATAAAGAATCTTCTTATATTAACACAGAAAAACACGAAAAAACATTTCATCTACCACTCTATCTAAAATATATATACATATAATGAAAATGAAGAGATATTTCTAACCGAATACTCCAGAATATCTTATCATTCTTTTCAAAAAAACAAGAAATAAATTTGAATAAATTTGGCCATGATTTGACCCTCATTCTAAGGCCAGCCCTCAGCTGACAATAATACCTATTGTTATAGAGCTAAAAATAATAATACAAGTGTTTTTTACCACTTTACCCCCATCAATATTGTATTTTATAAAAAAAAAAATATTAACAGGCAAAATGATAAAGTAATCATTATTAAATTTAAAAAACAGAAAATATTGGTAACTTGCACCTTCAACAGAAATACACGTACATAATCTGTGAAAGCTTCAGGTTTTTATAGCTAGTTGTAAAGCTGGTTAAAAAATACCTATACCAAAAAAAGAAGTAAAGCTAAAGCGTTTAAAAATACTAAAACATATTTTGTTTATCTAAAATATTTAATACCATTATTAAATATTTTAGATAAACAAAATAAATGGCCAATAAATCCATATCTATATTTTGTCTTATCAGTTAATTCGTAACCACAGAGTAAAAAAAAATAACATTTTTATCATTTATTTTTTATTATTTTTTTAAGAAAAAAAGGTGCAACCACATTCTGAGGGCGTCATTAAGTTCTCTAATTATTCGTATTTCTAATATAGATTTATTTTGTGGTATGCCCAGCTGTAAACAGATAAAATTATTATATCGCGGTAAACTTTATACTCATTTTGGTTAAAAATATATTTAAAAAATTAAAATAATTTTAAAACATAATATTTCCAAGAAAATATCCAATCCAATCGGTTAGTAAGTTGTCAATTATGAAATATGTAATCTACCATGAGGATGCGCAAGAAGATATAGAAACATGGAAATACAGAATTTAATAAATTAATCTAATAGAAAAACTTCGATTAACTACCTAGATGTTGTTGATTTTTAAAAGGAAAAATATCCGGTCCGACAAACTCGACTTATGTTAACAATGGCAATTGAAGTGGACTGTTTCTTAAGTGATAATTTGGGTTATAGAGGTTCTAACATGTTATGACTTGTTTCACAACTTTACGCTAGTGCAACATGTAAAATATAGTTAAATATATTATTTGAAATTAGTATATAAGTGATTGCTGATTGAGACCCAAGTTGAACAAGAGTTTCATTCAAAGCTTTACTGATTCAAGCGATTATTTGCATTGCAAATCAGTACATAGTACTCTCTGAATAATACATCGGTCTGTTACATAACTAATATATTGGATTCAGGGAAACAATTTACCAAACTAGGTCTAGTATCTAATATAGTATATAATAATATATATTACAATTACTAATTTACATGAATCAGTAGCCTAAATACACAATACACATAATCATCCATAAACACCCACCCAAGCAAACTTATAGATGTATATAGAAACTATATAGACAATAATAAGGGCATTGTTTTTAAGACTATGAAAAACATACACATTTATTCTCATTATTATTAACATTTTATAAACCCTTTTTTTCTCTAGTTAATCTTAGCAATTAATTATTTCACTGTTGAAATTAATTATATATTTATATTGTAAATTACATATTTTTATTTATTAACAACTACATGAAAAAATAATTACTTATTTAATAAAATTCCTTTATAACGTTTATAAACAAAAAATTATCTCGTTTCATCAGTGTAAGACAGTATCGTATCTGCAGGCTCTAAAAATAGACTGTGTTCGGAAAATAAGCGCGCTCTCTGAAGTTAGGGAAACAGAACAGGGTACTAGGGAACTAAACTTTTTTAACTTTCACTGACAACTAAATTAAACCTTCTCGAAACCACATACGACCTCCCGTAACATTTTCTAGGCTCCTCTTTAAATTGTCTAAACACAGCAGCCAACTTCTAACCACCACTGAACACCTCTAACCTCTACTGAACACCTCTAACCACCAGATATTGCAACTTTCAAAAAGAGAAGATTAAAAAAAAATTTGAGTTTCATTTATTAAAAAAAATAATCATTCATAGTCTGCTAATGAACTTATTGTTTCTAGGTACGTTAAGTTTTGGTGAAAAAACAAGTATAACAAATACAAAAACATCTTGTCAAGCCAAACTGTAAAATTGTAAGGTTATAATATATGATGTGGCTTCAAGGCACAGAGAGAAGGGCGCAAAGCAACATGGAGCCCAGACCCCTGGGGGGGCGTCGACATGGGCAACTAACACATGTACACTACGACAAAGTGGGGGTGGCGCCTTCACACACAACAACATGTCTACTGTGTCAGATTACAAACCCAACTTGTATATGCAACTTACACAGTGTATATAAACACGATAAAAATACCAACAGGATAAAAACTTTCTCAATGTATAATGTTTGATAAAATAACAAAAAGGAGAGCAATAGCCTCGATATAAAACAATCGCGGTCTATAAATGAATTTGTAGGTTTTTTTTAAACATCACTTAAAAATGCATTGAGTTCTTGAGGAGAAACAAGATAGTAAACTTCTGTAGTGGAATAAATTTCAAGAGTTGAGCAAATAAATAGAATAAATTAGAACCAAACCGTATTAAATCAGACGTTCTTTATGCAAAAACAGACAATATTATTGAAATCAATTCACTACGGTTTAGGTAGTGATAGTAGGGATTTGGTAATAATTTTATTTACCAATCTATTAATGGTACGAAATTAATAAAATTGAGAGCTAAACTGATCTTAACCAAACTAATTTGGAACTAAAATGGATAATTTGAGCCCTGAGATACAAGTATTTACGTCTCAAACGTTCTATACATTTTTTAGTCCAAAAAAGTATTTTAAAAAAGCTTGCCTGCGGTCTGTGTCTGTGTAGTGCAGACGAGTGAAGTCTGAACTACAAGAAAGGTTTTAATTAAATTTTACATCCATTAGAATACACTCCGAGATGAAATCGAATTTAGATTTAAACTGGGGGTTTTGAATCTTAAATACGAAGAAATGTAATAAACATAAAAATATTTCTTAAATAAAAATCAGTTTTGATTTTATTATTTAAAAAATTCTAAATGTTACTCCCTTTTTATACGGATTTAACTAAAAAATTGTGTACCCGGTCAAAATCTGACCTAGCTGAGTGGTTGCTCTGCCTCTGGAGTCGGTGTTTAGGTCTAAACACCGGTGGTGAGTTCGAATCCCAGAGAGGTGAGACATTATTTAAACTGATGCTCATATCGAGTAGATGAGTGAATTGGCCGGTTCCCCCGTAAAATGTAATGCTGTTGATCCGGACATTAAAGAAAATTAGAATTACATCAAATTTCTTAACTACATTGGAACACAAGCAAAACAATATTAAAATACTCTTCTACCTCTGAAAAGATTTTTTTTGTTAGAATTTATAACCCTAACAAATATAAAATACAGCGATAAATGAATACGACGGAAGGATTTACTATAACTAAAATTAAGATTATGAGAAGATCCACTGATGTTCACTATTTAAAATATAGTTCGTTGTTTTATCACCAGGAGCACTGTTCTTTAAACAAAGTTTGACTAATCCAAATTACAATTATCAATAACTACGGGGAGGGGCCGGCGTAGCTGAGTGGTTAGCGCCCTAGCTCTGAAACCAAGGTCTACCCCGACGTGAGTTCGAATCCCGGAGGGGTCAGACATGTTTCACACTGATGATCTCATCGAGTAGATGAGTAAAGTGGTCGGATAACCCCCCCGTCCTGTAATGACCCATTGAGCTGTCGAACGGGACTAAAAT
>KZ651817.1:102852-121723 GCA_001010745.2 Gerris buenoi
TCTACAGTCTATAAGATTAGAGTTGGCACAATCAAAAGGCGGGAAGATTTTGAGGGAAACGATTTTATTGGTCCCCCTTGTTGAATGCAACTTCAGAAAAAAAATGCTATCTCTAACCCTGTTCCACAAAAAAAAATAAAACATGGCAACACCGATTTTCCCTTTTTATAACCTCAAAACTACCTCCAAATTTGTTGTTTCCCGCCTTCGAATGTGCCAACTCTAATCTTATAGACTGTAGTTAACTAGATATTGATAGAAAATAAATCTAACTGTTTAAAACAGAAAACAAATGTAAACAACCACTTGTTGGACACTTATTAAATAATATTTAAAAAAATCAGGTACGGGGTACCTCGGAATTTTCCCTCACTTCAGAGGCCGCAGGAAGAAGCAGCATTGGTCAGAACTGGATGGGTGACCGTTCTGAACTAATAAAAACCATACTTTTAATACCTATATTTTATTTTATTATTTGAAGTTTGGCGGTATTTTGACAGACGTAAACAAACATTGACGTCATCAAAATCATCTCACTAATAAATAATTATATTCGCTTATAACTTTTAAACTAATTAATGGTATGTCATTAGGTTTTTTTTATACTTGTTCCTTAAGTTTTTTCGGTTCCAACGATATAATATTCATTAAAAACCTATCTATACTTTCGGTATTATTAACCGTCAAAGTTTAAAAATGTATAACTTCAAAATAGCGGCCAATATCACAATGAAATTTGGTGGGCTTGTTTGTTATACAGAGAGGTACATTCGTGCCAAATTTAAACTCGTTTAGGACCATTTTCAATTTATTACGATATTTTTAAATGTTTGCTGACCCAGCAAGATGGCGGAAAAATTTGATTTTCCGGGCGGCACCACTTTAGGTAAGGACTGATTTTTCTGCCAAGTTTCAACTCTCTAGGAAATACCTTGGGCGCTACGATGATAACACACACATACATACGACATGCTGAAAACCACTCAGGAGGTCTTAAAAACACCTAAATGAAATCTCAAACATTTTTTTTTTTTGGTGAAAACAATACTTTTCCTACTATAGGTAGTAAAAAATTGATATATTTTGGTATTTAAATATTTATTTTGGTATCAATATCTATATGAGAAGGTTTTATTCAATTAGTCGGACAGATTTTTAATTTATTTACCTAGGTAGTGGGTACGTTGTAAGGTATTTACAATGAACTAGTATTGAGAGGTTGTAGTTATGTGAGTAAGAATAGTTGAGACACATCGTACAGTGTTCAGACAGGTTATCGTTATGTAATGATATTATCTATTTATAGCATTAGTTTCAAGGGTTCACTTGTAGATATGTTGTTTATTTCTCTGCGAACTGACCTTGCTGTGAACGTTTAAACCTTGTACGATCCTCTCGCACTAGTACGAGTATGTATGTACTTCAAACTAACTAATTATCTATGTACTGCCACAGGCCTAAATATTCACATACTATTCGTATTCAATCTATCTTCATCAATCATTATATATTCATGGACAACTCATATTAAATCCCTCTTATTTATTTACTATATTCAGTCTATCTTCATTATTCATTATATATTCACTCTATTTTAATAATTCATTTAGTCTATCTTCATCATTCCTTATATATATTCAATCTACCTTCATCATCTCTATCAATCGATATATACAATCCAAATACCACTTTCTGGTATATCTTAAACCACAGGACCTATATGACCAAGCAATTGAGAAGGAAGGTTTCTATTACCTTCTAGGTGCTCGCTAAAAAATCTTTTTACGATCCACTATCTTGATTCCAGATGGTGGCCATGTATGTATTTGAAATCATGGCCTCTTAGCTTTTAAACGCTATAAAATAAAATCATTGAATAAGTGCGATAATTTTTAAATAACATTGACACCGCCAAGACGGTATTTTCTGAAATATTATCACAAAGAGACAAGGGGCAAATTATAAAGGGGGCATTTGCATTTGAGCCCAGACTGATTTTCTGAAGTTAGCAAGTTAATCATTGGGAGAGAGAGGGCTTCTCTGCACATTGAAGTGGAAAAGACACAAATAAGCGTAAAGGTTGAAACTTATATGGGACCAATAATGAGCTAGTTATAAACTACCATACAATACAAATTTCATTAAAATCGGACGTATAGTTTTTAAGATGTGTCGGTTCGCAAAAATTGAGCTACAGACCGACAGACAGACACGTAACCAAACACAAAAATTCCCTGATTTCTAAAACGGATTTCTATCTTGGAATTTTTGAAATCCAAGACCTAAAATTATTCTTTTCTTCAGAACGATCACATAGCTTCCGTTACCTTCGGTAAGCTCGGAATCAAAATAACTTTTAATATTTGTAGAAGGAAGTTATATTGTACTTATACTCGTTTATATAAAACAATACAATTTCCAAGTACATAATTCTTTTTACAAATTTATACTCACTTTACAATTAAATCAATGTCAATACATTCCTAGAGTAATTCTAAAATGTTGCCCATTTAAGTCTAACCACATAACTGGCTTTCCCGGGATAAATATAGTACCCTAGAAATTGATGAAAATAAATATTATGTAACTGAAAATCGAAAAAAGTCGTCAAAAACGAAAACACTGAATCCAAGAGTGGGAGATCGCGGGTTCGATTTTCCCTTGACCCCGCCGGCCGAGGTGGAGTTATTTTTATGGTAAATACCATCATGAAAACTCGAAAAAACCAATAAATGGAACAGCCAATAATTATGTACTCGTGTATGAGGATATTTTGTATCGAATAGATTTTTTCCTCTGGTCTTGAAGCTCTAAAAACCAATGTTTGAAAACTGATACTAAGTATTAAACGTTTATACATTTATTCTTTAATCTTACGAAGCCACACATGATGTAGATTAAAAAAAAATGATTAGGTGTCTAGAGACAAACTCCTAATTACCTTTGAATCCCGTACCGAGAGTTTCATCTGTCCTTCACCCTGTGTCGAAACTAAGTAGATACTGTAAACACGGTTTTTCCTGCTAACCATATGCTACTGTTTTTTCCTGGTCAAGGTTTACTGTTGTAAGCAGAGCTGAAGAAGTTCACGGTTGTGTGATCATCAAATCCTGTTGGTTGTTTCTCAATAGAAACCAGCTGACATGTAGGCCCCGACCTCCAGGTAGAATGAAGACCACACCTGCCCTGGCTATGCACCTCGGCTTACAGCTGCTCTTTCTTCCGTAGATTTACACTAAATCTTCTTCTCTACTTCGAGCTAAGCAACTTTTCTATACTCGATGTTCTCGACATCTTCAGACTTATAAAATCATAAAGAATAATAGTCATCGCGTTGATCTTTAAATAATTTCATCTTGACATAGTACCGTCCTGAAATACGAGGGATCCATGACAAGGCAACCTTGTGTTTTTAATTTGGTAATTTTTTAAACGTTGTTTTCGAGTTTCAGCTAAATCAGATTTAGGTAATATCAATAAATATCACGGTAACTAGATTATACATTTAGATTCTTATTTTAATGGACTGTATTTTACCTCTTACCATCTCTTTATACTTCTAACCAAACCAATCCACATTTAACCACTTCCTAACAACTCCAAGAACCTCTAAATACCAATCACCACTTCTGACCAACTCTCATATTTCTTTGACGTTTAATTTACAATAAATCATTTTGCGAAACCATCTAGGTAGAAACAAGAAACAAGAAACACATTGAGTTAGATTGATGGGGTTACTTTTACAGCAAGTAGTTAAGTCGAAACAAAGAAGCTTGAGGTTACATAAGGTATAATTGAGGCAATTTTGGATGAATGAAAGGGAATGTGTATTATCTATATTTTTTTAATCATTACAGTGTTATCAATCAGGTTGTAGCTGGATGCTACTGTTGATTGCAGTATTCTGCAGGTAGTAGGTGAAAGAGGCAGGTGCTCAAGGAGATCCTTACAAAATGATCTAAACTGGAAGGATAAAGTAAGAGGTCCTTACAGGATTTAAAGCTCCTTGATCCTAAAGACAGCTGCGAGACCTTACAACTCTCAGCACGGGCTTCTTGTACTGGATTCTTCAGCCTTCCGAGGACACACCTGCCTCTTAACACCACCTGACACCAACCTCCAACCCTGTCACTTCCTCCATTCTTTGAAACAAACTTACTACACCCTCTAACAGAATCTTTTATCTAGATTATTCCTGCTCACAATTAACTCAAGAAGAAGATTTAATTACATCGAGAATAGATTATTATTAAAGTGATAGAATTACAACAGGAAATGAGGGATTTACCCTCTAAGATCGTGATTGACAAGATCAAACAATTACAAGACAGTTTTATAAATTGTACCAACCAAAATAATATTATGCTTCAGTTAGAGTGTGAATTAATTCATTCACGGTTCACCAAACTGTTCCGGGTCTTTTCCCTTTTCAACGAATGCTAACCTCAACTCATAATGGATTTTGGCATTGTCCTTCCAATGACTCCTCTTAATACCCCTCCCTCTCCTTCCAAAACCAACGGTTTGTTAGTGACTTTTGAGCCTCGCCTTTCTTTAAAGTTCAGTTAAGGAAAGAAACGACTGTTTATATGAACAGGATCATTTAGTAAGCTTACCCGTTCTTTTAAAAAACGATAACGTAGTATAAATTATCAGCCGTTGAAACAATTTCTAAACATGTTCAGGGCCGTCCCTAGGGAGGGTCAACCGGGTCAAACTGACCTGGGCGCCGCTTCAAGGGGGGCGCCGTCAGGCCCCTCATCAGGCGGTGGCGCCACAGATGACTTTGACCCGGGCGCCTGAACCCCTAGGGACGGCCCTGAACATGTTTAATTATAAACCAATTAAATTAGATATTATTGGATTTCAATTTAGAATTTATATTATGAAAGTGTCTTGTCTGAGTTAGTCCGATTTCTTTTACTAGTTTCAAAGTCTATTACAACCACAACTACTGAACCGTTAGAATCACCAGTCACCACACTCTACAGACTTTTGATCGGCCAATAGTTTAGTCTGATTGGGTTCATCCATGCATACCAGACTACAGATTGCGTGTTATGAGTTGTGACTTTTGACAGCGCGGGAAAATTCGAAAAATTAGGGTGGGGAGCCAGAGAGAGGACAGGATTTTGAATTCTAGAAGGTCTGGCTAACTAGGCAAACAAAAATGTCACTGGCCACAACCCTAGTGGCTTTATTTTTTCCTCATTTAGGTTGGCCAATCTGAGAGTCAAAAGTCACAACTCGTAACGCGCATACTGTAAATAAACTATTTAATTGGCTATTAGTCCGCAGATTGTCTAGTATAATCGGCCGATTGCTTTCACACAGTTGAATAATAGCTTAATTTAGTCCTCATACTAATTAAGCTAATGGGCTACTATTAGCTGATCAAAAAGTTTGTAGTGCTCGTGTGCTGTGCAGTGAGTCTAACCCAAAATGAACTAATACATTTTTAAAACATGTGTAAATAAAAGAGAGAAACTAAAATAAAACTGTCAAACATCTACACTTTGATTTATTACACAGCACTATGTTGTTTAAAAACACATAATAAATTAATAAGACAGTTAATAAACGAAGCATGTTTTTACGTTAAATATTGTATATGGACCAGGAAGCAGTGATCAAATACCGATCTGATAGACGGAATAAGCTACAAAACTCTTTCAATTATTTATGAAATGTTTCGTTTTCAAATCTGACTCCACATATCGCTTGAATGCTTGCGTCAAATTGTAACAGTTTTCCCCGATGATATTTACTTATTATAAACTGGAGAGTTTAGTATTATAAACTGGAGAGTTTAGTATCCTTAATGAAACAATTTTTGATTAAATTTATATTATAAAAGGGAGACAGAACAGAGAAAAATACACTCCCTCATTGGGATTTGAACCACGGACCTTCGAATTATTTGTCCAGAGCTCTACTAATAAATTGAGCAACATCAGGGAATGTTTTTTTCTCCGTCCGTAGAGACAGATTACATTCATATTCACAGCTCTATTGACTTTTTTTTTTTTTTTAATTTTTATTGTTTCTTATGCGCTATGCGCACAATATTTATATTATATGTATACATATACTACATATACCTTCGAATGTGAAATAGTCATTGGGCTGTAAATTTATCGGATTGGTCTAATAGGTGATAATTCGCACTTTTACGTTATTTTATAACGATTAAGACAAAAATAATATGCCTATCCCAATCCTGTTTTGCGGAGAATCAATTAAGCACGCCTCAACCGATTTCAATGATATTTTTCGGCAGTTAAGTAGATCGTCACCCAGCGTTGAACATAGACCATAAAAAGATATCGATGTATATTTCCGATACGCATCGGAATATCCCGAATCCCAAGCGAAAAAAATACATGTATATGTATATAGTTTTAGGTTTCTGTATGAAGTACGAAAAGAAACCTTATACAACGGCTGTCTGTCTGTCTGTCCGTAGGCATGTTTCAATTCATAAACTGCTATAGCTAGAAACATGAAATTCGACACACAGATACATCTCGGCATTTGTGACAACTGTACACGTTTTGGAGTTTTCACACTAAATATTTCCAAGATAGCGGCCAATATGGCGGGCGACTAAAAAGAAAATTTTGAACCATGACATGTTATACATCAATTTAAATGTCTTGAAGTGTAGAAAAAGAATATACAACTATTAAAATTTCACACGTAATGTTTTCAATATGGCGAGTGACTAAAAAAAGTTAGTAGTCACCATTCACCATGGCATATTAAAGATCAATTTAAAGGTCTTGAAGTGAAGAAAAAGAAAATGGAACTAAAATTTTACATTAAGTAATTTTAACTTAATCGTACAGAAATCAGAAACCGGCGATTATCGCCGTATACCTCACGTACTTACATAAAGCGCATTACTTGTTTAAAATTATTTTGTTTGGTATCAAATGAAAACTCTTGAAGAGTAAATAAAGAATATATATATTTTTTTAAAAATATGTTAAAGATATTTTTGGTTATTTCTCATTTATTTATATTTACCTATGCCAGTTAATTGGCCCTCATTTACTTGGTTACTTACCCTAACCCAAGTAAAAGAGTACCCAACAGTTTATTATTAGCTTTCAAATTATTTATTTGATGATAAAGAGAGAAAACGCATCTCTTAATGATCGATAACGCCAGATCTCTTTTGCTGATAATGGCGTCCAGCCAAAACCGGGTCAGTGATACTCTTCATATCATAATATTTAGCTGGTGTGTTATATTGTTTATTTTTTTAAATTAAAATGAAATTTTGCTTTATTAAGTTTTAATTAACAATATCTTTTCTTACTGAGGTAGGTACAATATTATTTTGTGTGGATCAATTTTAGAATATTTCTCGCTACCCCTTTTTTAAGCCTTGACGGGCGCCCTATGGAGCTACAAAGGAGGCTTTGATCGTTGTTATATTGTATAGTTAAAGGGCGGTGTAAGTAGGGTGGTGTTAGTGTCAATGTGTAAGCTTGGCTAACTACTCTCAGTGTTTATTAGATGAAGTGTTTGCGTGTTTTCACCTCTCTTATCATAGTCACCCTTTATTTTCTAAACAGTGAAACAGGAAACAGCCTCTACTAAAACTAAACTACGATATTCACTTTCAACTTCTACACAACTTAACTTAAAATCGCCTTGACTATTTTATATTTTTACACGTTTTCAAAATACATATATAGCAGCGACTTTTACAGTTTTTGTATTTCCGATGATAACGTAAGTTATAAATACTTTTTTTGTACCTATACAGATTATTAATTTTTAGTTTGTACTTAGCCTTCCTTTATAAAGTTTGGCTTCGATTTAATACTTAATGTGAGTATTGTTTTGCGTATTGTTGAATATGTGCCTACCTAATTTTCTATAGGTATATTTGGTTGTTTTACCAAATGATGATGGTTTGTTTTACGTGTTAATTTTAAGAGTATTATCATTATGCACCTAATTTTTATTATCATTAACACCTAAAACGGATAATTAAAATTTTTTGGTGAAAATAATACTTTTCCTACTATAGGTAGTGAGGACAAGTAAAAATAATGAAATACATGATATTGATTTCTTACGAGAGTATTCGTTGTTTCCTGTCTAAACCGTCAATAGCATGTACATAATATAATATACTAGACTTCATCCCATGTAACTAGGTTTCCTATTATCATGCAGGTCGCAGGTAAAGCGGGAAAACGAAACCCCTGAATAGTTTCAATTCCAAAGCCTTCATAGAAATGAGTCATGACCATATGTAATACATTGTTAAAGTAAGTACTTAAAGTAAAGCAGTGTAATAGAAACGCCAAAACACAAGTGTAAACAATTAGGAGATATGTAATTATAATTATAACCTATGCCTTCCTCCGTAAATGGTTTCTGCGCATGTCGTAACATTAGTACTCTAGGAGTCTCTGCTTTAATACAAAAACTGTTTTAACGGTTCTAGACCTGTGTTAGAACCATTCCACTTTTTATTGAAGCATTGGACTTAAAAATTTCATAACTTTCCGTATTGGAACGGACAGTGCGCATGATCCGCACAGTTCAAGAACTGTCTGAGGCTTTGTCGACTGTTGACCAATTGTATTTCCTTGCACATCCTTGTAACACAAAGCCACTTGTGGCATTGTGGCTCTGCCATTAAGGGTTCTTTAAAACTAAATAAATATAGTAATTGTTAAGTAATTAATGTCATATTTCTTTTGTTTTAGACCGCCGAAAAAGATTTTAAGTACTCGTAAAATCCGAAAAGTCAGGATTTTAGTATATAGTGTGGTTTTGTGAACAAAACTAAAAAATACAAAAGATCATGTACTGATTGGGCTTTGGCAAAGCAAAAAAGGGCTAGTAATCATCGCACCTTATGAGTTATGAATAACCAATTTTCTATCTTTTCAGAAAATGCTTTGCTCCTGATCCTGTTAATCTTCTTAAAGGAACTAACAACCAACTTATGTTTGGCCCTCAAAAAAATGTTGTGTTGATGTTTCACTAGAAGTGATGCCTAGCTAAAGATGTATAAAAATGTTTTATAGAAGATGTATTGACTATAAATGGGTTATAGTAACCACTACGAAAATTGGTATAGTAACTGCTTTTCTTTGTCTCAACAGAAGATAGTATTAGATTACGCTTTTCTTACATCGATCACCTGCTTAAAGTAACTACTTTTATTCATCCTTTCAGTAGATCGAGTATTGATTAAGCCTTGCTTGGAGTGATCATAAAATACCTAATATCCCTTACAGCGATTACCTACTTAAAGAAACAACTTTTCTTTATTTCTAGAGAAGAATATATATATTTTGATAGACCTTTGCTTATCGTGGATTATTCTTTTTACTACGTTTTTATTAACTTGGTTTCTTGTTTGTATGTCCGGTACAAATCTTGCAATCGAATTTTAACTAACATCCCGAGTAGCTAGACATTTGAAACTTTCAGAACAGCTCAGAACACGATGACAATGCATTATTTAATGCTTTTAGTAATTTTTCAGCAGAATTTAATTCGTTTTCGGCAAATTTGCTGCATGGAAAGTTAGTTCGGAAAAAATCCGCATGTTATTTTATTTTTTTAGTCATATCCCCAATATTTACAATCCTTCATTTTGACAGATTTCAAAATTAAAAATTTTTTTTAGAGGTAAACATTGAATGACAGCAAAAAAGAATAAGTAAACCAAGTAAATAAAAAATGAATTAAGAATTAAAAAACGTAGTATATAAAAAGTTCTTTTTATCTTGTTATTATTGCTTTTGCCTTTCGTCTTTAGATTGTCTTTTTCATAATGACAATATGTAAGTGTTCACTACAGTTGGATTCCTAAAGTAAGACCATGATTATTTATATAAAGTTATTTTATAGCGGTCACTTTAAGGCAGTCCCTCGTTAAGTTAAATTGGACAAATTTTTACTCTATATTGTTGGGTCGATAGTGTTGCAAAACTGCAAAGGTTGCGGGGAACTTATCGTTTGTACGCAGTAGACCCTTAAAGATGGAGGGGGCGAGTTAGTGAGTAAGTAGGTTGTAGTGGAGAAGCAGCTGGGTGAACGAGACTGTAGCCAGAAGGTCTGTAAGGGTTGTAGAAGGGTTAGTCTGTTAGATGCTTTGCAGGGGGTTATTGCACTCAGACCCCCTGCAAAGTTACAAGGAACCCTAGCTAGGGGTCTAAGGCTCTACCCTGGAGACACCAGACCTTACCATGGCTCTTCTCCAATTCTCTCCAGCCTTTGCCTCTTTTCTCTTCTAAAACCCCAAAAACTCCACTTAAGAAAACTTCAAACTTAACTTTATCCCACCCAGATATAAGTATCTCTCTTTAGCAATACCCCTTCTTGATAACGACTCCTCTCTAAGTTCTCTCAGTAAATATGCGTAAGGCTTTCGACTTAATTATCATTAAATTATACCACCAAGTCTAATTATCGAACCAATGTCAAGGCTATTTAAAAGCTTGGGCTTATTTATAGTGAAACTAGGCTATAAAAAACACTTGTTAAATTTGAATTTGCAGCAAGATACAAAGCGGTTCCACACCAAGCGAACACAACATTCAAGGAACTTTGCTACAGGATGTTTTTTTGGTGTAAAGAGCTACGCGCTTTACACACACAGACAGACTGTTGCACCACAGATTATTATTAAAATCGAGTAATAAACGAAAATAATAAATCCCTTAATCTAACAGTGAGTTTAGAGTGCGTGCAAACTCCCACTATAAATAATACAGTTCATAAAATAAAGTGATCACTTAAACACTAGTCTAATTAATTTTAACTTGATTTTTTTTTCTATTTCAATGCACGGCTTTAACAGAGACGGGTTAAGGCATCTAAGGGCCCTTAAAGAAACAATTTATATTTATATTAAAAGCCATGCATTATCACATAAACTTTGAGATTAACATGAGATTGCGAGAGATTTACTAATTTCAGGTTCGATAAAAGTAGACTTAAAAAAGTCTGTCATAGTAGTTAATGCCCCATTTAGACGCATGAATAAATAGAATTTATTGGTTACTTATGCTCACCAATAAATGTGTAAATATTACATAAATTACATCGTTCACAATGTTTATTGGTGGTTTGACTCATAAATTAGTCATATTTTCACACATTTTCATTTGGAGGCAACTGCCCCCAAAACTTAAAAAATGAATTATTATTATTCGTAAGAAAACGGTTCCGATTAATTTGGTTAATTTTTTTTTTTAATTTTATGTCAGATCAAACTATATAAGTAGATTTCTCGAGAAAAATCTAGTTCCCAAGAAATTGATATGAATAAATATGATTTAATTGAGAATCAAAAGCAAAAATGAAACAACTTTTAAAACATGTTATAAATCAATCAAATGATAATGGGAATGGGATTTAAATAGAGTATTAATATCTGTTTGAGAAAGCTTTGTTCGATTTATCAGAACGATAAACCGATGTCGAGAACAGAACGATTACTTTGTTAGACCCAGAAAGGTGATCGGCCACCTTGTTGCTTGCTTACAATTAAGTTACTATCAGCGAAGAAACTTCGTTCTTCATTTCTAAATATTTTCTTTAATCAGGCTCATTTTTTATGACTAAAAAAAAAATAAAAAATAAAAAAAGAAGATAAAAACGCGAACACTAAGAAATAACAATCTTTAATTATTAGTGAGTATTAACCTTTTTTAAAATACTTGTTTATCAATCGTTAGTTTGGAAACGATGGGAACTTAAAAAAAAAAAAACAGAAAAGGAGATAATACAAATAGTTAAGGAAGATAAGATACCCAATAAAAAGTAGTTATAACCAGCTGACAACTGACTCCCACCCTGAGAGAATTATTAGTTTTCAGAACAACCACGGGGAGAGATGCTAGCCGCGTCACAGAGTGACCACACTAGGATAAGGTATTACTCATACCACAACATTCCTTACAAGGTTTATCTAGACCTCTTTATAAAATAATAGATAAGTTTAACAACCTCAGTAACATAAACATATTTTAAAAAGTTACTTTTCTGCGGTAAACAAACAATGTAGTTTATCAGATAAAAACTTATCTTGTGTTAAAAATATTTTAAGAAATCAATAGTTTAAAACTGATGTTTTTATTTTTTAATATTTTTATTTCGTAAAAGTAACAACAACTACAAAGTCAACCTTGAATAGAAAACAAAATGATTTTAAGGCTTCACAATCTCTCTCTCTCTCTCTCTCTCTGTCTCTCTGTCTCTTTCTCTCTCTCTCTCTGTCTCTCTCTCTCTCTCACTCTCTCCCTCCCTGTTTTTCTCTCTCTCTCTGTCTTTCTCTCTCTCCCTCCCTGTTTCTCTCTCTCTCTCTCTCGTCTTTCTTTCTCTCTGTCTCTTTCTCTCTGTTTATCTCTCTCTGTCTCTCTCTCTCTGTTTCTCTCTCTCTCTCACTCTCTTTCTCTCTCTCTGTCTCTCTCACTCTCTCTCCCTCCCTGTTTTTCTCTCTCTCTCTGTCTCTCTCTCCCTCCCTGTTTCTCTCTCTCTCTCTCTCTCGTCTTTCTTTCTCTCTGTCTCTTTCTCTCTGTTTCTCTCTCTCTCTGTCTCTCTCACTCTCTCTCCCTCCCTGTTTTTCTCTCTCTCTCTGTCTCTCTCTCCCTCCCTGTTTCTCTCTCTCTCTCTCTCTCGTCTTTCTTTCTCTCTGTCTCTTTCTCTCTGTTTCTCTCTCTCTCTGTCTCTCTCACTCTCTCTCCCTCCCTGTTTTTCTCTCTCTCTCTGTCTCTCTCTCCCTCCCTGTTTCTCTCTCTCTCTCTCTCTCGTCTTTCTTTCTCTCTGTCTCTTTCTCNCTCTCTCTCTCTCTCTCTCTCTCTCTCTCTCTTATATATGTATTTATACATATATACATAAAAGCAGAAACCCTTATTCACTTAATGAGGAAAAAAGCCCTTATATAATCCCGAAGAGGCTTGAAATTTGGTTATTGGGTAAAAGATAATTAAAAAATCTAAGAATAAATATAGTAAAAACAGTATAATATGTTAATAGAATAACATAAAAACTGTATTTCCACGTAAATTGAAAAGTTATTTCTTTATCAAATAAGCTTTCAGCCTTCATAAGGCCATCACCAGTGCCGAAATGCAGACGTAATAAGAATTACAGTAATAAAATGAATAATTGAATGGTTAGTGTACTTCTTATCAGAGACACCAACATTTCTGCACTAATAATAGCCTTGTAAGAAGGCTGAAAGCTGTTTTGATAAATACTTATTATAGATGTCCATTGACTGGGAGATACAGTTCATGCTAATCCTTTAAGCATAAATAATTTACTTACTTATCCCGGTATCCTGGTGCAACAGCCCTTGAAGGACTTCGGCCTAAGCAACTATCATCGATCACCAGTTGGCTCGTGGCAGAGCCATTCCTCTCTCTCTCCAGTCAGCATAAATAATTATGTATTTCAAATTCCAAAGGGTACAGTAGGGAAATTTTATTTTCTTTCTGTATCTGAGGTTAGATATTGAAATTAAATGTTGCAACGGTGGATAAATTACAATGTTTCACCATAAGAGCTGCGTTTTTAAAAAATTTAAAATTAAATTTAATTAAAAAAATGGGAAAATGTTTTAGGTTAGTCTACGGAAGAAAAAGGGGTAGAAGTTCAACGAATAAATAACTGTATTATCTATATGTTGCCTTGCCAACTTACTCTCCTCAGCAATGTATAAATACTCTCTTCACAGACAAATCTGTATCTTATAGATTATATATATATAAATAAATATATATTTATAAATTAAATAGCTGCCAAATTGATAGTAGATTAGCTGATTCATTACACAGTTGTTTTAATAATACATCGATAATTAATTTCGACTAGCACAGCCAACGTATTTTAAGTTTTAAATTTATTATAAGAGTTCAAAACTATTTAATAACTTTCTGTATTCAAATCACTGTCTCAACACTGACTTGTCTGGTTCGTATCCAAGAGTGGAGAGACATCCATGATACATGACACTGATAAAATCATGTCAATAGAATCAATGTCTTGTCATAAAATTTTGAAATAATTAGTGCTAAAACCTTATGATAACCTTTGAAAATGTCCGGAAAATATATCCAACTTTTAATAAATAGCAAATGTTTTTTTAAATTTGAGTGGAATAAAATTAATAAGTTATTTAAGTGGTTATTAAGTTTATTATAATCAATATTAATCTTAACAACCTATACTGAACCCTAAAAAGTACTTGAAAGTAAGTTACTACCCTGTGATTAATATTCTGTATGTTTTCAGATTCAGTAAATAGTTCGTCAGGTTGCTATTGGACTTACCTAGTTAATAACCTTTTTCTAACATATTAAAAAATACTTTTTACTTTCTCATATTAAGTAAAAATGTATTGTGATGACGAAAAAATTTAATTTTTAGATTTTGATGAATTTATACGTTGAGGTCTCCTGAGTCCAAAAAATTGTTGTCTGCCGTCTGTTTAGACGCGTTGAGCCTAAATTACTGGACCAATAATGATAAAATATGGCATATATATTCAGAAAAATCATACCCCGAGACAGGGACGGATTGCACCGGGAAGACGAGAAATTACCCGAAGCGCCGCTAAGTCAATTATAAAAAAGAAATATTGGTCCGACAATTCAAAAAAAATTTCTCATATCAATATAGGTTCAAGCTTTCTCTTAATAACAAGCTTAAAATGTATAATGTAGTCTAAAAACCAGCTTGGACCCACCGTCTGGAAGTGTGGGGTAGCACCAAACATTCCAATTCACGTTAATAAGAATAAAGAAGAATTAAATTGAATAAAACCGCTTTAGTATCCAACATATATGAGACAGCTTTGTTCGATTTTCTGAACTGACATTTTTATTGTTACAAAGTTATATCCTGAATAAAAAAAATAGTAGTGAGATAGAGGAAATTGTAAGCCTTAGGCCAGGGAAACACGGTCCGGATAATTGTACGTCCGGACACTGTGACGGACGGTCGAAAATTTTAGTGCTTGAACACACAGATCCGGGCGATCGCTCGCCAGAGTGCTCATTCTTACAAACAGATGGTGTTTTTAAATTTTTATTTTGTTAGATATTTTTAGAAAGTACACTTTTCGTGAGACAATTCCGTTGATTCTTTTCTTTTTAAAAAAGATAAGTTACATAGCTATGCTATACCACTGCTTAAGCTAAATTCGAAATTGCAGTCGATAAATGCTGTTATTGTATTTTAAGTGACATAACTACGTAATTAAAAACAAATTATAATTATCTCATTAATATGAAATTATAAACAGTGTAGATGAATAAATATCACAGAAAGACAACTAAATAAATCAATGAAGTGTAAATATCCAGTTAGAAAGGTGAAGCTGAAAATTCATAATGTTTCCCTCATGCAAAATCTACCTGTTGCATAAATGTAATTCTCCATTTCCCATTCAAATTGCACGAAATAAGCGTCACAGTATACACAGTCATATCTAATCTTATTAGATGTTTTGAGAACAGGGCGATTATTCATTGGCACGGGTTAGCAGGTGGATTTGACTGCATACTGGCGCCAGTAAGGGTTAGTCTAGTTACTGGCGCCAGACATCAGGCTAGTAAATTCTTGTCTTCTTTTACGTTTTTTTAAAAACAAAAACCATCCATTTGGCAAGAATCTTTAATATTTAGATTTATTAAGTAGAGATGAGAAGTGACTAGATAACAAAGAATAAAGAAATAAAGCTTAAACATTAGAAGTAATTTTCAACTTTTCCAGCTTGATTTTTTACATCACCTATCTCTATCTCTCCCTCCCTGTTTCTCTCTCTCTCTCTCTCTCTCGTCTTTCTTTCTCTCTGTCTCTTTCTCTCTGTTTCATAAAAAGTTCTTTTTATCTTGTTATTATTGCTTTTGCCTTTCGTCTTTAGATTGTCTTTTTCATAATGACAATATGTAAGTGTTCACTACAGTTGGATTCCTAAAGTAAGACCATGATTATTAATATAAAGTTATTTTATAGCGGTCACTTTAAGGCAGTCCCTCGTTAAGTTAAATTGGACAAATTTTTACTCTATATTGTTGGGTCGATAGTGTTGCAAAACTGCAAAGGTTGCGGGGAACTTATCGTTTGTACGCAGTAGACCCTTAAAGATGGAGGGGGCGAGTTAGTGAGTAAGTAGGTTGTAGTGGAGAAGCAGCTGGGTGAACGAGACTGTAGCCAGAAGGTCTGTAAGGGTTGTAGAAGGGTTAGTCTGTTAGATGCTTTGCAGGGGGTTATTGCACTCAGACCCCCTGCAAAGTTACAAGGAACCCTAGCTAGGGGTCTAAGGCTCTACCCTGGAGACACCAGACCTTACCATGGCTCTTCTCCAATTCTCTCCAGCCTTTGCCTCTTTTCTCTTCTAAAACCCCAAAAACTCCACTTAAGAAAACTTCAAACTTAACTTTATCCCACCCAGATATAAGTATCTCTCTTTAGCAATACCCCTTCTTGATAACGACTCCTCTCTAAGTTCTCTCAGTAAATATGCGTAAGGCTTTCGACTTAATTATCATTAAATTATACCACCAAGTCTAATTATCGAACCAATGTCAAGGCTATTTAAAAGCTTGGGCTTATTTATAGTGAAACTAGGCTATAAAAAACACTTGTTAAATTTGAATTTGTAGCAAGATACAAAGCGGTTCTACACCAAGCGAACACAACATTCAAGGAACTTTGCTACAGGATGTTTTTTTGGTGTAAAGAGCTACGCGCTTTACACACACAGACAGACTGTTGCACCACAGATTATTATTAAAATCGAGTAATAAACGAAAATAATAAATCCCTTAATCTAACAGTGAGTTTAGAGTGCGTGCAAACTCCCACTATAAATAATACAGTTCATAAAATAAAGCGATCACTTAAACACTAGTCTAATTAATTTTAACTTGATTTTTTTTTTTTTCTATTTCAATGCACGGCTTTAACAGAGACGGGTTAAGGCATCTAAGGGCCCTTAAAGAAACAATTTATATTTATATTAAAAGCCATGCAATATCACATAAACTTTGAGATTAACATGAGATTGCGAGAGATTTACTAATTTCAGGTTCGATAAAAGTAGACTTAAAAAAGTCTGTCATAGTAGTTAATGCCCCATTTAGACGCATGAATAAATAGAATTTATTGGTTACTTATGCTCACCAATAAATGTGTAAATATTACATAAATTACATCGTTCACAATGTTTATTGGTGGTTTGACTCATAAATTAGTCATATTTTCACACATTTTCATTTGGAGGCAACTGCCCCCAAAACTTAAAAAATGAATTATTATTATTCGTAAGAAAACGGTTCCGATTAATTTGGTTAATTTTTTTTTTTAATTTTATGTCAGATCAAACTATATAAGTAGATTTCTCGAGAAAAATCTAGTTCCCAAGAAATTGATATGAATAAATATGATTTAATTGAGAATCAAAAGCAAAAATGAAACAACTTTTAAAACATGTTATAAATCAATCAAATGATAATGGGAATGGGATTTAAATAGAGTATTAATATCTGTTTGAGAAAGCTTTGTTCGATTTATCAGAACGATAAACCGATGTCGAGAACAGAACGATTACTTTGTTAGACCCAGAANATGTTCAGAAAAATCATACCCCGAGGCAACTTCAATTTTGGGGGCGCTACCCCCCAAAAACTCTGAAAAAAAATTATTTCTCGAAAACGGTTCTGACGATTTTTATTAAAAAATTCTAAAATATAAGCCGTTTTCCCGGGAAAAATCTAGTTCCTGAGAAAATAGCTTAAAACGCGGACAGAGAGACCCCGGGTTCGATTCCCGCCCGGGAGAAGTTATTTTTATGGTCAATTTTGATGGTGTTCAGTAATAATTAAATGTACATAAGAAAACTAATAAATGGTGTACACTGGAATAAGTAATTATGAACTCGTATATGAGAAAGTTTGTCTGAGTTGTCTTGGACCGACCAATAAAAATGTCGTCTGTCGACTATCGATTTTCCTCGCCGATTCTCCGCCCAGGAGAATTTATTTTTATGAAAAATTTTGATGAAATGTTCAATAATAATTAAATTTGCATACGAAAACTAGTAAATAGAAAACACTGGGCTAAGTAATTATGAACTCGTATATGAGAAAGTTTGTCTGAGTTCCCTCGGACCGATTTTTACTTTCTCATATAAAGAGAAAATATTGTGATGGTTTTAATGGATTTACACGTTTTGAGGTCCCCTCAGTCCAAAAAAGTGGTTTTTAAAAGTTTCAGAAAAATCTCACCCCGAGGCGAAATCGAGAAATGAATTTTAGCTCCAATTTGGGGACGCTACCCCTCAAAAACGGATATTATTTTCCGACGATTATGTTTAAAAAAAAGTATAAAATGTAGTCCATTAAAATACGAATCTAACGATATAAGCCTTTTCCCCGAGAAAAATTTAGTTCCTATGAGAAATTAGCTTTAAACGCGGACATGCCGGGTTCGATTCCCCGCCAAGGGAAAGTTATTTTTATGATAAATTACGATGAAATGTTTAATAATAATTAAATTTACCTACGAAAACTAATAAATTGAAAGAACTGGGCTAAGTAATTATGAACTCATTAGCAATGTAATACCGTGTTTGCACACTGCAATAGGCTAAACCATATGTGAGAGACACCAAGGGATGTGCCACGCAAGCGTGACACATAGGAACTGTTCCAACACCAGACAAACGTCACAAAGATGTTGGCTCGGCAAAACGCCATGTCCTGCATCGTTTCGTCGCTACCGACTCATCAGGGGCCCGACGATGCCCACCCAACTCTGGACCTATACCATATCAAGAAAATCATATATAGGACTTATCAGAGACGAGCGTGCTCTC
>KZ651817.1:130390-140558 GCA_001010745.2 Gerris buenoi
TTACGAAATACATAAAATAAGTTATCTAATTTATGGTAATCAGCTTAGTTCTAATCAATGATAAAATAATAATACTTATCATATAGAAAAATCTATAAGGAAAAGTTTAATAATTATTATAATTTTATATAAATGTATTTGGCCAATTATAAACCGTATAAAAAAGATATATCTCAAGAAATTGAAATATTTTAAATAAAGAGTATATTACTTTTTATAATAAATATTTTAATGTCTTAGCATAAAAGCACCACCACATACAGCCTACTTTATGTGGTTTAACCATAATTCACTTTAGTGATAATGATCCTATGATTCGCTGACACCTAGCGCTAACTGGCGGCTAGTTACGAAACTAAAACGAGTTTTCCATGAACATTGTTATTGATTTGTTTGTTTTACGTGAATTAAGTTAAAAGTGTTTTGTTCGCGTTTATCATTAATGTTGCGTTCTCAGACAATTTCTAACTGGTTACTTTGTTAGTATAAGTTACTAAATTTAGCATAACTGCAGCCATTTAAAAATTGCTGTTTCTAAATAATTATAGTGATGATTTTATAAAAACTATGCGAATATATTTACATAATTCAGTTCTGTTTATAAGTTCATTCATGTGGGAATAATTATATTTCTTTTTTTAATTAGGTACACATTTTAAAAATAATAATTGTGAGAAATAATGCATTTATAAAAATTAATGTATAATAAGTAGCATTAATAAGAGCATTCACAAGTTAAAGTTCTAATCTTTCGTACAAAACTAAATTCAAAAAACCTAAAATCATGTTTGAGGTAAAAAATTACTTTTGATAATATATCAAGTTAAATCCTAAGTTTCTGTATCATACAATAAACAATTAATTATTATAACTTGCTAATAAATTGATAATCACAGAATTTATAATAAAGCTATTATATATTTAATGCACATAAATTTATACTCTTTTAAGGAGAAAATGTAATTCATTATTATATTAAAAAAATAAATGCTTTGATAGAAAAATATAAGTCTTATTCTTATCTATAATAATAAAAATAATTTTAAAAATGTAACTATAATAGAAAAAACAAATACTTTGTTTTCAGGCAATTAAAAATTCTTAAGAGATCGTGAGTGTGATAAATAAGAAGAAAAATTCAAAATTTGATTTAGGTACCGATTTAGCAAGAAGTTTGGTCGAGGTAAAAGCAGTTAGTAAGGTAGGATTTAGCTTGGTTGTTATAGTGTTTTCGGTTTGAAAGGTGTGAAATCTATTTGTTCGTGAGAGATGGCGAAGTCTCGAATGGCTCGATCGAGGAAGGAATCGTTCTGGATAAGTTTGTTTAACAGCTTGTTCTCTATGGTGACGGTAGCCCACGGTAGAAGACGAGGGTCGGCAGTGGCGTCTTTGGAAAACTTGTGTATTGCTTTGATGAGTTTGAGGCTGGGTTCTAGATTGGTCTTACTGGCGTAGGGAAGGACGATAACAAATCGTGCTAGTCTGACGACTTGTCTCAAAGGACCACTTAGTCCTGTTTCGTACAAGTGTCGAAGGAGCTGTTCACATTGAAGTCCTTTGAAATCCACCTGTGCGTAAGCGACAAAGAGTTCGTTCCTCAGACGTCCCATCTCGAAATCGTCTCGTTTGGTTCTCAACTGTATCATCTGTTTTTCCGAGACGGCGTTTCGTTCGGTCTCTTTGATGTCGAGAAGTTCGGCGAACTCGAGATACCTTATCGAACCGAATCTCATTTCAACTTGTCGGACAACAGCGTCCACGATCAATTCGTAGAGGGACCTATAGTAGGCTACGAGACGAGACGTACCCACGTGCCTCGGCTTCTTAGTCGCCGGGCCCTCCAGGTCTGCTTCTTGGACAGATTCCCAGATCTCGTCAAATTTCTCTTTCTTCCAGTTGAGAACTTTAATATAGTCTTCTACCGTTTCTGAACACACTTTGAGATTAGGGGAATTGCTGAGCACCATTTCTAAAAGGGCGTCTGTCACTGGGAGCAACTCTTTGAATACTCTGAGGAGGAAGGTGAATTCAAGGTCTTCAAGAGCGTGCTGAAGGGCCAAGGCTGAGGTGTAAGCCGAAGGGTTCCAAGCCGTGGGTTTGTCGAGAAGGTTGTGCACCAGGTCTTGGATCATTTCCCTGTGTTCTTGGAGAGCAGTGACGGGCCGTTCCCTCCACTTTAAAATATTACAGCTTGGTACTCTGGCTTTAATTTCTTCCTCGACGTGTGAGTCCTTGAGCCATCGTTCAAAGCAGTTCAATATGTGAAAAAAAGCGGCACATTCCTTAAGATGGCGAAGAGCTCGCGGTATGACAGTGGACATGCGATGAAAAGGCGAATGTAACAAAATCGCTTTCATTTCCCTGGGCAGGGTTTCAACCCTGCTAAGAGATCCTAGCAATATAGCCACCAGTTTGCTACCCAGGTTGAATCGGGCTTGAAGCCTCGCGATTATGGCACTTAAATCGTCTCCTTCCATAAATCCTACGAAAGTGTCCTGGAGCTCACCTTTGCAAGTCGTATACCGTATGACAACGGCGATTCGACCTTCTTGAGTCTCATCTAAAAGCAGGGACAAGAAAGGCGTCTCGTTTATTAAATCCATAAGCGTCTCGTTAAAAGCAATATTCACCGAACTTAAAACCGACACATGAAGATCGGAAACCCCGCGCAACAGAGAAAACTCACGTCTTGCGAGACGTAGTAATAGCTTAGAGTCGATGCCGGGGGAGAGAGAAGGTCCCCCAGCTGCACCCACCGCTTCTATGACGCGTTTTAACGAATCCCTGTTTGCCCTAACTGCAGTATTCCTTTCCTCGGCGTCCTCTCTCACACGTCCCTCGCAATGGTTCATAACGAAAGCCACAAGCTGCATCGAAGCCACTATGTGATTCTGAGAGTTCTCGTGGCGTTTAAACGCTTTGTGAAAATTGTAAATGTCCTCGAATCCGTTTCTGTTCCACGTGCTGGGGACACGGTCGAACAAGAGGCACGGCCAACAAAACAATTTACTGAGAGCCTCACATCCCGTCAGCCACTCCACTTTTTCGTAATAATGATCTTTAAACGACCTTTTACACGCAGACCCGCTGGACATTACGCTGACAGCTAAGTTCGGAGTAGGACGCCCTTTCTGTATAATTTCTAAAGTCCTAGCAAATTCGCGGGCTAAATAAGGTTCGTCAAGAAGTTCTTCTACCGAACAGCCGCATAAGTGGGGCTGCTTGGGTGCTTCGGACTCAACCCTTTCCTGGGCAGGCAAAGCTTCCTCTACAGTCTCTAGCACCTCGTGCTTGATCTCTATACCTTCGACGGCCGTGTACCCGCCTTTAGCGACGCCGCCCACCGAAACTTCTTCCATATTACCGTTTCGAAGCACTCACGAAATAAAAAAACACGAAATCACTGGTACAAAATAATTCTAAGAAGCGTTTTATTTAACCAAGCAAAGCCGTAGGGGACTCGACACTCGATTGCCGGCTGTAGACTAGGAGAGGGGAGACGAAAGGGGTTCCCGAGTCGATAGAATACGATGTGGTACGAAGTAAGGCGGAGATAGCCGAGGACGGGACACGGCTCCCCCTCATACTCGGGCCCGGGTAGGCAGGATGCAGTCACCCCTACTCCTCGACCCTGCCTAACTCTTCGTCGCGTCAGCCCTACCCTACCCGGCAGCTGTACTCGGCAACCCTTGTCTTACCTATTCTACCTATTCTCCCTCTACCGCTGTACCTCCATACTTACCTTGCAACAAACTTAAAAAAAAACCTGCAAAGCACCAGAGTAAATATCAAACCATAAAACAAAACCAAACACTATTTAACTGTAAAATTTTACATTTGTATCCCCCAGTTCCAGAAAACGTCTCAATCGATAATTTTTTAAAAATATTTTATTACTATTATTTTTAATTTAATATTTTATTTACTTATATACATTTTAGTAAGTATGATTAATCTTTTATCATTTATTTCAGTCGAGAGGAATATAATATATTAGATTATTACCTTTCTCATCAAACTTTGCCAAAAATTTTTAATATCTGTAACACTTATAATATGTGAAATAATGTAATTGTGATGATCAATAAAGATACAATAATAATAATAATGAATTTTCGAACTGTATATGAAATTTAGTAGGTAACGATTGAGCTAGATGAAATTAATCACAACCTCAAAAATAGGTAAATTAAAACTAATTTTTATTTATGACATTGAATTTTATGAAACATAATTATAATGAAACAAATTGCTTAAAATTGATTCATTTCGCCAATATGTAGCCTGTTTTGCATTGCAACCGATCTAGACAGCTCAGGTGGCGATCATAACGGCTACTTCAGTAACTCTGGATGAAGCCTAGTATGTAACTATATAAGGTTTATTTTTCAAACACTGTTGTTCACTGGATGTATAGTAATTTGAAGCCCATTCAACGCTTGCTATCGGACCTATTGAGGACTTCTTTTCACGAAAATAGAAAAAAAAATCCCTGAGGATGGAAGAATTGGGTTTAGAGTTTAGATACCCGTAGACATTAATGGATGCAGGGCTATAAGGCCAGTACCGAAAAAAAACCAAAAAAAACAACTTTTAAACTTCAAAGTATTACAACACAATGAACTCAAGTAAAACCAGAAACTAGGACCTAGAAATCTATATTTATAAACCATAATTTCATTCTCACAGCAGAGATATTTGATTTGATAATATTGAAATATATCTTCATCGATATTACCAGTAATAAATAGTAATTAGTCAATGCTCACGACTATTTGATTATTTATTAAAAATCAATGCGGGTAAGAGATTGGAGAACGTAATACGAGGAACAAATTGCTACAATTAAGACAACAGCATTAGAAACAAATGTCTAAAATTAAGCAATAAGAAATCGGTCGGATGAAACAACTCGGAACAAACATACAGAGTTTTTCTATACTGGAAATAGAGTAAAAATAAAAATATCGTAGGTAACACTAATATGATAGCTGGTGAAGGCGGGAAGGTTGGTAAAAAATGATGCCCGGTGATGCCAGGCTCCACTCTGATAAGTAGTATCACAAAAACAATTGTGCTGACGGTGACGGCAAGTGTTGAAATACATAATTGTGCAAGGGAACTTGCACCCTACATATTTTAACTTTCTCATAATCGTAGTAAGTGTAAAGAGAAAATATTGTGACAAATTTACACTTTTCATTCACAGTCCCAAAAAAGTGTTTTTTAAATAGATGTGTTTTTGTTTAAATAATGGTTTCTCGTCTTTTCAGAAGCTTGGACTTACCTAAAGAAGATTTATTTAAATTATTGTTTTTTAATATGTTTAATATATTGTTTATAATTATCTTTATGATGACCGATGACCCTCAGTAAATGTTGATTCACCTTAGAGAGAGAATTATTATTACTTTTATTTGTTTTTATATACACAGTAAATTATGCAATATAAACAAAATGTGTTTAATTATAGGGTATTGTCAATCAGTTATTATAGACACACGATAACGAATCTATAATATCAACTATAAAACGATATTTTTGAGTATACATTTATAAGTATATAAAAAATAAATATCAGGATTAATAATAGAAAAGATAAAAATGAATTAAAATAAATAACAAAAGATAAAATAATATTGTAAATTTGGCAAAGTTATTAATAAAGTCATACCACGAATTAAAATTAACAATAAATTTATTATTAATATAATAAAGGATGTAAAAATAAATGTGGTCCTGCTTGAAATCGAAACCTAAATGCAGACAACCACCTGTTTAACAGTTTGTAAAATGTAAAAAACAAATTAGGTATTTTGAGATTTAAATTCAGATTACTATGTATGTATATGAGTTTCATGAGATTTTTTTATTTTTTTATTAACATAATGGATATAAGAGAGGAAATGTGCTAAGGGCGGGAGTGTAGTTAGGAAATCCATACAGGGCTTTTTACTAGAAGTCAGTTTAAAGGTCAAACTTAACACTCTCAAGTTAAATATAGATAAAAACCCCTTACAAGTAAATATAGTTACACACTTATTTAAAAATAGCACACTCTCAATTCAATCACGTGTAAATATAAAAGTTAGCTCGGCAATTATTTACGAAATTTATTTTTAAGGTAACTAAATGACTCTATAAAAACAACAACGTACATCGCACTTCTCTTTTATAAAAACAGTAACATATTTTTACTAAACATGAACAAAGTAATAACAATAAGATTTTATATTTTACTAACCGGATTCCCCAGGTTCGATACGGACCATGTTATTTTTAATATATTTATTTTTTATTTTTCCCCACTACCTATTGGTAGGAAAAGTATTGTTTTCTCTCCAAATTTTTTTTCGAGATTTCAATGGAATTATCCGTTTTGGGTGTTTTTAAGACCTCCTGTGACGCCTGTATGTTATCATCGTAGCGCCCAAGGTATTTTACCTGGAGAGTTGAAACTTGGCATAAAAATCAGTCCTTACCTGGTAGTGGTGCCGCCCGGAAAATAAACTTTTTCCGCCATCTTGAACCTGATTTGCTGAGTTAGCAAAAATTAAAAACAATCGTAAAAATCGAAAAATGGTCCTGATCGAGTTGAAATTGGGCACGAATATATCTTTCTATATTGCATTTTGAAGTTATAAATTTTTGAATTTTGAAACTTTTACGGTTAATAATACCGAAATTTTAATTACGTTTTTGACATATAGCATCTCATTGGAACCGGAAAAAATTAAGGAACAAATATAAAAAAACCCGATGAAATTCCATTGATTAGTTTAAAAGTTATAAGCGAATATAGATAATTATTTATTAGTGGGATAATTTTGATGACGTCAAAGTTTGTTTACATACCTGTCAAAATACCGCTAAAATTCAAAAATCGAATAAATGAAATAAAAATAATGTATAAACGTTATTTAAAAAGGCAACTTAAGTGGCCACGTCAGTGAGGAAAAGTTCCGAGGTACCCTGTACCCGATTTTTTTTTTTTTTTTTTTTTTTTTTTTTTTTTTTTTTTTTTTTAATTTGATGGGTTTATAAACTACTGTCAAACATAAATTATATTAAAATTATTCAAACCCTCTTATTCCGGGTAAATAAAATGTGGAAAAAAATAATCTGATTAATAATTTTAAATGTTAAATTCTAAGAAAAGAGACGTTTTTTTCTGTATCACCCCCTTCGGTGTCTCGTCGCATGATGGTTGAAAACACTAAAATTGATTTTAATTAATACATTCTTATAATTAATAAAAGCATATACTAATTCTTCTATTTATATACAGATGTAATTGACTTGTTAATTGTCTTTATACTTAAAGATCTTTACAATAAACAACATTCTTTGCTTTCTGTGTACCATATGGTAATGGTACAAACTGGTTTTCTGACTTATCCGTCCTTGAAAGTCCAACATATAATGGTCACCCTTAGAATACTCTGTTGCCATTTTTATTGTTGGGTTGTGCGCGAGCGCGAGCTAGATTTCGTACTGCGTGGGCAAATAAAAATCGATATCTCAAGAAACTAATGCCCGTATTCAGTTCATTACTCTTTTAAAAGTAAATGTTATTCTTTATTTAGATTTTATTCGCTTATTCTATACTGTATCTAATATACATTTTATTAACCAACTTTTGTTTACTGTCTAAATCTATAAAATGGTCATCTTCACACATGTCATGTAAACTCCACAACGGTTGCCATAGTGATTCATCAGAAAAACTAACAAACAAGTTAAAAGTGAAATCATAATTTCTAAAAAATAGATTACTACATACATATGTGAATACATCAGTAGTCAATACTATTTAATACACTACTCAGCTACCAGCTGATTCTCCTATTTAATTTTAGCATTGAAATTCAAATAATCTATCTAAAATAACTATCTATAATTTAATATTAACGCGATTACACTTATTTAGATAATTGTAAATGTTAAATCTATTTTTTTTTAGTTTTAAATAAATATAAAAATAGACTGCCAATTAGTGTGGCACATAGCTTCCTCGCATCCAATCATGTACTTTATTGTTATATTAACATTAACATTATTGTTATATTGGTTATTGTCTAAAAACTATTAATAGTTTTAGCGATCTTTAACACTTTATAGCGGTGTTGCTGTTGATATTACTAAAAAATTGTCACTAAAAAAATGTTTGTCTCATTGAAAAGATGAAGTCTGATTTTTTCCCCAGTCTAAATTTCCAATTTTAAATTTGAAGTTCACGTTTACGTGAGCGTTACGCGTGAACGCTTGGACAGATAACGTTGTCCAACGAACTGATCCTGAGCATTGTTAAAATGAACATGTATACCAAATTTAATCGAAATCGGTTAAGAATTACTCAAGTTATCGTCGGACGTTTCAAAATTCGCGGACACAGACTGACAGACAGACACGAGACCAAAATTGTTCCCTGATGTCTGAAACGAATTTCAGTCTTGGAATTTTTAAAATCGGAGACATATAAGTTTTTAGTTCTCAAAAGTGAACACAATGCTTCCGTTACCTTCGGTCTTCGGTAAGCTCGGAAGCAATGTGTATATTTTGTTGAATAAAATAATTTATAATTAAAATCGGAATCGAAAATACATAATCAAATCAAGTTTCAACTTTCTAGTTAGTTTAGGAAAGTGGATTAAAACTCCATTACAAAATTTGTACCTGAAAAACAAGTGAAGTTAAATTAAAGCGTTTAATATTTACTGGATCTATACCACATCACCATTAAAAGAAGCGGGTAATTGAATATTCGCGGACATGGTTGCTATATATTTATACTGCATGGTATATATGACTCCCCATATTCCAGTTAACCAAGGCCCTTCGAGTCTACCTGCAAAAAGCGACCCCCTCCTCTTATCTGTAGATAGCATAATCACTGACTTCTTGCTAGTTAACTTAGATTGTTTGATATAATTCTACATTTTAAGAAGGAAATAGGTGGCGTGAAATTTGGGAATTTTTAGCTGTCATAAACCATTATGTAGTACTAAATGAGCTTGTTATTTAATAACGAAACTACTACACGTTAATTAAATACTTAATAAGCCGTGCAAGATATTTATTAACCAAAAGAAAACATTAGATTACCATTATAAAAAAATAGAATACTTCCGGGTGAATAAGCCGGGGTTTGAGTCCAAGCGAAGGAGGATTTTTTATACGTTTCATAAATTTTCAGCTAAACCACTTTATTTATACACAAATTAAAGCAATAAGTGTGTTCTTACATACAGACAGACAAAAGTTCTTTTATACTTAAGTTTATTAAAATCTCTAAAAGCGCTTTCTTCACATAACGGACTAACTTTCAACTATTAATTAAACCAACATCCTTGAATGTGTCTAATTAATCTCATTTTGAGCTTTTTGTTAATTAAAAACCGTAAAAACATTTGGTTTAAACGGAGATTAAAAAAAGAAAAAAAGGAAAAGATTAAATTTCCCAAAGTTAAATAAGTTTTTTGAAAGAAATTACTTTGCGAAAGCTTTTGCATAAATATGTCAGAATGAGAATGTGATTAACTTTGAGAAAACTTTATGCATTACTCGTTGAGACGTAGTATGCTTAAAACATGACTTACTTTACACAAAATATCCCGGGCAATTTGTCTTATAAATTTATTTATCGTCTCAAGTGGAAACTAATTAAAGTTTTTGTTTTGTAAACATTATTTCACAATTTCCTTACATATTAAGTCTAATTAGAAAGTATTGTGATAGTGAGAAAAAATTATTTTGATGGATGAAAAAGTTTTAAGGGTGTCATGAACAATAATGAACTAAAAAATTGTTTTGAAAAAAAGTGAAAAAAAACAAAAAAAAAAAATCCCCGAACCCAAATGTATTAAAAAATTTGGGAATGCTGTCCTCCAAAAGCAATTTTAATACAAGCATCGAAATTTCGATTTGTAAATGTAGTCAATTGATTGAAATATGATTTAATAGGTTTTGTTAGGTATAAATTAGGTTTTATAAGTATTGACAAATAAAACCTAACAAGGTGCTTTTTGCGGAAAAATCTAGTTTCCAACAATATAATTGACAAAGATCAAAGGGAGATCATCACAATAAATGACGATGGGAAGAAATGGGGAAAAAGGTATTCAATAATATACATACACACACACACACACACACACATATATATATA
>KZ651817.1:142371-152569 GCA_001010745.2 Gerris buenoi
ATCGACCATATTAAAATCATTTAATTTTAAAATTAGAATAGGTATTATAAATGTTAAGTTAGGTTACCTATTCTTATAACAATGCACAACAATGATGAACCTTCATTCATATTCTTTTTTTAAAAACATCTGTACACCCAATGCGAACTGAGTTATTGCTCGTTGAATGACGGTTATTTTTCGAGAAACCCGAAATTGAAAACTTTCAACCTTAAATAACTTGAAAATGGTGAAATTTTTGGGGAAACCTCAAAGGACCATTTTTAAAGAACATAAAAAACCCTTTCTGATGAGGTCTTATAACAATTTTTTGCATAGGAATTGACTGAATTATAACAAAAATAAAGTCAATACATTTTGTTTTGTTTTTAAAAATTTAACAATAAGACCCTCGCCATTACCACCCAAATGCTTATTTTAGGAGAAATAATTGCTTACAAACTTTGAACCACTATATCTCATTCAATTTTTTTGATACAAAGTTAAAAAAACAACAATATTTTCATTAAGAAAGCCCCAAAAATTAATAGTTGTAACATTTTTCCATATCATAAATAGTTTTTAGTATATTTAGGAAAAAATTATTTATTTTTCAAAATTACAAAAATGCAATTTTCCCTTTAATCAATTATTTTTCCTAAAATAAGCGTTCAAAACAGGTCAAATCACTTGAATCATATCAATAACACCTAAATGAAGTTAATTTCAAATGGGTTTTGATTAATTTTAATTAGGGTGGTAATGGCGAGGGTCTTATTGTTAGATTTTTCAAAACAAAACAAATGTATTGACTTAATTTTTGTTATAATTCAGTCAATTCTTATGCAAAAAATTGTTATAAGAGCTCATTAGAAAGGCTTTTTTATGTTCTTTAAAAATAGTCCTTTGAGGTTTCCCAAAAAACTTCACCATTTTCAAGTTATTTAAGATTGAAAGTTTTCAATTTCTGGTTTCTTGAAAAATAACCGTCATTCAACGAGCAATAACTCAGTTCGCATTGGGTGTACAGATGTTTTTAAAAAATAAATCTCTTTGTTTTTTTATTAGCTACATTTTTGATCTTACTCATTTTTTTGATAAAATGAAAAATTTTTAAGTTATTCGTGGAAAACAGTTAAAAAACATGCGTTTTTTCATTGAAAAATGCACTGTTTCAATCCTTAATACTTGGAAAGTATCAACTTTAAAAAAAAACTTTATAGAACAAAAGTTGCTTAGAATAGCTCAACCTATCGACCTCATAGTTTATTTTAATTATGAAATTTTTCAACCCCTATAAGGGGGTGGCTTTCACCCGTAGGGCAAATGCCCGCTTCGGCACAGGGTAGATTTTGAAGTAGAGGGTGGGTAGAGCTCAAAATCCAAAAGTTTATGAAAATCGGTGTTGATTCCCAAAATTTAGAGGTTTTGCATTTTTTTTTACCGCTGGTGACTGGACTAGTTTAGTACAACATTTAGTTTTGCAACATTGTTTCAAAATTTACCGTAAAAATAACTTCTCCACGACAGGGAAACGAACCCAACGTGAGGTTATTTGAGACCCTTTGCGTTGATATAGCCATTTTCTCAGGAACTATATATTTTCCCGGGAAAACGGCTTATATCGTTAAGATTCTTATTTAAACGGACTTTCGACAAACTTCCTTCAAGTTCATAATTCCTTACCCCAGTTTTTTCAATTTATTAGTTTTTTCATTTAATTATTATTGAACATTTTATCAAAATGTATCATATAAAATAACTTCTCCTCGGCGAGGAATCGAACCCAGCCTCCATCCGAGCTTAATGCTATTTTTCCGGAAAAACGGCTTATACAGTTCGATTCGAATTTAAATGGATTAAACTTGATTTTTTTAATCAAAATCATCGTAACAGTTTTTGAGAAAAGACGTTTTTTTATAGCGCCCTCAAATTTGGAGCAAGCTCAATTTCAACTCGTAGTATGATTTTTCTGAGTGTGCATGGTATGCCTAATTTCGTCAAAATTGCCTCTGCACAGACGCCAGACAGAGGATTGACAAATGACCGATAGTTTTTTTTAAAAAATCACTCATTTTGGACTTTGCGAACATCAAAATGTGTAAATCCATCAAAATCTCATCGTCGAATTTTCGCGTCATGGCATAAAATAGTAAAATTGATTAAAAAAAAAGTTGGTCGTTTGTGGTTAGCGGAGACGTTGTGGAGTCTGAACTAAGATAGATTATAACTATTAGATTACGATGACTGTAGTAGATCAAGAACATTATAATCTTGTTATAGAGAGTTGGAGTAGATTAACATGGGATATGTTGATGCAGGTAGAATCTCAGGTGTATCTGTTTTTGCAGCAGAATGCTCCTGTCTGGGGAATGTGGACTGCAGAACCGGTTATAGTTACTTCATTTATTTTTACAAAACGTAAATTAGCGTCATGATTTTAAAAGCTCCAGTAATATTATAAAAAGTATTAAAATAGCATTTTATTAAAATTTTTAGTACTTTTATTTTATTTTAGTATTTTTATTAAAATAGTATATTAAAATAGTGTAGTAGTATAGTTGTACTATTTTGTTTTTTATCTTAACATAAATTTAGTTATTAGTACCGTATTAAGTTATTTAGTTAGCGTAGTGTCTGACAAGCAAACTTATATAGATTTTCTTAAGACGTCCCTCAGTTAAAGTATATTTATTATTGAATGAAGCTGGCTTTCAACCACGATTGGCTATCTTCAGTGCCGGTGAGACAAGGTGAAATGCTTGAGAAAAAAAATCAGTTAAAATAAGATTTGTACAATTTTACACAGAAGTTGAAATGTGACTCCGATTTTAACCTCTGTCTCAACTTATATACTGACTTCTGAGGAAAATATAGAAGAACATGAAACTATAGATTTAAGCATGTTTAGTAAATATTGACCTGACCATTATTCGGTAAATATTTGTAGATCTATTAGTAGTTTAATTGCCTATATTTATTATTGATAACAAAATATGTATTGATAAGTATCAATTTCTTGATAAACAGTAGTACCTTGATCTACAACAATATCTTTATTAATAGCACTACATTGATAAATATCAATGTAAGAAACAACATGTCAGGCTCTTGGCAGACTTAGTGTAACGTACTAGGCACTTGCAGTAAATAATAAAAAATGGTTCAGTTAATATTTGCCGAGTCTATCACTTTGTATATTTTCTTCGCGTAGTGTCGAGTTAAAAAAGAAATGGCAGTAGAAGACAATGCCCCTTAGTTTCGAGTTGCATGTAATGGTGGTAAGGATGATACGTTTCGGCAATGGAGCCAGTACTAACGGTTTAGGCAGCAGAACCGAGTCTAATTCTTATAAGACTGCGAGACAAGACTGTAGGAAATGAAAAGAAACCAGTATAAGAAGGGAAAGTTATGTCTGCATAGGAAGATAAAGCGGTGAAAATCTCAGTATTGAGCCTGTACCTAATTACTGCACATTTTACAGCGTCTCCAGTCTTGCAGTACCCTACCTTAACACCTGGTCAATTCCTTAACCAGCTAAAAGGACACTAACACTAAGGTGTAACTAATATAAAGTAAAGCTGTTTGCGAGGATTGAGTAGAAGAAAAATCAGATTTTGAAGGAACTGCTTTAAAAAATAAAAAAAAATAAAAAAATAAAATAATAAAACATTCAACCAGTGGCGCACCCAGGTTTTTTTTTTTTTGGGGGGGGGGGGGGGCTTGAACCCAGACTCTCATATTCTTCTTCTTGGTTGTCTCGAGAGCTGTACCTCTAAAATCGAATTATAGACACAGGAGGATCGAAGATCGTTCTCTACATAATTTTGCCTTTTGGTTAGTGGACCTCCAAACGACTTACAGCCAACCGGTCTGTCGAAAAAAAGTGAGGTGGATCAAACGGTTTTCCGGTCACCCCATCTTACCTTAGCCTCTTTCCGCCCTCAAGTTCGGCGTTAGTCCTTTCCTTGACCTGGCGTTCATGACGGCCAAACACTTTTCTCCAAATAATTCTCATGAAGATGAGAAGAACTCGTTCCTCAATCTTCGTCATGGTTCACGTTTCACAAGCATATGACACCACAGGTCGAACTAGCGTCTTACGAAAACCTTTTATACAATCTTTTTTCGCCAATTAGTGTGACTCATTATAGCATCCTCGCGTTCTGTTTAGTATATACCTTAATGATTCTCAAACCATCATAATTTCATAAAAATCAGATGAGTACTGTAAATAAATGTATGTGTATGCGCACGTTGAAGAGAAAAAAGGGTGCAGAAGGTTAAAACTTTTATGGGACCAACAATAGGCTTTTTATGGCCAACCATTCAAATTTCAATAGAATCGGACGAACAGTTTTTATAAGATATGTTGGTTCGCAAAAAAATGAACCACAGACAGACCAACAGATTGATACGGAACCAAAATGTTCCCTGATGTCTGAAACAGAATTCTGTCTCATAAAAAAATTTAGTTCTCCAAAAACGATAACATAGCTTCCCGGTAAGCTCGGAAGCACAAATAAAATTTCAGTTTATCGTTATTTAATCGTGAATAATCGTCGGAACGACGTTCCTGAATATTATGTTTCCTTCACCAGGGAACAAACATAAATAGTAATTTTGGTTGGTATACAAACATACCCTTTGAAAGGATTCCCCCAGAGGGTTTTTACATAATATTTAAAAGTTGACAAGGGTAAGACAAGTACACATTTAAAAACATCAATATAAGTAACGAAAGCAATATAACCAACATTTGCTAGAGGATTAACACTTACAAAGTGAAAGGAAAATGCTTAGGATATAATATTTGAGATTTAAAAAGCAAAGTGCCCAAAGGTAATTATAGAGATGACCACATTACTTAATGTCCTACCCTAAACCCAATTTAATTTTACTTAAACAAAAATATTAGATAATGGTAAAATATTTTGCCCCTAAAGAGAAAGAAAAACATTTTTGTAAAGAGCAATGCGATGACAGTTAGTTGAAAGTAACGGAAATAAAATTGAAAGAAATTAAAATGAAAGTAAAGGAAGACAGTGGCGAGTGTTTAGACACTCAAACAACTAGCTACTGGTCATCCTGGAGCCTCTATTATCCCCTCAATATAAGGGGCTGGCTTTCACCCCTGATATCCTTTTTTTTCGGTAGTTCCTGTCCCGGACACATTCCTCAAGTCTTCCAGTCAATCTTTCCATGGGATTGACAATAGATAACAATCCTTATCACTCCAAAAGAAGTTCTGTGGAATGTTGTAACTGGAGTTTTGTACAGTTCTAAGATAATCATCACTGAGAAAGACACGGTAGTAAGATTGTTTTTTTTAAAGCTCTCAAAATAACCATTGACTTTTTTAAGATATTTAAACATGATTTAGCTTCTACTATATAGGTAGCTCACTACGTCTTGTGGGATACGAAATATCGTTTTAAGTTGATTCGGAAATGCCAATTCTTCCGTTTACAGGAAATACTCGAGGACCCCACAAGCACGTGAACGTGAACACGATAATCAAACGTTTGAAAATGTTTAAACTGTGATTTTTGTCACCTAGATTTTTCCTTGACTGTTATAATTTTTATGATCTCCGTCATTCATTTATTCAGAGTTGAAAATTTGTAACCTGTTTCGTACATGGCGGAACATAGCTTTGCGCAATTTTTACACGCTTTTATCTAACTTCACGTTTTTTTTTTGTTATTTAGATTCCAACCCTTGTAAGTAAAATTTGACCCTTTCCACGACTACATAGCTGAAATTTGCATGGATTATTTCCTATGTCAATCCAATAATCAGTCATTATTTAATAAATTGATTTAGGTAAAATTATTGTATAGTGATTTTTTGTTCAAACCCATTTTCATTTTTCTTTCAAGTTATTTGTGAGAGGTTTTATAAATAAACCATAGAAAACTACCCAACTGAACATTCAACAACGCAAGTAGTGAAGTAATTTCTCGGATTTTTTTTTTTTTTTTGAGAATAATTTGTCGTGGTTATGCAATAATCTAAACTCGTTTTCCCAGCCCTAACAAGCCCTTATATTTCTTATTATGATGATGTATGAAAGGAAAGGGTCAACAAGCCTCATACTATTCAAAATTTAGGGTAAGAGAGCACGAAATTGTGATGGGAAATAAAAAAGGTTCATTTCAACAAGCCACTACACACTAGAGAACCTGAAATACAAAGAGCTGAGATTACCAAATGTGCTCCAGGGCATTTTCACGTCAAGCTGAAAACAATCGTCGATTAAGAGGTGCAACTTTTCACAACTAGTAGTAAGTATTATATATATGCTATATTTACTCAGAATAATAATATGGTATAGTGAATAAAATTTAAAAAATTAAATGATTCGTTATTATTTAAAATTTCCTATCGTTGACTTCAGTGTCACTTTTGTATAAAAAAAGTCCAGTCATGCACCATGACTTAATGATCGAATTTTCAAAGAAATATGCATATTATTAGCTTATGATAACATAGGAATATTTTGGTTTAGAATTTGAATGGGTGAAAAAAAAAAAAAAAAAAAAAAAAAATGGTACACACGGGTACGGGGTACAAAATAGTATATACCACCCTTTAAGACGCATGTCGTTGGAAAGCTCTTTAAAAGTAGAGTAATTGTTGTTATGTACACATTTGTAATATTTTCATCTAAAAAGGGGTTAAAATGGAAAAAACATGTTTTTATGCTATTTTTGACCCTAAATTGTCAAAATTTGACCCCTAAATGAACTCCAAAAATTCTGGCTAACGAACTCATCCTTTCTTTTGATATTATTAACATATTAAAATTTGTTTGAAATTTTTAAGTGCATCCTAAGGGGAGATATCGTCTGGAGTGACACATATATACATACATACATAAAAAAGTGTTAAATTTTAGGAATCGATTCAGAATGGTCTAAAAAGGATTTCCATGGAAAATTTTTCAAAAATTTTGAAGCCATTGCAATAGCTTAATTATCTTCGAAAATTCGCTAAAATAAAAAAAAAAAATTCTTCTTCGAAATAGAATAGTGCGTCAGTAAAACAAAAAGTGATGTAATACATTGTGAGATTATTACAAAATTATAGGTGGAAGAAGAGGAAATTCAATGAAAAGCAGAGAAATAAGAAAAGTTTTCGAGAGAAAATATCACGTGTTGTGGGTAGATTATTGAGATACACGTGATGCAGTTGTTAAACAATGGGTAAAGCACGAGTCCACGTGGCCATATTTCCATTGAGAAAATCTCTTACATTAAACTTGACAAAAAAATAATAATATTAATATCTTAAATAAATTCTTGATAAATTACGTAATTTACAAAAGGATATCTGCATTATAAGAACCCGTGTTTAACCTATTTATATATTTAGTAAACTTATTCATTGAATTCCTTTATATTAAACATTTAACTGCTTTTCACTTCATTTTTTAAAAGAAGAAGTAAAACAGAATCTTACAATAACGAACCAATAGCGGACGTCGCTTAAAGCGGACAAAAAATTCGAGTGATGAAAGTTCACGACTTGCCGCCCAATCAGAGACCCTGTATCCGGTTCTGTTTTGTTAATATTTATCAAAAATCGCTAATCAAACCTACTGGGTGTCCCAGCTAATATGGAACAGCGAAATATCTCCAGAACCATGATAGATAGAAAGATGCGGTTTTCAGGGTTCGATAATGGCTAAAAAGGCGATTCCAGAACATAGCTGAACATTTTCTGTGTTCAGCAGAAGTGTGTGTAATTTACAAAATTAAAAAAAAGTGAATAGGAAGCCAAATTTTTAAGAATGGATTTGGATTCTATTCCGCATTTAATTTCGTTTAGAAATTGCTAACTCTACTGGAAAAAAACCGATTTAAATTTTATGTGACCATAGTTCAATAATAGGACGCGAGGAAGCTATGCACAGTACAATACACAGCAGAACAGATAAATAAATTAACATAAGTAAGAAATAACATAAGTAGGAAATAAAGGTCTAGTACACGTGTATATGATTTAATGATTCGGTACACAAGGTACATGTACAATGTACAACGTACAGTCCACAGTGATGACCAGTACACTGTAACATTGTGTTGCCATAGTGATACCCTCCAGCGAACTGTCACGTCATTGTGCTTATCAGACTATAACCACTTCAAAAGAATACCAACTACATAACTCATTGCCCTTTTTTTTGGGGGCAGATTCTTTTATAAAAAACAAATTATGGTTTAACGTTAAGAAATCTAATATGTAAAAGCACGATATGCAACTTTTATCAGTAATGATGTAAGAATTATTCGTTTTAAAATTATACATGCCTAACTGTGTTTCCTTAATGTATGTGTAAAGTGAGTTTTTTATAATGCATATATAAATATATATTCATAATTTATAAATCCATTTAGATTCAAGATGACGGCCATGTATATGTAAAATGTATCGATCTAAACGAAATTTTGATGCTTAGCTAATTAGAATTAAAATAGCTAGAATTTTAAAATAGCTTAGCAATTTAGACGTTAGCTTCCTATTTTATATTATAAAGGACTTTTATGAGAGGATTTTCCAATTGACCATTATGGTTCAAGATGGCGGCCATATATGTATTAAAAACCAAGTCCCCTCACTAACATGATTATCACATTTTTGAAACGCTAAAATTAAATCATTGTATATGATAGGTGTGATACTATGAATTGACTATTGACAAACTGTCAATGATTGATTTTGAAAATAATAATACATATACGCATACGATATAGTTTTACCTATTATCTGTGTTAGTTATTAGTAACTAGTAGCTTTACACGGGTATGTTTTTGAAATTTGATCTCTAAGGGCGAAATAGGAGCAAATTATAAATTAAATGGTTGTATTTGAAGTCTTGAGATTGTGAACATGGAATCAGTAAAAGGGGTGAGGGAGGGTAACTGTTGATGTTTTTTGGCAAAATGGAGGGAAAAAATATTACTAACCAAATCATTACCACAAATATTATATATTTTTGTTGTCATCTACGCTTCAATACCTATCATTTGATACCCCACTCAAAATGTATTAAGCATATATATGATATATACAACTGAAGGAAAATAACTCTCCTTTTCCCGGAAAGTTAAATTTTATAACTGTTTCTCCATTTATTGTTTCTGTGGCGGGAAGGAGATTTTAAAAGAAACACTGGTAAATTCCACTACTTGTTTGAGAATTGAACACATTAAAATAAAATGCACCACAATGGCGAGAGGCTGAGAGCCGGCGTTCAAATACACACTTGTCCAGTTAGCTAGTTACAAAGAGGGGCTGCTAACACAAATACCCTGGTTAAGTTATATACTACAATGTGTTGCGGGTTGACCCGCCATCACCACAACACCATTAGTCAGAATCAATTACTAGGAGGACAAAACCTTATTTTCTGGAGGGTAGTAATATAATATGCTTTTGAAATAGTCTGGATCAAGTACAAAGGATGTTTTGCAAATTGTAATTGATCCATATAAATAATCTTGCTTAAAAAAAGCAGTTTGATATGTATTAAAGTTAGTTTATAAACCTACCGAATTAAAAAACACACTCAGGAATCGGCTTTTACTGTATATATATATATGTATTTGAGAAAGTAAAAAACGTTATAAAACCTTAATACTATTACATATTACATAGCATGTAGCAAATATATAGTAGGTATACAACATTTTATATAACGGGTGTCTTTAAAGTTCCGGAACGGTCAATTATCTCAGTATGATCAAGTATTACAAAAAATGTAAATAAATGTTTACGGGTTTCAAAAAAATCTATTGGATGTTAACAACTTCGGGCTCATGGGATTTCCTGAAAAGCCCTGTAAAGGGCAACTTTAATATTAATTGGGGACCCCACTTTTTATAGCTCTCCGTGATGCAGCAGAGGTCAAATTCAAACAGAAAACGCAAATAAAAATCCCGTCAAGTACTTGCCAGCAATTTACTAAAAGGGTTTCTTCAGTCATAGGAATTAATTATAATTATATATTTATTAAACAAAAATATCTATTGTTAACATTTAAAAATCAAAATGTGCATATATTATCATTCTTTACTATCTTCAGTATGCGCTTATTGAATTCTTTTAGGGGTTAAATGGCCGCCAATTTGGAAACAAAATATATTTTTGTGAACTAAATTTCAATACCTTTCAAATGATACCCAACTTCGATTTTTCAAAACACAAAAATTTT
>KZ651817.1:192329-203369 GCA_001010745.2 Gerris buenoi
TTGTAATTTGGTGGAAATATTTATTATTATTATTAATTTTACTAAATACTAAATGCTGTAATTATAGCCGTAGTCATATTTATCATAATATATTGTGCTAAAAATTTTATAGAAATAATATAAATTAATTCTGGTGAAAAGAGTCTCACGATGCCATTATTGTATTAAGAGTTGATGAATTCATTAAACATTAAACGATCGATAAATATTAAAAATAATAGTTTTGTCAGACAGTCAGACGGTAAACATTAATTGAGTAATGAATACGGAAAAAATTCTAATAGAAAGGCTCAATTTAAGGAAATTATAAGGTACAAGTAGAGCGATCTAGCGGTGAGAGAGAGAAATATGTTAGTTACACTGGAGTGCCGCTAGAAAGCGATTGAGGCACTATTTTTTACAAGGCATTGTACTAAACTACCAGGAACACATCTTACCAGTTCTTTCTTAGTATCAGATGTTAAGAATTTTTTCCTTCTAATCTGGTTTCAAGGTCTTTCAAGATAAAGACCGAATAATTTGTGAATCAAAGCCACATTATGTTATTTCTGACCTTAAGTACGATGTACCATGTAAATCCAAGTAAATTGCTTCATCAAACCTGCAACCTGCTTCATCAAACTTCAATCAATTTATAATAAAAGAAAAAAATCGGTCCGAAACAACTCAGACAAACTTTCTCATATAAGTACATTTAATTACTATTGGAAATTTCATCAAAAATATCATAAAAATAACTTCTCCCGGGCGGGGAATCGAACCCGGGCTCTCTCCATTCGCGTTTTAAGCTATTATCTCAGGAACTAGATGTTTCCCGGGAAAACGGCTTATATCATTAGATTCGTATTTAAATTGACTACATTTTAGAATTTTTTAATCAAAATCGTCGGAACCGTTTTCGAGAAATAATTTTTTTTCGTGTTTTTTCAGAGTTTTTGGGGGGTAGCGCCCTCAAATTTGGAGTTAAAATTCATTTCTCGATTTCGCCTCGGGGTATGATTTTTCTGAACGTGTATGCCAAATTTCGTCAAAATCGGCCCAGTAGTTTAGGCTCCAGGTGTCTGCACAGACAGACGACAGACAGACATTTTTTAAAAACCACTTTTTTGGACTCAGGGGACCTCAAAACTTGTAATTCCATCAAAATCTCAAAATCGAATTTTCGCACCATCACAATACTTTCTCTTTATATGAGAAAGTAAAAACGACACTTTATATAAATTGAAAAAATAAAAATAAATAAATAATTAATTATTCAGGAGAATGCAATTTTTACGTCTCCAAATTTTAAAACAAAAAACAGTTGGAGAAAAATAAGGGAGCACTTTTGGACTCGTGTCTTCTCTCATTCTCTTCAAATATTCTATAAACTACTCTTTCGATTTTGATAAAATGTGGGCGGTAGATCACTATTAGCTTCATATTAATTATAACTTTAACATTTTTTGCCTATTTCTCTCTCTTTCGCATTCACACAAACCTTTTTTCATTAACAACTATATCTTTAAAAGTGCTCCTCCAATTTTTTAATAAATTTAGATGGAACTTCGAAGTATATCCGACAGATATTAATTTTAACCGTCTGCGTGTATTTATTATCACTTAAATGGTTATTTTTTCGTGTAAAAAACAATTTTGAGGTGTTAATTTGTTGATTTTATGGAAAAAAAAAATTGTTAAAAAGATGGATCCGTCTATTTTTATTAAAGAAAGCTTATTTGTATGGCTCAAGGCTTCCTCATTCCTCACGCTTCATCATTGGACGAATGGTCACACGAGTAAATAATAAAGTAGAGAACTTAGTATATACTATAATGGCTTAGAATATACAATTTAGTATATAAAAACTTAGTATATACAATAATGGCTATACAGGGTCTCTATACAGGGTCTCTATACAGGGTCTCTATACAGGGTCTCCCAGCTAATATGGAACATCGAGATATCTCCGGATTTATGATAGATAGAAATATGCGGTTTTCAGGGTTCGATAATGGCTATAAATGCGCTTCCAGAACATATGCTGAACATTTTCTGTGTTCAGAAAAATTGTGTGCAATTTACATAATTAAAAAAGTGAATAGGAAGCCAAATTTTTAAGACTGGATTTGGATTCTATGGTTAAAAATAAGAGTTTTTTTACTCCTGGAAATTTTTCGCTCCGAGCAGTAGTTTGCGTCTGGAGAGCCCTGAACGTGCTACAATTGAAAATTTAAGTCCATTTTATTGCTACGTTTTCATTAACTTGGTTTCTTGTTTGTTTGTTTGTCCGGTACAAATCTTGCAATCGAATTTTAACTAACATCCCGAGTAGCTAGACATTTGAAACTTTCAGAACAGCTCAGAACACGATGACAATGCATTATTTTAATACTTTTAGTCATTTTTCAGCAGAATTTAATTTGTTTTCAGCAAGATTGCTGTATGGAGAGTTAGTTCGGAAAAAATCCGCAAGTTATTTTATTTGTTTGTTCCAGTTAGTACGGAAAAAATCCGCAAGTTATTTTAGTAGTATTGTTTATTTTGTTGCAAAAGATTTGAAGTTGGTATATACAAGTACAATTTTTTGCCCAAAAGCAGGCTACAAGCAACTGCAAACTGGTCTCAAACAATATTATTTGTGAATTTATAATGTGAGGTATCATTTTAAAGGTAGTCAAAAGTAGATTACAAATATGTATATATAGTTTTCAAATTGGCGGCAATTTCACCCCCACAATAACCAAAAAAGCACCTAACCAAAATAATGTCCCCCCTCAACTAACCCATAAAGAAAAAGTACATAAATATATGTAAATAACTGTCAGTTATTTTTTTTTTATTTTGACATCGTTGCTAAGACAACGATGTCTGACAGATATTATTTTATTAATTTATATTTTTTATGCAGTTAGTTGATGAGATGTATCAAGAGGTGTTTATTAGCTTGTAATTTAATTATTCTTTTACAGGTATGTTTGTTATATTATTTACTACACAATATTGTATTATGTTTATTTATTTGAATCTATATCAAAGTTTGTATGATTGTTTTCTAATGCCTTATTAAAATTCTTTTAAAGACATAATAAAATCTCGTTATTATTCTACCTTACATATATAAGTCCAATGATATCTCCGGGAGTTCATTTATAAAAGCCAAATTTAAAAAAAAAAAAAATAGGTGCAATAACCATTGTTAACCCAAAATATTATTTTTTGTAATATTTGAGTGTGTATTATGTTATTATGTTAAAGGCAATGGAAAGTAAATCACAAGTATACATAGATTTTTCAATATGTCGGCCATTTTACCCTTAAATTACCAAAAAAGTGCCTACTCAGAATGCTAAAGAAAAATATAGGCACATTGCTCAATAATTGAAATTTTTAAAATATTTTTTATTAAGAAAAAATAACAATGTAAGAAATAGGAATTTTTATGACCGAAGAAACCCTTTTAGTAGCTTGCTAGCAAGTACATGTACATAACAAGATTTTTTCCTATAACGAAATTAACTATAAGCAATGGCAGATTTAACATAAATTCAATGACAATGGCACATAAATATTCACATTTATACTTTAGAATTGTGGTTGAAATAAGCAAACCGAAAAATCTTAAATCGTTATCTTTAACAAATAAAAATGTATTTATAAGTTCTGTTGAACGGAAGCAGTAATAGGTTGGTTATATTTTTCCACGAAAACTAAAGGCTTTGACAGAGTTAGAATACCTTGATGCTAAACCTCAAAGGCATTTTCAATTCACTTATTTCCTCCATCCTAAAATCCAATCTCTCTCACATGTATATCCATGAATATCAAAATTCCTCAAACGTTATACCAATTTCATCCCAATGTTCCACGTGTTAAGGGTAAAAACCCTTAACTCTGGGTTATATTACTTCCTTCAAAGAAAACATATTTTTATTTATATTTTCATTCATTAGTTAAAATTATCGATAAGTAAAAGTATAAGTAAAAAGACAACACTCGGTGACGCTATTGGTCTGGATGCCTCAAAGAGGGGGAAAAAATTTGAAAAGACTTATTTGTTCTTAATTTGTTTTCCTTGTTAAAGTCCCGATCAACAGAATAGGTTATTATAGGACCGGGATCCGGTCACTTTTTTTTCCGGGGGGCTTTTACACCCGAAATTCAGGCCACTTAGGTGGGCCCATTGAACAAATCCGGTTTAGGGACCGAAATTTTTACACTTGTGTGAAGTTGTGGTCGTTAACCATGACTCCCCTCCTGGTTGTATAACGCCACTCTTTCGAGGAGCTTCCCATTTATTTAAACAATGCTGGGTTGACATTGAGTGGGGGGCCCGGTTCGGGAATCGAACCCAGAGCTGAGGCCAGAAGCGGTCTTCCATCCATCTACTGACCCTGCTCGAGGCTGTTTAACTTGCGTTATCACACGGCAAGCGCTCTAGCCTCCGAGCCACCCAGGCCCCCATCCGGTCACTTTACTTATCTCCACGCTGAGATCATCGCTATGAATCATGTCTCACCTCTCTGGGATTCGAAGTCACCACCGGTATTTAGACTTGGTTTCAGAGATGAGTACACTAACCACATGGCTACACCGGTTCATTAGATTGGTGTTTTCCTACTAACTAGTTCTCTCTTTGAATTATTAATTTTTAAGTTTTCTCTTCTAGTTTCATTCTACTTAACTAGCCGTTATGCCCGTGACAACGGGCAGAATAAAATATGGTCAAAAAATTTAAATAGATATTTACTGTTTAAATAGTGTTTTATGCTAGTAACTTCAGTGCAAGGTGGTGGCTCAGTGGTAGAGGACCCGCCTCATGTGTTGGAAGTCACTGGTTCAATCCTAGCTTAGGGCGCATCAATTTTTAACGTTATAAATCATTTAGAGGTGAGTCGTCGCCCGTCGCCGTTGCCGTCGTCCGTTGTCGGGTTACACACACTACACTATTAATCGATTATATAAAAGATATTTTCTCTTAGAATTACATCTCTTTAAGTTTTTGTTATTGGTGTTTTCCTACTTAAAGTTTGGTCTTACCGTTGTATCTCTTTAAGTATCTCTATTGGTGCTTTCCCACACATAGATTCTCTCTTAGAGATTTCTCTACTAGAATAGGTTTCAGAGATGAGTACACTAAGCCGGCTCTCTTTGAATTATTAATTTTCAAGTTTTCTCTTTATTTTAGTGTCATTTTATTCAATGTTCTCTCTTAGAATTTTTATGTTTTCGTTATTGGTGTTTTCCTACAAGTTTTTTCTTAGCATTATATTTCTTTGAGAATCTCAATTGGTGTTTTCCTACTCAAAATTCTCTAAGAAATGTCTATCTTATAGTTTTCTCTATTGGTGTTAACCTAATAAAAGACCTACCCATAGAATTTTATTAATCACGATTATTAGGTGAAAAATTTACATAAGCGTATGATTAGTGGTTACGTTCTAACGAAAACCACATTATGTACACGTGTTTTGTTACTAGATAAAAAGAACAAAAACCTAGCTAAAGAAATAAATCAATTGTTGGACACGATGCCAAGGTGCCGCCCCCACCCAGAACAACTCAAGCTGCCTCGAGCTCAACACAAATATCAACTGAAACGACATTAGAAGCGAGGTGAACTCGCCCAGAACAACTCTTAACTATTATACTCTTTTCTTTGCTACACCTACACAACAAACAAAACAAACATATTTCATGTTTATCTTTTAGCCTTGTTAAATTAGACCCAAAAAAGGTGATAAGTGAAAAAAATTCCGGACTATTTAAACTTAAGCGATGTTTGTTGGTATATATTGTAATTGTACTACATAAGGCCTATATATAATTGCATGATAATCAAAGTTTGATCGAGGCCCATAAATGATTATGGGCCACGATGAAGATAATAAATTACAAGTATATCAGTTTTTTTTTGTCAATCTTCAATTAATCCCTGTGACATGTCAGTTTGATTGATTAATAAGCTGTGTTTGTTAGCAATCCTTTTTAGAAGGATAGACCACATGATTACTTTACATGGCTCTTTTTCTAAATAAAGTGTTTTCTCTCTCTTCATTGGTCTTTAGGGATATGTAATAGCTATTTACGTATCTAGAGTAGTAAGGGCGTTATTACAGGCCGAGGGCGAAGTTTGAAAGCACGAGTGTGTTTAACGCCCTAGGCCTGTCATAGCGCTTACTGCTCGTGGTGCGTACACTATTTTATCGCCCACCTGTAAACACATGTAAACTAACTACAAAAAACTATTTTGCCATAATCTTCAAAAACAGGTTAAATCATTGCCAAAACAAACAGCAGTTATAAAAATATTGTTTGTTTACAAATTGAACAGCTGACGCTGAGAACTGCTAGCGCTTCCTTCACGCCGCGGCCCGGTCAGGAAGAGGGCCGCTTCTCGAACTACTAGCGGCCTTGTAATGATAAAGCATGCATAATTACCGGCCCCAGGGCCGTAATATGGAACTTTACCGGCAGCTCAGGATAGGAATGTTTACAAGTGGAGGGCGATAAAATAAATAAATAATTAATTGTAATTATTTATTCGCATTGCAATATTTCACCCAATTCTATGGGTATCATCAGGCCTAAACATAAAAATACAATAAATACCTACAAATTACTAATTTAAACACCAATAATTAAATTTAAAAAAAAGAAGTTTAATTAATTTAAAACACTATAACCAGATACAGAGTAAGTTAGTAACGGTTGAACACTAGAGTGTTAGAAAGCTTTTTCACTGTTACTCCTCTAAACCTCTGAGACCTTATGTTCATACCAAAGTATTGGCTGCAAACATAGCTAAACCATTGTTAATATAAATTTCTTTTAATTTAAATCTGTTTTTTAAAAATTGTTTTATTTTATTCTGCCTCTGGTTAAAGATTTAAATTAATTAACTTTTTACTTTTCCTCACTACCTATGACCTATAGTAGGAAAAGAATTGTTTTCACCAAAATTTTTTTTTCGGGGTTTCAACGGAATTGTCCGTTTTGGGTGTTTTTAAGACCTCTTGATTGGTTTTCAGCATGACGTCTGTATGTATGTGTGTTATCATCGTAGCGCCCTAGGTATTTAACCTAGAGTTGAAACTTCAGTCCCAGAAAACTCAGTCCTTACCTGTAGTGGTGCCACCCGGAAAATCAACTTTTTTCCTTTTTTAACGAAAATGGTCCTGACCGAGTTTAAATTTGGCACGAATATACCTCTCTCTATGAAAAACTTAGAATAATACTATATATAGAAGGAGGGTCACTGATAACATTGAAGCCAACTTTGGTTGTGTACCTTATCTGCGTTCTAAAATTCATTTTTGTAATTTGTGACGTCATAACTCTAAAATTATTTGCCTTCGGTTTTTTAAATTTAATTTTTTTATTAAATTGTAATTATTGATAGTCAGTTTAGTTTATTGTAATTTTTTTTTTGTGTTTTATCTTATTTTAGCTTGAAATATGCTAAAAATAATGTTTATTATATCATGACGGGCGAGTTGAAAAAAATGACGTCAGAGTGAAACGTAAACAATAACCAATGGCAGGGCTTGTTTTCTTGACGTTTGTGAGCGGGCTTTGAATAGTTACTAAAGCGTGGCCAACCTTCTCCAGCTTAAATGAAAAAAAAGAGTGTTGTTATGTTGGTCCCCTGGTCTAAGGGACACAACCTCTCGGCAAAAGTTGGCTTCAGCCTCTTGTCAGTAATGGCTTAGGATTTCGATTCTATGCTCCTTCTATATATAGTATTATTCTAAGATGAAAAACAAGCCCACCAAATTTCTTTTTGATATTGGCCGTCATTTTGAAGTTATCAATATTTGAATTTTTAAACTTTGACGGTTAATAATACTGAAAGTATAAATACGTTTTTGGCATATAGCATATCGTTGGAACCGGAAAAAATTAAGGAACAAATATAAAAAAAAGTTTTTTTTAAGAATGATAATAAAATCAGTTAGTTCAAAACGGTCACCCATCCAAACGTTTAGTGCTGGCCCAATCCAGGGCCAAATATTGCAAATGTGAATAAATTAATATAATTAAATATTATTTTTTTTACACATCCCTTAAGACCAGAAAATGGGAAAAAATAAGAGCATTTTTGTTTGAATGAGGATTAGAAAAAGTATAGCTTGAGATCTTTAAATACTATTTAGTAGCTAAAATAAGCATGCTAGTTCCTTCTGATTGATTGAGGCTTGTTAATAACAGCTGTTTGAATGGGATTTATAAATCAAAGCTGCTTGATTAAATCTGATCAACTTTGTCAGTTTAACTGAGAGCTACAAAGAAATTAGTTTAATGTATCCTTACTAACGCCTATTTATAAAAGCTTATTAAATTTTATTAGGGCTACTGGTTAAGTAGGATTGATTAAAATTAATTTAATTTCAAGCAGTTTGATTTATATAAATTTAATATAGCTGCTTGATTGAGGCTTATAAACTGATGGTGTTTGATTAAGAACAGCTATTATAAGCTGATAAATTTAATAATATTGATCATCGCTATTTGACTAAATATATCAATTAAACTTTTTAATCAAGACCTATTAATAAAAGCTGTTTGATTGATGCCAATTAATTTCAGCAGCTTGATTAAATTACCGGTTACTTAATTAATCGAGAAAATATCAGTCTTTGCTAATTGAACCCTTCTCAAGCTCTGCTAAAAAATATTAAATAATTCTCTCAAAATTTATTAAATTGGTTACCTCATTACCTCCACATCCTACAAAAACCTGGATTTTTTTAAGGAACTGTGACATTCTCGGATATACTTTTAAACAAGTTAATTTCTCCGCATTGCACGATTGCTTTGCCGTTTAGCATGTTGTCTCTTTATATGAGAGAGGCCCATCCAGTGAGTTGCCTCAACCCAGAATTTATTAGGGTATAAGAATGAGGGTTAGCATAAATCACATGAATGATGTTCAAACACCGACATATTTCGAGCTGAGTTCAAATCCTAAATAGGTGTGATAAATAGGAGAGGACTTACATTACAATTGGAAGTAAAGTTCAGGTAGTCACTCACCTGAAAATAAAAACATAAAACATTAATATAAAAGAAAAATAATTATTTATAATAAGTCTTAATTAGGTATAACCCATATAAAAAGCTCAGTAAAAGTTACGTGTTTATATAAAAAAAAGTCAGCAATAATTAAATGCAATTGCAAATGCTGAGAACATTTCAAGTGCCAAACCCAAAAAAGTGAGCCTATCAAAGTAGTGATATCTACTTTGTGGCCTAGTCTGCTCTTTCTTTAGTCCATAATCTCACTTCACTCCTACTTTTATGAGGAGAAACAGGACTCCTAAGGACAAGTGTTTCGAAGATCCTTCTCGAAATTCTTATCTCTTATACCAAGGGTGATGTGTCTGTCTGTCCGTCGCTCTTTGGTTATTATCTCCAAAATCGTTTAGGGTAAAATTTTAAATTTAAAACATTGGCTCAACTTTCTGACCTACAAAAAGGAAAAATATACAAAAGTTAAAAATTTAATATGCACATGTGCAATCCGCAAAAATGTGGTAAACTATATAATTTTTATTTTTTATTTTCGAGTGGGGTGTCAAATGAAAGCTCCTTAAGAATAGGTTACAAATATACATATACTTTTCAAATGTTGGATTCTTTATTGGTATATTAAGTTAAAAAATATATTCCCCCCTCTTCCTTCAACCACCCTATAACGGCTGGTCCTAAAATTTTGAATCAAATACCTAACTATGGGGCGATAAAAATTTCCATAAAAAATACCCACTTTTGATAAATTATTGCAAAATTTGTGGGCAAACATGCGCAGTTTGCCCATGTTTCATTTTTTTAAATTTTCAGTGAGGTAACAAATGAAGCTCCTGAAAAATAGGATACAAATTTATATATATATGTAATACTTATTTAAATTTTGCATTACTTATTTGTTTTATGAGTTAAAATATCCCCCCCTCCCCCCAAACCTCCCTGTAACGGTTAGTCCTAAAATGTTGAAATGATTCATGCAAATACCTTTTATAGGGCGATGAAAATTTTCCGGAAAGAAAAAAAACCCTTGCTGTCATTACCGATAAAATACATTATGACCCCCCGGAGGATCGAACCAGGAACCCATTTTTTAGGCCTTCCACCTAAATTTCTATTTTTTTCCTTCCGAGCTTACCAAAGGTAACGGAAGCATTGTGTTCACTTTTGAGGACGAAAAAAGTTTATACCGTGATTTTAAACATTCCAAGACAGAAATCCGTTTCTGACATCAGGGAACATCTTTGGGCTCGTATCCGTCTGACTGTCAGTATGTGAGTCCGCGAACCCTTCTGTGTATCTGAAACGTGTGAAAATAATTTGAGTAAAAGTAGACCGATTTTGATGATATTTGGTAGACATGTTCATTTTACCAATGCCCAGGACGAGTTCGTTGTACAACAACGCTCGCGTAAACGTGAACTTCAAAATTAAAATTGGAATTTTAGGTCGGGAAGAAATCTAACTTCATCAATGAGACTTCGAGACCAAGCGAACAGGCTTTATTTGCTATCCGTACACTATTGGGTACTTCTTTAGATTGTTACTCGCCTATGTGGTTTTAGAATATAAATAACTATATAAGGACAAAGTGATGTTTAGTCCAATGTGCTTTTGGACAAAGGAATATCACACTTTTGTTTTTATAAGGGGAGTAACAGTCTAAAGAAGAATATTCCGCATACCTTCTTTAGATTGTTACTCCCCTCTGTTTTCTTTGTAAAGGGAGTAACAATCTAAAGAAGTGCCCACTATTGTATTCACTTCTTGGCACACTTTATCGAACTGATATTCTACCTCGAACTATAAACCAACTCTCACTCCTACTGAATTTTGCTTTGCGAATTTGAACACTTTAAATATTGCCACTGCTCTTTCCCTTTCCTTTCGTTATATTTATTTTACATACCATCAAAATTATTTAAAATAATGTTGATATAACAATAAAGTACATGATAGAGGATGCGAGGAAACTATGTGCCACACTAATTGGCAGTCTATTTATTTCCTTATCTCTTATACCAAGGGTGATGT
>KZ651817.1:252521-273150 GCA_001010745.2 Gerris buenoi
GGATATCAGATATTTATTTAATTATTAATAGTTTAATAATAATAGTGTTTTTATTATATTGCCCTGCTACAGCTATGTGTAATCATATAAAGCATTTTTTTTAAATGTTTAAGTTATTTTGTCCAAATTCAGAAACATTAACTTTAACTATTTAATGTTAACATCTACAGTAACATTGACTTTAATGATTTAAAAAATACTTAAAAATTGAAATAGGGGGAGGGAGGTCAGCCAAAGCCAAAAGTAGTTATCTTTTAAAAACATACTAATTAGACTGTACACTTAGGGGTTTTAGGAGCTATTTTATTTAAAATAATGTCCAATTCCTTCATCTATCAAATAAATCAATACAGTTTTTAGGCCGTTTTGATACGACCACCATTCTTGTTTAATACCTTGAAGAAGGAAATTTTCTGAATAGATGGTAAATCCAAAACTTTTATTTTTTACTTTATTTAATCCTCGCTATTCTCAATTTCTATACCATCAAACATGGATATCAGATATTTATTTAACAAAAATAATCATTGGTGGCAACAACTTACCATAACTATATTGTCCTCACGCAATATATTGCCAGCAATAATTGAGAATATAAGAGGCACATATTCAAATGGTTCATTCTCCCCTCCTAATACTAAGCAGCACTAGCTAACCACCACCAAAAATTTAGTTAAGATGCTGACTGAGATTGCTTAGCAGAGCAGTAAAGTGGTTAAGGGTTGACCTTTGAAGGGTTTGCTCTAAAAAGTTGTTTTGTGAAAAAAGAAAATATTTACATACTTCAGAAGTGAGTCTGAGATTTAAAGTTTTTTCTTAAAAAAATAAAATAAAATATATTTATCAATATATTAAAGTCAAAATAAAATTAAAATAATTTAATTAAAAAACTTAAAGCATAATAAAACAGAGTGTTAAAACTCCACTTCACAAAAATTGTCTTTATATCTAATTTTTCATTAATTTAAATTCTAAATTGGCACACTTATGGCATAAAATATATTTAGTTTTTTTTTTGTTTTATTATAGATTGCACCAAATAAATAAACATCATATAAAGGAAAATGGGACCGACAAGCCTAGAAGGCGGAGAGGGACCTGACACTGTAAACTGGCACTATTGGGAAGGAAAATATCAAGGGATTAGTTTCTCTCAAACAAGGAGAGACTATGTATGGACCTTAAAAATACAATACTGATTACCACCGAACTAATAAAAGAAAGTAGGAGAAGGTTGTTGAGTATGCTATCCCACGAAGGTTAAGGCATCACAACGTAGAAGTAGAGATTTAGTTAGTTAGTGGGCAGGAACTAAGTAGTATGTTATGAAGAGCAGACATGTCTATCCAGTCTCTTCTCTCCCCGTTAATCATAACTCCACGAATACATCCTCGGAAATTCTCTCTCAGCATCAGAGTACTGCTCGGGGCATATTCTAAAAAAAAAATCAAAACAATTTTCGTTTTTACAAGATCAACCAAGAAAATAATTACTCCGAAGCAACTCATATAAACTTTCTCACAAGGGTAATTCTCATTTAAAGGATAAGTTTTAAGGGCACTGGTGGCAAACTTTACTCTATCTAATTAAATACCAGTGTTTTTAACATTAATATTCCGGAGTTGTACTTGATCAACTACCAGTACATTATATAAGGATAAATAAAGTGTAAAACAATTCTAATAATTAATAAAAATAAATACAAATACAAATAATTTTAAGAGGTGACATTTTTGTGTGGAGCCACCAGCCTAGCATTTTACTAGCCAAAAAAAATGGTGTCTTTTTTAAGAGTAGTTCAAGAGCAGGGCGTCTCCCAGATCCGTACCACTGTCTGTGTAATAACCGTGGACGCTAATAAAATATTTATCTTTTCACTTATAACCTTTCATTTGAACTATTTTAGGAGCTTTAGTAGGGCGCTTGAACGAGAATAAGTTGAGAACGGCTAGAACAATGTTAGTGAAAGTTAATGAAAGGCAGATCGTTACCGGACACACACACATAGGTATAGCATATATCTTCTTTTTGTTTTTTTGGAAATAGTGTTTTTAGACAATACAGAAAAACAAATTATTATTATTTTTAAATACTAGTTTGGCTTCAAATAAAAGCTTCTGACAAGTATAATAAATATTGCAAAGTACACTTTGAAGACATATGTATTTTTGAAGGTAATAAGAGTGAAAAACTGTTCATTTACAGTAAGTTTTACTAAAGTTTTGACTTTTGACACTCAGATTGGCCAACCTAAATGATGAAAAAAAATAATGCCACTAGGCTTGTAGGAGGGGTGGGGCCGGTGACATTTTTGTTTGCCTAGTTGGCCCGACCTTCTAGAATTCAAAATCCTGACTTCTCCTTGGCTCCTGACGGATTTTCCCGCACTGTCAAAAGTCAAAACTTTAGTAAATCTTACTGTAGCTGTTTTTAAGAGTTAGCTGCTTAGGTTATAGATAAAACGGAAAATTTCAAATACATTTTGTACTATTCTTATCAAGACCTTCACAGTATGCATCATCTCCTTATATTCTTTTAGTCAATTTAGTAATATAAAATTAATGAAACTAATGATGTATTTAAATGGGTTAATTACATTTTTTTATAGCTTATAGTTTACAAGAGAAAGGAAATCAAAGTTGTTAAATTTAGTATATACAAAGAGAAAGTACTGTGATGGTGCCAAAATTTAATTTTGATAAATTTACAGGTTTTAAGGTCCCAAAATCTCTCGTAATTTATTCAATAAAAAAATGTTGGGTTGTAATATGGCCATTAAAAGAGATTGCCCTCATACATATTTATTATTATTACATTATCTCTGAATTATAAGGAAGGAATTTAAACAGCATACCTGGTAAGCCTCCAATGTAAAGAGGACTATTAGTATGTCCCTCAGTGAGATGTCCATTATCAGATAGCCAATACTTAGTATCAACATTATCAACTCTTAATGTTATCTCATCTCCTATGTACAGTGCCTGTACACGATGCCATCTGTTATCACACACTGTAAACTCAGATGCCAGGCTCAGCTCCACTTTGTATGGGCGTCTGTCTCCGTTATCTCCACCCAGCACCATCTGAAATTCACAAACCAAATTATTTGGAAAGGTGGCAGACGATAATTAAGATTTTACATCTACAAAAACAGAAAAGAATTGCTCTGATGGAGATTAAAGTTACTAGGTTTTTACTGTGTCATCATGGACATCCCAAACGTGAAAAATAATGAAATTAAAGTCATTATGAAACTGTTTACTTCTAGCAGTGGCCAATCTACCAAAACTTTCAGTTCATTCAGTCAATTTAAGCTAGTATTGTGAAGACTTTTAAGTACACTTCCTATCATAGGCCATGGAATAAAAGGATTCACATTTTCTAGAAACAGGAAACATCATATTAAATTAATACCCAAATGTTTATCTCCCTAAAGTCACCCGCACATGATCAATATTAATGTTGTGACAACAGCCAATCAGATTCTTTTGCCTTATGTTACGCTTACGTAAATGTTATTGTTTACCTTATGTCATGTCAAGTGGAAATATATAGATTCTAGTTTTTGTGTTCAAGACGAACATTTATTCTATTTTAACTTAATATAGCTATAGCAAGCGTGTAGCTAAAAATGTCAATAATATTATTGAAAATAATATTGTCAATATGCAATTCAATAGCAAATTTTCATCAATACTGTTTTTTTATATCAATGCAAACTCCGCACACGATCAATAGTATTGAAAATCCTTTTATATACTGACCATGTGCAGGGGGCTTAACAATACTGTAGAACTCTGGACATCAATCCCCTTCATGGGTTCAAAGAACTCTTTCTAGGTAAATGAGAAAGTTCCTTCAAATCCATTAAGATTACCTCTATTAATGCTCTAATTCCTGAAACCTATCCACTTGTAAGGCCGAGGTTACATTGGATCCGAATTTTGGTTGTACGGATTCGTACGAATGAAATTGTACAAATGGAGTGGAAACTGTGTTCATGCGAAATCGTACGAGAATTTAGTTTGTAGAACAGAAAGAACGATTGATCGCATTGAATTGGATTACTTTTCGGAATCTCCTGGCTGAAAAGTTTTTATCGAATACTGTAATATCAGTTTCTACATGTTTTTGTTGGAGACGTATTAATTAATAGTATAATTATTAATGAATTAATAGTGATATTGAAATAATAATAATTATTAATGAATTGATAGTAATTATTGTTGAATTAATAGTTATTATTAATGAATTAATATTATATAATAATGAATATTTAGTGACTATGAATTAATAGTAATTATGATTATAATTTATGTTATATTAATTATTAATTGATTTATACTTATAACAATTCTAATTAAATAATACTTAACTGGCCACCACAACAAATAAAAAAAACAAATTGCAAAGATTCAAGAGAGGCTTTGAAGAGACGGAGGTATTTCGTACGAATTCTGATGAAAAAACAAATATTTTGAACGCATCTGACTCGTTCGTACGAAGTCCTACAAAGACGTAAGAATTCGTACGAAGAGGGCTGGACCAAACTAACCAGACTCATAGCGCTGCATGCGTTTGATTCGTTCTGATGAATTCGTACGAAGAGGGCGGGACCAAACTAACCAGACTCATAGCGCTGCATGCGTTTGATTCGTTCTGATGACTTCGTACGACCAATATTTCGTACGAATTCGGTCCAATGTAACCTTGGCCTAAAGGGAGGTTTCAAAGTTACATTTAAAAATCTGAAACAAAAAAATTGACTGACCTTTCCGTTGTGAAGTTCAAGAGTAAGAGATGGATATCCTTCAGGTTCTGATATACTCAGTAGGATTCCATTTAATTCTGAAGTTCTGAACTCCAACTCTAACTCCACCAGCTCTCCCACGTCAAATTTATTATCTGCAAAATACAAAATATAATCAATTAATTAGCTATGTATTTTAGTGAATTTTGTACATTTTTTAAAAGTTATTTTCACCTTCATTAATATTAATTGGTTTTCAGTGACATATAAAGTTGGTAATGACAGATTTTCTGAGTAAATCTAATTTATGCTTCCATGAGTCCTAGGTAAATCTTTGATTCTACCATATTCATGTAATTATGTTGACACCTAGACTCCTACATCTTCCTTTGCTACATGCAGTCTTCCTTCATCGTTCACAGTCCTAACTTAAATTCACTTTTTGAACCAGTCTCCTGGACCATCGAGTAAAGTTTTGTGATAGTTTGATTCAACCTTATTGTTCTGCCTACCGGGTAGTATTCAGCTGTCTGACTCTAAGCAAGACTTCTGCCATTTTGAGTGGCCATCCTGCTGATTAATGTCTCCCGGACCTTCAACTGAGATTCCTGGAATAACTCTACATTCATCCATATGTTTTTTTCTACACCAGGTACCTTCACTGAATACTCGCCTTCCTTTTTACTCCCTAGCCTTTCCCTATTTTCACATTACTCTCATTATTATTTATCACCTAACTTTTGTACAATTTATATTACAATTAATTAAGAAATATCTTTGTGAAAACCTGATATTCTTTTCTGACTTCAATCACTATTTTACTTAAACTACAGTCCACTTTTAGTTTTAATCTAAACATGATTTTTAATAATCAGCTCTTTTTTTTATTATTAGGACAGACAGGCTTTGTAATTTCTCAACCATTTTACATTAAAAATCATAAAACAAGGGTACGGGTTTCTTACAACAAATGTCTGTTCCAATAACATTTCAGTAGAAACAGATGATTGGAAAGGCCTCTGAGGGAATTGAAAATCATCTCAATCAATTTGGCAAGAGTGATGGTTAAGAAAACCCAGAGTCTTGTAGTGGGATGCATTTTCATCTATCTGTCTTCCAACCTCTTTAATATTAAAACATTTTTTTTTTTAATTATTATTTAAATCAATATCATCACACATCCACTTAATATGATCGTCTTTCGTAACCTTATTTCAGGTGAGAGTTCAAGAATGCACTAATAACTCAGCTACATAAATTGCCTAGTGAACATTTTAAATAATAAGTAAGGTACAAAAGTCATGTGGAAATTGAGCCATCAATTCTAAACCCAAAAGGCTAAAACCTCAAATTCTACTGATAATAAGTAAATTTAAAATTTGACAAATTATAATAAATTATACTTAGTTATTTTATTTAATATTAGAGTAAAATGACAGAATCTTACTATAGACAGCAAAAGCATCTCCAGGGAAGAAAGACCCTCTTTCAACCTGAGGAAAACACTGTCCTATCCTGTAAGGGGTAGACTTGTCTCCAACCAGATCCTCTGTCTTGGTGTTAAGTTTCAAATCTCTTATACATCCCTTGAAACCTTCCAATTTGTACAACTGAAACAATAATAGGTTCGTATTAATGAATGTTTGAATTATCGAGAGTCGATTGTGCCATCAAATAAATTAACAGGATGTATAATATACATAATAATAATATAAATGAATGTCTCTATGATTTGTTAACAACTTTACATTTGGCAAACTATTTAAAGCAGTAATATTTAACTTATTCACTTATAATTATTAGAATCTTGGTCCACACTAATTCATAATAATGCTAATTCCTTTAAATTGACAATATCACTATTAAATATAATATGAATTCTTACAAGTTGAGGTGGTAGCGCAACCCCAGTCTCTGGTACACCTCCTATGAAGAGACTGCTACCAAGGTTCATTTTCTTTGGAGTTTTAGTTTTGCCTGGATCAACAGAGTCTACCTTCAGCATCATTTTCCTATCCTGCCTCTGCAGTACCATCTAAACACAAACACACAGCATTCTAATGCAATTAAATATGTATTACAATTTTGAATGAGACATATACATATTAGTTATCTTTTTATATTATTATTATAGTTATACTATTTGAATATTACTTTGTTTTGTTGTTAGTTTGTTGAATTCTTATTAGTTTATTCCTTAACTTGTTACTTGTGTGTTTGTTTGTTACTTTACTCATAAACAGGTTTACTTATTACCACCCCTATCTGACTTAGGTGGTCTTGATGATTATTGAATTAGTACTTTAACCAAAAAATTATTAATTTTTAATTTAAATCAAATTATAATTACTATTTACAAAGGGAGAAAGACAGAGAAAAATAGATTTCAGCGCCGGGACTCGAACCATGACGCTGAAGTCTATTTTTCTCTGTCTGTCTCCCTTCGTAAATAGTAATTATAATTTGATTTAAATTAAAATTTAAACGTTCCATAGTACTACCAAAAACTTATGAAAATTATTAATTTGAGACTGAAAATTGCAAAAGACTTATAAAATGTATATTTTTGTCAACAAAAAGAATTCAATAATAAAATTTATGAAATAGGTAATTCAATTGTATGCTAGTCAAGAATAGATTAACTATAATTTAATTAGTTGTATACGTACATGATGCCAGGCTCCATCATTGAATACAACTTGTCCGGTAGTCTCTATCTTCCTCTTACCCTTCACAGCTATAGACACACGTCCACTTCTTAGAGAAGCCATCAGGTAGTGGGGCTGCTTACCTTTCACTCCCTAAAACAGATAATACAACTATCATAAGCAGTTTGTGGCCACATAGTTAGATGATGTTTACTGTTTAAGTTATATTTACGACTGTATCTTGCATGATTATTGTATAATTACAATGAAACGTCACTAGAAATAAGAATAGATAAATTGCTGAAAAATAAATGTAGGTTGCTTCAACATATTATACTTACAACATACACTCATGACACTACCAGAAAAGAGAGAGGAGTTATACTCAAGTAAAGACTAAACAGCTTGAAGAATCTATTGTCAACCCTCTGCACCAGCTGGTAGATGAGGGGCCGGATTTAGTGGTAAATGAGAGCCAGATTAGAATTGACATTTTCATGATTTGGATGCGGTACATAACTTGAAAAGTGTTACTAGAAATCGTTACCCGGTGTATCAAGGAGTTAGATGGATATAGGAGGTGTGCATAGTCTGTCTCCAGCTGTAGGGCCTCCTTCTACTGCGCTTCCTAGGGCCGAAGAAAGTTGAAAAGATTTATACGTTATCAGGGAGTTAGGAAAGTATAGGAGGTGCGCTATCAACTCTCTGCCCTCTATCGGCATACCCCTACCGCCAAGGACTATAATACACCATCCATGTTTCTATGACATTTTCTAGGCTGAAGTTCTCAAGTAACGCATTACAAAAGAATTCTCTTGTCTATTATTATCTTCATTCGAAGCTAGGATAGTACACAATGTATGTTTACACATAATTAAATTAGGAAAGTTTGTGAAAAAAAATATATGGTGGTCACTCACAGGTACAATGAAGAGAAGGCCGTTAGGGTAGAAAGTCCTGAAATTAAGTTCCAGTGAGAAATTCTTCTGTAGAAGACTTCTCTTTCTCAAGTTGATCTGGACGTGTGAGTTAGATGAATCGCCGAACTTTACAGCACCAGGTTCTAGGGAGTAACTGGAGACTTTACGACAAGCTGTGGCACCTCGACTAGGGTTAGCAGAGTGATCATCTCGAGACTCCGGACCAAACCTTCCTATAGCAACCTCCTCAAAACTAATAGGTTGCTCCATTCCTATCACTCTAAACAAAGCAACACACACAAAAAACATTAGGTTAAAATATAATCTAATTTCAACAGTTAGTATACTTATAAAAATAAATAAATAATCTGGGGGACATTATCACAAATAATCATCAATAGATGGTTAAAAAGGTTGTTTGGTAAGATGAAAAGTAAGAAGATTCTATAACAGAAACATATTCAAGATAAAAAAAAAAATCCTACTTGATTTCTAAAGTTTTGAGTTAATCTTTGTGTTAATATTATTATTTATTTTATGTAAATTTTTTTGTTTGATCTTTTTTTTATCATGTTTTAATAATTACTCAATAGTTTGCCTAACTGAATAGTTTAATGTAAACTACTGTTGTATGTTTGCCTAGTGAATAGTTTTAATGTAAATAATAGTTAATAACTCTAATTATAATGATTTTACTATTTAATTCAATATCATATCAATATCTGCCTTTTGTTTATTATTTTTTCTTTCATGTACCTTACTTGTGGCATTTTGCTGTTCAGGCACATGTAAAATTAAAAAATCAATAAGATTAGATGAAAATTATAAAAAAAAGGTAAACATATATCTAATCCATATGCGCTCTAACCTTGTTTTCCTCAATTTTTTCTTAATCAAAAATGTTTACCATTTTTCTAAAGAGAAGGGGGATTATATTATCAACTCTCTTTATGCCAGAACCATAAATGTGCAAATTCCAGATTGTTGGGAAATGGCGTTTAAAGTTTATTATCTTAACGTAATTCAGCTATTATACTCAAGTGTCATAGCCAATAACAGCAGGTACAAGGCAGGCACAAATTCGGGGTTTTGGCACAACTTAGATAATAAAACAAGAAGTCTAAATTGCTAATAAACCCAGAATATGAAAATTTGCACATTCATGGTTCTGTCATAAGGGGGACGATATTATCTTTAATAAGATGATAAATCTTACAAGATGAACAATTAACTATTTTAAAGAACTGTCAAGAATAGAGAGAATTCAGGGAGATGTAGCCCTCAACTCTCTAAACCTCATGTTAACATATTCCTAAGCAACTACAAAGACTAAATGTAAAAACTACTAAGTAATGGTTTTACTTAGTCAAGTACTTTTTGACATATTCCCATAATTATTACTTTAGAAATAAAGCATTACTTGTTGTTGATGATAAGATCCTTGATGGTTCCTACAAGAGGCTGGCTCGAGTAAGTACTTGCTGTAGTGTTGAAAGATTTAGGAACTCCCCCAAGGTAAAGACCACCCCTAGGTCCTGGACTTCTAATAACATTAGATCCTTCAGGTAGTGTGGTAGCTGCATCCAGAACATCATCTACTCGCAGCTCTACTCGTCTACAACATACATCATTCATTTGATAATTTAAAATAATAAATCATAGATTGACATGACCAATAAATCTATGTTATCTACCAACAGTCAGTCAAGGAGTTCATTTCAACTGATAATTGCATTTTTAAAGAGAAAACTATTGAATTATGAAATGATTTCATTTCCAACAAGTCTAAATATTTGTTAGAATTAAGAATAAGAAATATAAAATGTAGGATTACCTTCCGTTCTTAGTAACGGCAATGGAGTGGAACTTGGAGTCAGCGTACTCTGAAGACATACTGGCTAGCCTAACTTCACCTCTACCTCCGTTCAACCTGACATCTAACTGACCGCGTCTCAAACTCACCGAGTAATAACTTAGCTGATGCTCCTAAACAATAAAACATTCGTTTATAACAATAAAACATTCGTTTACAAAACAATAAAACATTCGTTTATAAATTGAATATATTTATTCAGTTAACAAGGCTATCAAAGCACAGGGTAAATTATAATTGAATTTCATTTGACAGTAACTCTAGGTATAATAAACCACCATTTTAAGCTAAATTGATGAAAAAATGAATGCTTTTTCATTTATAATTTGAACATTAAGGTATTTGTTCTTTATAATAATAAGTAGTAGTAAGATATTGGTACTCACATCCTGTTCAATATGATTTGACACATCACCATCCACTGACCCTTTCTGGAAAAAAAGAAACATCAATACATAATAATTAATAAATATAAACATAATTTTATATTTTTTTTAAACCCTAGAATACAAATGTACATTGATTCAATGTATATGTTTTACTTAATCAATAAATTAAAAAAGACATAAAATCAACAAAGCAAGCCACTATAACACGATAAATGTGGCAACAATGTTTAAAGTGCTGATGGTACTGTCTTGTAATAACTTTTATCAGATGATTGAGACAGGAAAAAAAGAAAGGGAATCAGTAAGTGGATTTTCTAACCTGTCCCTGGAAGGTGGAAAGGAGTAGTAGTGTGTCTCGGTCTGATGTAGAGAAAACAAAGCTGAAACCTCCTCCCTTCCTCAGGTTATGTGAACCAAGCTCTAGGTAGCCACTTCCAAAGAATCCTGCTACGCTCACAGGCTGAAATCACACAACAAAATAAAGTAAAATGAGTAACACAATTGGTTATTTTCTTATTTACGCACGTTATTTGGATCTTGTCCGTCTCTTAACTTAGGCTAATGACACACTTCGCCACCCAGGTAGCGCCACCTGGTTGATGCCACTTGCTTCCGCCACCTGTCTTGCGCCACCCGAGTTTTACTTTTTTCGGCCAGTAGAAAAATAGACCCGAAGGAGATAGCTGTACTTGCTTATCATTATGTTCGTTAAAGAAGGGAAAAAAGGCGTTTTTGGATTCATCTAATAATTTCAGAAAAAAAGAATACTTTTGTTTTCATACAGTGTACCCCTGTATCAAAGAGGACTAACATTTTTTTAAATTTCCTGAATGTCGTGTGGAACTTTCAACAATTTGTTTAGAATATTGAAGAACAGTTTGGACCAGTAAAAACTTTTATATGAGGGAGGCAGTTGGCCCCTGATTTGATTTCCCCTAGATTTGATTGAAGGAGTTGGGGCTGAGAGCCAGAGACTTGGGTGGCACCGTGTGACAGGCTCAATTAAGAACAATGGGCTGACCGGGAAGCGCCACCTGTAGGTGGCGGCTAGACTGTGGGACGGTCGACCGGGTAGTGTCACCCGGCGGGTGGCGCCACCTTGTGTGGCAGGTTCCATTCTAGCGCCACCTGGGTGGCGAAGTGTGTCACTACCATTAATTTAACTTTTTAACGTTTGAATAAATATAAGAAAAGAAGATGTTTACAAACCTTATCAGTGCATGCAGCCTGCACACCCCAGTACCTTGCCTTGAGTAGGTTGTACTCGTCCTGTGCTATCTGAACATGTGACATACAGCCTAGGAATGGAAGAGCTGGAGGAGCACCAGGTGGAAGTACTTCTCCTGGAGGTAAACCTCCTAGATAGTAATCAGCACTAGATAGGTCTGGTATAGAGTCCTGACCAGGGGGTGGTGTAGGTGCACCTTCTCGTACCTCTTCACCCACCTTCAGCAAACCTATAAAACATATATTTTGAAAAACATACAATTATTATTATCATTAGTTATTACAAATACCTCATAGTATATGACCTTGATGAATAATATACTCCTATTATACTATATTTTATAAAATCGAGTAGTGTCCCGACGACAACGACGCACCTCTAAACGATTTATAACGTTAAAAATTTATGTGCCATAAGCTGGGATCGAACACGGGGCTACTGGGTGTAAGCCAGATACTAAACCATTTACGTCATACGTATGAAACGAATATCGGAGCACAAAACTTCCTATTTAAATGTTTTAATTATAACTGCATAAAACTTACTATTTAAACAGTAAATATCTCATTAAATATCTATTTTAATTATAACTAATTATCTCTCAGCTGTTTTTCTCAACCATATTTATTATTCTGTCCGTTACCGCGGGCCTAACGGCTAGTATACTATAATACAGTAGTTAAAAGAATCTGCATCTGTATATAAAAAAAAACCACTTATAACTGGCTCACAATCTTTGAAACCACTGGACCTACAACAGCAGGTAGGTTCCTCTTAGTACCTAGGTGCTCGCTAAGAAAGTTGTTTCTTTGAAAAAAGTATCTGTGTTGTTTTGTTAAAAAAAGTCATGGGTTTGATCCTACACTGTGATGCTCTGATTTATATAGCTTGCTAATGATCACACTATACTCGCTTTGGCTGTACAATTAGCAGAGATATGGAACTCTCTACCAAAAAATATTAAAAGGTAAAATATATGCAAATTGAGATCACACTGATCCTTTAAAGTTAGTATATAATAACTTATCCCAAGATCTAGTTATAAATCCCCTATAAATTTCATTATTCTGTTAAGTTTAAAAGAAATCAAGATTAATTATATATATATATTTTTTAAATTGAATATTTTTTTTTATACCTTTTTCAATTTTCTTGGATCTGTCGAAATATCTGCTGGCTTCGACACGAGTCCAGTTGCCAGTGTTGTATTTCTTCATGGTGGTCATCTCCAATATAGACTCATCTCCATAACCAATCCTAAATATAACTTTACCCTCGGACAAAGACAGTGATATGAACCTATCCTGTGAAACAAAAAATATAACATAGTATAAAAGGCCCCCTTCACACGAGACCATCAGAGTTGCTAACCAAATTAAAATTCATGTAAATGAAACCAACATAATTAATAAATAAGTTAATTTAAATAAGTTCCTCATTAAGTTACCTTATCAGTACCGACAGCTAGGAAGAGAAGTGCGTTGAAGTCAAATGTCCTGAAAGCAAAGGAAGTACTGAAGTGGTACTTGTTGTAAGTAGCAGTACTATCCTGGTGCAGAGCTACATACCCATCGCCACTGAATGTATAAGATGTTTCATCCTTGACTTCCTCGGCCCTGTTAGCATTTTTTTAAAAAAAAATGGTTAAACAACTGGCCTTCAGATAAATCATACTCAGAAAACTTGGTGTATTTATTGAAACTTTAAGGGAAAACTTAGTTAAATCAGAACATAATTTCATAACATTAAAAGGTTATCAGCTGACTGATAACCAGATAAGCACCTATTAGTCCACAGATTACCAATCTAAGTAGAATTTATAGAGTTTAATCGGGAAATTAATTAGAGCACTTGTCTTCGCAATACTTCATTTCCTCTTGAGGCAGCTTTAGGTTCAGGTTTGTTATAGTTACTGAATAAAGCTTAAGATCTATAAAAGATGAAATTCTCTAATTAATTGAAGGTTTTCTTATGTGGACTTGTGAGTGGAACTAAAACAGTGTGGGTGTTGGTTGGAATGAAAGTCCGTTTAATTTCTTCTTCTTTTTTTATTTTACAAAGGTTATTATTATATTTAAAACTCTAATTAATATTTAAAACTTTAATTTATTAACTGAAACGGTTATATAATTAGGTCCGATGTGTCAGGCGCTTCTCTTTATTTACCGTTTCAGTTAATAAATTTAATTGTTCAAACACTTATGTAAAACTTTAATTTGATGAAATCGCAACTACCTCTAGGAAGACTAACTACTCAAGTAGTAGAACAGGTAGGACATACCTATAAATTTCCGGGGCCCTTTTTACTAACCCTGTCTTGAGTTTAGCTACTAACGGTACCAATGTACCAATGATGCAAATACATTGTGATCAATAGAGAGACATATAAAAATTAAAGTGCCTAGGTGTGGGATTAAGCCTGTGATATTGAACTGCATTCATAAACAGCTAAGCAGAAGTGACTAAAGCCTTTAGGTTCACCTTAACTCTGAACCCCTGGAAAAAGAGCTACTCAGATATGATAAGCAAACTCACTCCTAAAGCTTGAATGCCAACAAAATGAGTCCTAAAAGTAATATTTTAAGGGGATGAGGAATATGAACTTATACGGGGGATACTGAATTATAAAATGCCATCTAGGAAAAAATTTTCCATTAAAAATTTCAAGGATACTGAGAACAAATCTTAAGTTTTTGATACTTCTTTAGATTGTTACTCCCCTGTTTTCTTTTTCTAATATAAATGAATAAAATTATTTATACATTCCTTTATCTGAGAGAGTCTCACTATGTCTAAGATATTAAGATGATAAAAATGAATACAAACATACCCTTGTATACAAGCGGTGCAGGAGAAAGGATTCTGAGTTCTGAAGTCCCAAAGTCCAATTGGTCTATCATTGAGATGTAACTGATGCAGACAACCCACCAGACCCGAGTGCTTAGACAGGAGATGAGGATGCCTTACCCTGTCAGCTCCTCCTACCCAGACTCTATCTCCAGGTCCTACGTCCAATCTTCCAATACCTGGTGCTGAAGAGTTAGTAGCAGGAGGTTGGTTACTCAGTGGTGAACCTATGCTTAATAGTACTGGCCTCACCCACAGTCTACCCACATTACTCATCCTGTAACAAATACGCTTATTAAAATTTATCTGAAAAAAATTGCAATTTAAATGCTTTTGAGTGTTGGGTCAAGATGGGGTCAAATGGTCATTAATTGGCAGTATTTTGTCTCTTGAGGGGCATTTTTAGGCCTGCAATATGAGGTATTTAAAAATCAATAACATTTAATTAAAATTGTAAGAGCATATACACAAATGTATAGGTATGTAAAATTGGTCCACTGAACCACTGTAGTGGTGTGTTTCCTTCATTACATTCTTGGCCACTTTCTGTTTAACAAGAAAGCCAGTGATTACTTTCTACCAAACTAATTGGAAGCTACACCATAAGCATATAACAGGCCTGATGATGAACCTCAAGTGACGATATGTAGCCAATTAAATAAAAATCATTAACACATTTTTGCCCCTTTAAGAGCAAACACAGGGAACCTCACCCTAATAAGATTTAAATTTTAATTCAACAATATAATACAGTACAAAACAGGTAGGGCTAAAGATCTTTGGAACGGTCAATAAAAATGAGTAGTCCCTCATTTCAGACACAATAGAGGGCAGAAGAATAGCAGGCAGACCAAGAGGGAGATGATTCTGTAGTTTAGCCTTCTGTGACTAAACACTAATAAAGGAGGTCTTCCAAACAAGTTTGAGCTAGATGCTGTGATAAGCAGAAGAATATAGATAGAAAAGTGTAAGTTAACACATTTATCTAAGTAGAACGATAAAATTGTATCTTTTTCTGCTAATGATAGTTTTAAGTCAAATCTAGTCCAGTAATCTTAAAATCAAAAAAGTATCGACAATTGCATTTGTTTAGTTTATTATACCTGTGTGCCTCAACTTTGTACCAATGTTGGTCCTTGCTAAGATCACCAGCTGTTTGGATATGAAGTGGGTGTATTACTTCCCCCAGGCCTCCGCCAACATTCCAAACAAACCTTATCTTTCTGTTCACCATTTCAATTGCCACAAAGTCCTCCTATGAACAAAATCAGACATAAATGTGAAACTCAATTGTTATAATTCTAAACATTTAACTTCACTCAAAAAATAATTTGGCTTTAAAAACCATAAAAAAATAATTCGGCTTTAAAAACCATACAGGAAAGAGGATCATAATAGTTTCCAATGGAAATAGAATTTATCCAAACTGTAATTAAATGTTTAGTAATTAAGGCGGTTGAACCATAAAAAGTAAGCATTAAATCTTATTATTATTATTTTTTTCTTTTTAAATAGTTTAGTGATAAATTGTTTTAGTAACGTCAAATTTGAATGTGATGGAGAATTTGCTTTTACCGTAGAGCTACTAGGAAGGTAGAAGAGAAGTGCGTCTCTAAGATGTGAACTAATGGCGTAGGTAAGCATGATGGACGTCATAGTGGAGGGTTCAAGGTGTGTAGGAGTATATGTCCTTACACAGCTACCTCCTCCCCCTGACTCTCCAATACTCGTAATAGATAGAGGGATCTAAAAACATACCAAACAATTATATAATAATCTTTATAAATATAATAATAAAACAAATACAATGTAATATCATCAATACATAACAATATAAAAAATAAAAAAGTGCAATTTAATCATAATCATATAGTTAAAAAATGTCAAAACTAAAAGTTCAAAAGTCTAAATTATCCCTAACCAGATGTAGATAATATTGTAGTAGAAGCTATTTTGACAACAGCAGCAGGTTATATTTATACCTATTTTGACAACTCTAGTTGGTTATAATAATTAGTAAACCTATAATTAATTATCAGATTATAACCAAAAACAGTTTGTGTTTAAATATTGTAAATTGTTAAATATATTGTTGTGTTATAAATTGTTGCTTCTTGATCTTTTATATTGAACGATATATTCGGAAAAAAGAGAAAATACTGACACTGCTGGCCATGTGCCTCGCTTGAGTTATCTGGTCCCTTAACTCTTCCAGCTTGGAAGTAACTGATGAATTCCACTGATGGAAGAAATCATTGTACTTCTTCATATTCTGAAATAAGTTGCTCACCATCTCATGAGCTTTCCTCGCATTGCCTTGTGCCTCGTTCACTAAACAGAATTAAAAAAATTAAAAAATACAATGACAAGCAACAAACTTTTAACAACTCAAATCATTCCTCAGCGGTCAATACACAAGTTACTAACTTGTGTATTTGTTTTTGCATGCGAGTGCGGAGTTTGCACCCGAGCGACAGCGAGGGTAGTAAAACCACACAAGCAAAGCAAAATGCATTTTCACACAAGTTGCTTACCGTACTTTATCTACGATAGTTGGATTTTAATAATAAATACGGAAAAAAATTAAGAAACTTCCTGTATGTAAGTTTGTATTTCTCTTTTGATAAGGATGACATTACTTCATTAGTTGTATTTTGTGCCTAATTAATTACTTCTGGAGGAGTATTGTTCTCCTCATATTTGTTATAATCACTTAAATCATTCATTGTTTTTTACTAAGAACTGAATATAAATAGTTACTTTAATTAAACAAATGGCAAATTAGTTTTGTAAATGTAAACAAACACGTTTGCAACAAAACATATTTGCCTCATAGATGCACTTTTCCCATCTATTTATTTTATAAAAGACCGAGCACTTCATTCAAGCAACAACAATCTTTCTATAAAGCAATGTTTTGTATTAAGCCAAATTGTTGTATCCCTGTCAGAAGTTATCCAAACCATAGAAAATAAAAATAACCAAGAAAGGATATTAAGGAAACAAGACCAAAATGCAACTGAGAACATAGGAGAGGGAAAAGAAGAAGAAGAGAAGGGAAATGATCCTTGTTCTAGTTGAGTGAAAATAAGGCCAGCCAGGAAGATACCACATGGAAATTTGTCCCAACAAGCACAGAAAATTAAACAAACGACCAATGTAACTCATCACTGTCTCGACTCAGTAGGAATCTATTCCTTTTATGAATTCTATTAAAAGATTAGGCAATAATACTTTTGCACAATAGATATCACCAATACCATTACAATTACCCAAATTGCATTTTTCATTTGAGTTATTCCTAGCTTTGACTAAAAAAAACTCTTTTTGACTGATTAGTTAGGAAAAACTAATAACTTAATAAGTCAAGCAAAGCAAAATGCATTTTCACACAAGTTGCTTACCGTACTTTATCTACGATAGTTGGATTTTAATAATAAATACGGAAAAAAATAATAAACTTCCTGTATGTAAGCTCGTATTTCTCTTTTGATAAAGATGACATTACTTCATTAGTTGTATTTTGTGCCTAATTAATTACTTCTGGAGGAGTATTGTTCTCCTCATATTTGTTATAATCACTTAAATCATTCATTGTTTTTTACTAAGAACTGAATATAAATAGTTACTTTAATTAAACAAATGGCAAATTAGTTTTGTAAATGTAAACAAACACGTTTGCAACAAAACATATTTGCCTCATAGATGCACTTTTCCCATCTATTTATTTTATAAAAGACCGAGCACTTCATTCAAGCAACAACAATCTTTCTATAAAGCAATGTTTTGTATTAAGCCAAATTTTTGTATCCCTGTCAGAAGTTATCCAAACCATAGAAAATAAAAATAACCAAGAAAGGATATTAAGGAAACAAGACCAAAATGCAACTGAGAACATAGGAGAGGGGAAAGAAGAAGAAGAGAAGGGAAATGATCCTTGTTCCAGTTGAGTGAAAATAAGGCCAGCCAGGAAGATACCACATGGAAATTTGTCCCAACAAGCACAGAAAATTAAACAAACGACCAATGCAACTCATCACTGTCTCGACTCAGTAGGAATCTATTCCTTTTATGAATTCTATTAAAAGATTAGGCAATAATACTTTTGCACAATAGATATCACCAATACCAATACAATTACCCAACTTGCATTTTTCATTTGAGTTATTCCTAGCTTTGACTAAAAAAAACTCTTTTTGACTGATTAGTTAGGAAAAACTAATAACTTAATAAGTCAGGAAAAACTCTTTTTACCTGACAATTCTAATTCTGACTAGTTGTTCTGTGAATTAAAATTAGTGGACTGAAGGTAAATGAAGTATGAAAAATAAAATAACTGAATTATTCTTGAACACTATATAATTGAACATAATAGGTTAGGTACATCTTCCTTGATCAAAGACTACAACACAACTTGTCCCTAAAAACAAATTGATTTGACACTAAGAGCACAACAAGTGTCTCCATCTATTGACTGTATCTCGGACTTCACGCGCATGAAGATGTCACTGGGCAGTGCTGCTCTCTGGAAGAGACAGACAAACCACAGCTCATTAACATGTGCGCGAACACTAGTAAATATTAGTTTTGACAAAAGCGGTTTGCTAAAACTAAGGCTAACAAGGAAATTCTAGTTTTAACTGATTACAAGTTTTGCCGGAAACATAAATACTTACTTTGAAATTTAGTTTTATTTAAAATTATTATTACCATAAATAATTAAACCATCTATGAAGAAAGAACAATAATATTAATAATTTTATTACCATTGATTTAAGCATACCTATGTGCTCTGCAGCATTGATATTAAGTTCGTTGTCAAGAGCCATCTGTTCTAGTTCAGGTTTCAGTTTGGTCTGGATGTTGTACACAAGGTAAGTAACATTGTCCTGTATTCCCTCAGCAACTTCCATCACTTCATCTGAAGTTGCAATTGTCTCCTCCGCCGATTGTTTTACTAAACAAAGATCATCGATAACTAATTAACGCAACAAAATTTTTAATTTAAATTTACCATTCAAAAATAACAAATTTGTTTTTATATTTAAGAGTAAATAGAATTGAATAAATGAATAAAAATTAAAACTGTCAAAGGCAAGTTCCTCATTATAATACATAAATTTAACACTTAAGCTATTGTTGTTGCATCAAATATTGTTCCCAGAAATTGATCAACTTTAACAATAATAAAGTTATCAAACCACATTAAAAAGAATGACTAAGTGCGGTCTTTAATATAATTATGAGGAATATTTTGATTATTAATGAATTATTATTAATATTTTATTTTCTCATATGTACAGTATTATTTAAAGAGAGAGGGAGAGAAAGTTAAACAACAAGCCGATGATAGATAGACGATTGAATGAAAGTGACTTTTGCTGGTTAAATTAAAGTCACAAACTACCAGGGTCGGGCTCTCAAAGTGTCCTTCTTCTATTGCAAAACAAATCTCGATGAAATTTTGATTAAAAAAATATACATAAATAAAGTGAAAATATTTATTTTCTCTTTAATATTTATTATCTACAAGCCGGATAGCTGTGCTTTGCTACGGAGTTTTATTTTAATTTGACAAGTTTATAAACTACCATCAAGAAACATTTTAATTTTTTTACAATGCGAGAATATCTACAGGGTGGGCCAAAAAAAAACAACGCACTTTTTTGAACACTTATAGCTCAGATTCTTCCACTTTAAATTTCATATAAGGAAACTAGACCAAAATGCAACTGAGAACATTTTAGATAGAGATATGGGGTTTCCTGGGTCTGAAAACTACATTCTTCTCTTTAGATTTCATATCTATAACTTTAAAAACGATTGGGTAAAGGCCACGTAATGACGGTTTGAAATAGGGTCTTAAAAAAAGTCGTTGTCCGGGTAGTGATATTGTCTGATATTATAGTTTTGATAGAATAAATTACCATATGGTGTAAGGGGGGGGGGGCTTTGTTAGTAGGTAAATAGAAGT
>KZ651817.1:277976-292635 GCA_001010745.2 Gerris buenoi
ATCTGATATATATATATATATATATATATATATAAAAACAAAAAAAGTTGTAATATTCAATATCTCAGGTAGCCACACTCAAAAAATACTAACAACGCTTTAAATAATTATATAAATTGCATTATTCATAGCAATGCAATGACAGTTATATTAGATGAAGAAAGGAATCTGCTACAAACATTTTTTATAAGAATAAATGCTACAAATAAAACTTACAGTAGAAAGATGTTATTTGAAGTTTGTACATACCAGTTCTACAGTTTTATCAATATTAGATATGATGTCCATGAGATGATCGTTCCTCTCACTCAACTGTTTCAATCTCTTCTCCAGATACTCTGCTTCATTAGTTTCACTAACTATATACTTAAGTTCCTTCAGGATATTTGTACAGGTCCTGTAGCCGATTGAGAACACAACAGAAGATTAATTTATACTAATATCATAAAGTGGTAAAATTGTATGTATTTTTGTATTTTTATTGTCCTCCATTTGTAAACATTCCTATCCTGAGCGGCCTGTAAAGTTCCATATTACAGCCCTGGAGCCGGTAATAATGCATGCTTTATCATTAAAGGGCCGCTAATTAGTTCAAGAAGCAGCTGCTTCCTGGCCGGGCTGCGGCGTGCAGGAAGCGCTAGTAGTTCTCAGCATCAGCTGTTTAATTTGTAAACAATCAATTTTTTTATAACTGCGGTTTGTTTTGGTAATGATTTAACCTTAATATGCATTTATTGTTTTTGAAGATTACGGCAAAATAGTTTTTTTTAGTTAGTTTACATGTGGTGGGCGATGAAATAGTGTATGCACCACGAGCCGTAAGCACTATGACAGGCCTCGGGCGTTAAACGCACTTGTGCTTTCAAACTTCGCCCTCGGCCTGTAATAATGCCCTTACTGCTCTAGGTACGTAAATAGCTATTATAAAGTTAGTAGCACTATTTTAATAATTTATGTTATTTATTATTACTACTATGCTTAATTGAGATATTGTTAGAATTGTAGAACATGTAATTGGATAAGTAGTAATAACACATTACAAGTAAGGTAAAATCACCTGGCCTTGAGGCACTAGAGATGAAGTCCATACAATTGTGTAGATTGAAGTGTACTCATATACTAAAATCCTCCACACAACCTATTTGGACACTGATTAATAAGTTAGAAGAGAATAGTCCTGTTGGTAACACTAAATTACCTGATTCTAAACATCAAAGTTGGTCTGAACAAAACACCGCAGTTGTGCAAAACATGAATTTGAGGACTTGCACATTGGTGCTGTCACACAATGTGATTTCTCCCTGATACGTGAAATAGCAGTTCTTAGTAAACAAAGCTCGAACCATCCACAGAACTTGAGCATGAAATTGAACATGCCATTGCACACATCTATCGAGAAGCTCATGAATGAGTTATTGCAAGCTATATAACGAGAGTAAATGAATGCAGACTAAGTAGAGTAGGACATTTATTGCTTTTGTTTTTCATTAATCAATCTGAAGGTTATTTAATAATTTTAACCTTTTGAGCAATAGCCCATGGAATGCATGTAAAAGGGCTCATACAATTATTTATGTAATAGGTGATTTTCTTTATTATGTTTTCTTCTTCTTTGATTTAAAGAACATCAGAACTCTACTAAACCAAATGACACCAGTGAAAACCCATGATGAAGTCCAAATAATTATGAAACTCATAGAGTACTTATACAAGTTATATATGACCTTGTATTTGAACCCCCAGGAGGTTAAAACCCAAGTTAAGGTGTAATTTTACCTGAGTGCCCTGTTGCTTTGGTTCTTGAGAGGCTCCAGGTCTCGGTCTCTGATGGTGTTTAGAAGTTGTTTAGCTTCTATTATCATGGCTGATATGTTGATCTCTTCACCTTCATTACTAATGTAATCAGACAGTCTCTTCATTATCACTAACAAATAATCACAAACATATTAAAAAAAAAAAAAAATCCAGGAGATAGCATGCAAAAAAGTGAATGACTAACATCACGCTATAATTTTTAATAAAAAACTTTGTGGTTTTCATTTTCAATCACTGATCGATGTGAAAAAAAGTTGTTAATCAGTAGGCTAGTAGTAGTAGTAGTCGGACGGGTAGGATGAACCACTTGTTCGAACCTTGCAATTAGGCCATCACTTAGGCCCTTTGTACGCCCCGCGGTAGAGAGTTGCACCCACTTCACACATCATACATTTGTACATTGTACCGCCGAAGCGAGTATGATGTGATCAATAGTGAGCCATATAAATCAGAGGGTCATGGCGAGGAATCGAACCCCATCTCGTTCCACTCATGATTCAGTGATGGCCGAGCAGACGTGGTTTTATCCACACGGCTACGCTACCTCTCCGTATCAGTAGGCTAAGTGCTCTTAAACCATAATGTGTCATTGAGTTTCTTTTCTTTATAGGTAGTTTCAAAAAAAATTGTGATCATATTGTATATGTAGAGACATAAATAGTTCTTATGTAGAAAAATGTTACTCCACTAATTCTAAATTGAATTCCCAGAGTTTTAAAAACACTCCTTGTAATTCAGACCGACCTTCATTTCTAAATAAGTTGGGGACTATCTAAATTCATAAGACAAGGTTTGTCATTACATCATGGGATGTTCCCTTGAAAATAAAAATAATTCCTGCAATAGGTTTAAAACATTGGGATTCACACAGTTGCAAACTCTTAAGAATAAAGTATTGCTAATATCAAATATAAAGAAAGGTTCTTACTGCTTATCTCCTTATTACTAGCTTCTAACATGGATTTCACAGCCTCAGATTCCTTCTCCAGGTTGGACACATGCTCCAACATGTTATCATGTTTCTTCATTAGCTTTTTACCCTAAAACAAAAAAATCAAAATGATATACTATTTTTTCCAAAAGTTTTTAATTATTATAGACAAGTTAAATAGTCTGCCAATTAGTGTGGCATAGAGCTTCCATTTAAAAAGAATGGTCACATGAGTATAAAATATTGTGATCCCACTGGGGATTAAAAGTGGGGTTGTTTGGTCCGGTTTCCATTCCAAGTGGATTCTTTATATCCAAAATATGCACAGAACTTTTAAAACTGATTAGGAAAGAAAATTAATAAAAATAAAATATTTATACCTTATTAAGTAGATTTTTAACATGATGAGATGAATTGTCGAGATATTCGTTTAGGCTGTAGTACCCCGAGGTAACTTTACGTTTAAGATTATACTGGTGTTTGAGATCATTTGTATCTGATTCAAGCATTACCAGTGTTTCCCAGGGAGGAGTCATCAAGCCTTGAGCTATGTGCCGAGTGCTAGAGTCGAAGTAAGAGGCCAGATCATCAACTGAGTCAAGTATATACTTGACACAATCCTCGTCACAATCTAAGAACATACAATCACGGATATAATAATTATGAACAAGATATCAAGGGGAGCCAAGTAATTATTTTACTACATTGAAGCCACTGAGTTTGGTTTTGTTGTAGTAACTCATAAAATCCTTCTATCCTACACCAAAGATTCCTCTTTGGTGTAGGACAACGTGGTTTGAGACAGAAACAGGGATAACAGCAGTGTGGGAAGTCTGTAGAAGAATAACCTCAACTCCAATAAGAGGTAGAAGTAGGGTAGAAGAGGATCATAGAATAATACTATATATAAAAGGAGTGTCACTGATAACATTGAAAACAACTTTGGTTATGATCATTATCCGCGTTCTAAAAATTCATTTTTGTAATTTGTGACGTCATAATTTGCCTTCGGTTTTATAATTTAATTTTTTATTTAATTATAATTATTGTTAGTCAGTTTAGTTTATTGTAATTTTTTTTTGTGTTTTATCTTATTTTAGCTTGAAATATGCTAAAAATAATGTTTATTATATCATGACGGGCGAGTTGAAAAAAATGACGTCAGAGTGAAACAACAATAACCAATGGCAGGGCTTGTTTTCTTGACGTTTGTGAGCGGGCTTTGAATAGTTACTAAAGCGTGGCCAACCTTCTCCAGCTTAAATGAAAAAAAGAGTGTTGTTTTGTTGGTCCCCTGGTCTAATGGACACAACCCCTCGGCGAAAGTTGGCTTCAGTCCCTTATCAGTAATTGCTTGTTGTTTTGATTCTATGCTCCTTCTATATGTAGTATTACTCTAAGAAGAGGATCAAATTAACTGAGTAAAAGTAAATGAATAGTAAAACCTTTCCTAAATATTTTTCAGTCCCCATTAAAACCGTTTGAAAAATAAAAGCTGTTTTATCTCAAGAACTAAACAAAAAAGGGGTAAATTTAATAAATGTTAGGGCATTTTGTTAGCTTTACATATGATACTTCTTAATCTGAAATATTCCTATTCTTGTCAACTAAACTATGTTTGAAATTAAAATTGATTTTAAATATAAATATACAAATATAAATCACCAATTACAATTGACGAGTTCACGACAAACATAAAAAAAAAGAATTTTCTCATACACCAATCATTTGCTTTTCAAAACCTATTTCTGATGGACTACTTAGTTTAAGTATAGATGAAGGTACTTACCGACACAACCTCTGCTATCCCTGAGTACCTGCCTAGGGTTAAGACATTGAGAACAGTCCCGTCCTGAAATATTGACTTTACAGTTGCACTGTCCCTTCTCTTCGTGGCACTCATCACTAACACTTCCATATGGGTTGCAGTTGCACATCTTACAGCCTCCTCCTCCTTCCACCTTGGGATAACCAAACCAACCATAGCTGCATCTAAACATAACAACACATAATTATTAACTTTATGCTTATGCACACTATGACAGGCACATAGATAATAAAAAATAAATTAAATAGAAAAAACGTAATTTCTTTTCATGGGAATATAATTTATAATCAACTTTGAAAAAATCTGTACTTAATAGGTAAAGTATCTTTTAAATCAAATTATAATTATTTTTAACAATGGGAGACAGACAGAGAAAAATAGACTCCAGCGCAGGGACTTGAACCACAGGCCTCTATATTTCTAGTATAGCGATCTACCAATCTGTCTGTCTCACATTGTTAATAATAATTATAATTTGATTTAAATTAAAATTCAAACTTTCCGTAGTATGACTAATACCAAAAACTTAAAAATGAAATAGGTAAGTATCGTAAGTCCAATTTATTTGAAATTAACTTTTTGTATGTACTGCATTACACTGGCAAATAACGTGGTAAAGTATTGTAACTTCTTTGTTGCAAATATTGAAGAAAGAATGCTCAATATTCTGTTTCTAGCAAGTAGAAATAGCTTTCCTTTAATTGCTAAACATACAGAAATATATTTAATACAGAAATATTTAGGTAGGTTCCAGAAAAGTAATGTTCTATAACTAGCCTTCAGGGCCGCTACTTAGCTACAGCGGTAGCTAAGTACTTTCAGCTAAGTACTTTGTGTTCAGTGTACTTCACAAGAATTTAACCATGGAAACAACAGTGAAAAGTATAATATTCTGATAAGACAATCTGACACATACATACAATTAGTAAAATAATGACAGAAAACTACAGTTGCTAGTGGAGGTTCCTACTAACAACAAGGTCTAGATTCTACGTATTCCATTTTTTATTTTCACTAAAGGTTTAGCTCCCACAAAACTTTATTTTTCGGATAAGCGACTTGACACTATTGGCAATCAAAATATAAAATATTAACTATTTTTTTTATTTATTTTTTTTTTAAAAGAGTATATATGCAACACATACGAGTCACAGCGGAATCCCGAGTAGCCAGGCTTACAGACACATATAGGTTCCTCATCAGGGAATACTTGGCAGGATGAAGCAAAGTTATTAGTTACAGAAGGACAAGGACATGGCTTGCAGCCTTCAGCAGATTCTGCGTCTCCATAGAATCCTTCAGCACACTCCTCACAGTGTTTACCTCCTGTGTTATTTGCACAACCCTGTAACAAAATATTAATTTTTTAAAAATTTACATAAAAAATATACTATACAATAATAGTAGTTGTGTTGTAAAAACTAATAATTTAATAAATAGAACAATCAAATCTTTAAGTGTAGCTCAGTGGAAAGCAATGTAGATTTTTTAGAAAATTATTTTTTAAATATTTCTCCATTCTTTTTCTCTAATAATATTAATAAGTGAATATTTGTAAAGCCATGCCACAAATTTTAAGTTCAAACTTAATTAAAAGAACTTTTGAAAAGAATTCACATTATTATTAGTTGGCCTAAGTTGTCCACAGGTTATTGCGCTGCAGATATTATTATTGTTAACATTATATTTGTAAATCAAAATCATACATGTAGCAGATGAGCTAAAGCTCATCCTCAGCCTCATTCTGGAGCTCAGCGTGGATAAGGTGGGGAGCCAATGAGAGCTCAAGATTTGCCTCTGGATAACCATATAAGAAGGTAAATGTAGTGGCTTCATTTTTTCCCCTCAGAGGATGGCCAATCTGTGTGTCACTTGATCTCCCATGCTGTCAACACACTAACTCTCGTTTGGCACAGACTGTGTATTTGTAATACATGATACGTGGTTCTGCTGTATCCAGCATGTTATGGACGTTGCCATTATTGTAAATACATTATTATTCTAAATACTTACATGTACTATACGAACACTAAGGACTGATCATTTTACTTGTAACGTGATAATATATAAATGTATTACATCAATAAATAGCCACACCATACCATGTACAACTTAAAAGATTAAAATTACATAGAACATACATGAAATGAAGTGTAGATTAAAATAAATGTACTTACAATACAATGTCCGGTTTCAATGTTACAATGTGAAGATCTGCCATTGCACTGACAGGGTGTTGCCTCTCCGACCAGCTCTATAATGATGGTTGAAGTAGGAGAGGTGGACGGGCGTCTCTCTCTGAAGAATCCTAAGCTAGGATCTTGACACGAGGTGGAGTTATAAGATTTAGGGCAGTCGCACAGCTCAATACCTACAGCATTAGGGAACGGCACTCCCTTGTTCTCTATAGCTGTGTCCATTGTTAACTCTCTCAATCTGATAAAAAAAAAATTTCAAACCTTACATTACTGAATAATTTTTATTAATCATAGTTTGTTAAAAAGATTAAGTTGTAATATTAATTAATCAAAATATCCCTTCTCTCTCTCAATATATATTATAGATCCTTTGTGCAAACATTGATTTTAGAAATAAACTGATGAAGCTACATTCTGCTCTCTGCACAAGTTCACATATTTTCAGAGAAAGCTTTTAAAGCTTTTTTTAGTTTAGCATTTTATCAGAAAAAAGTGTTAAATAAACCAATGGTAAGGTTATCAAATAATTAATTCAAGAGTAATTAATTTAACAAGAAACTAATGCTTTTACTTGGTTAATTACTCTACCTGGAGTAGTAAACCTGGAAAATTAAAAATGTTGCAGGGAATGAGTTCAAAACAAAGAAATAGTCATAGGAAGTGAGAAAATGTTAATAGTACAAAATTTCAGCAGTGAAACAGAAATAGCATCAAAAGCAATTCTAGAGCACTATCATTATTAGAACTTTTTGAATGCACTACTTATAATAACTGATCTTAAACATAAAACAACTTAAGACGACTTGGAGCTAATGTTAAAAAAATCTTACCTAGCAACTTGAAAATCAACAGAATCGCTAGCCCTGATTAGAATGTGTTGAAGATTCTGTAAGGCTATCATAAGTGTTTCTCTGCTAACTCGGGACTCTGGGTTGTTTTTATTTTTCCACAAAGATTCTTGAAACCTAAACACAAGGCATTATTAAATGAAAACAAATTAAATTCAATAATTATAGAATATTAGTATTAGCTAATAGGATCTTAGGGAAGGGAGCCAGGGTAGCCAACCGTCTCAAGGCACTCGCTCAGCTATCAATAAGTCAAGGCAACTCGAGGTCGTGGGTTCGATCCCGTGCGATGATACTCTGAATTGCATCAATGAATCGTGGACAGTGCAGGGCGAGGGACACCCTTTATGGGGACTCTTCCCCCACGCTTTGAAACACTCTTATATAGCTTACTAATGACCACACCATACTCGCTTCGGCGGTACAATGTACAAATGTATGATGTGTGAAGTAGCTGGAACTCTCCACCTGGGGGCGTAAAAAGAGCCTAAGTGATGTCCTAATTGCAAGGTTCGAACAAGTGGTTCGTCCTACCCGTTCTAGTAGGAAGTACTAGACTACTACTACTACTACTAAGTTTTTTTACAACAAGTGGTTCGTCCTACCCGTTCTAGTAGGAAGTACTAGACTACTACTACTACTACTAGGATCTTAGGGTAAGGTTAACCACTTGAGGGCTTCTGGCGTGACAGACTGCTCCAGAAACTATGCCTCTTCAGTAGTAGTAGCTATAGATGTGTGATGGCCATTTGGGAGGCTTTTAGTTCCCCTTATAATCACAAAAGATCAGGAGCATTGTGTTTCAAAGTACCATGAATGAAAGTAGGGTGTTTTTTTTTGTGACATTCTTATGTCTAACCAAATATTTTACAATAGCCCGAGTTAGGCATTAAAAGTGCATAGTTTTTGGTAACAAAAAAACAACTATATTGACTTCTAACAAGTGACAGAGTCATTGAAAAATACTTTAAAACCAATCCCCTAAATAATAAATTTAGTTCATTAGTGATGAAAAAAAAAAAAAAAAATTAGACTAGCTCACAAGGGCAGATGCCTTGCCATTGCTGGATATTCTAGTTGTAGAACTAAGGCAAACCATCAATGTCAAGACTCTGATTGGAGAAGAATGAGCATCATGGTCCTAGGCTCCTAACAAAGCCAGTTTGGAAAGACGTTTTAGATATCTTGTTGTAAATCCTCTACACTAACTGATAAAAATGACAGGAGTATCTTTAAATAGACATGTTGAAGAGAGGAGTTATTAACCTGACTTGGAAGTAATTGGAAGGGCTGGAGATGATAGGGTAGTGTTCTAGAACTACCTTATCATTACCCTGAATCTGTATGAGAGGGTATGAAGAGAGTACAGATTGAGGCATAAGAGTAGTTCCTCCTTCTGTTTCTACTGTGAACTTGAGGAAACCACCATAAGATAGGACCTAAACAAAAAGCATGCATGACAATTATTATTATTATTATTATTATTATTATTAGTTAGTAACATGGGGACAACAATTACCGTAGGCACTTCCTGAAAAATAAAATTATTCATCTTGCTTTGGAGAAGCAACCATAGTTCTTCAGAAGTCAGAATGGCTAAGCCAACAATTTCCTACCTCAGAAAAGTGAATGCAGGACAACTCCTGTTTGAAGGTGAGAAGAGTTATATCCTCTTCCTCAGAGAGTAAGCACACAGGTCTTTCAGCTAGACCAAGCAGATGTAGATTTCGATTTCCAACAAGGTCACTATTTTATCTATGCTTCATTAGGTTTAACTCCAATTTAACTCTGTTAGTTTGATTATCATGGATCTACTAACATGTACTATGTGCAATGAGTGATATAACATCTGTTTCACTATCTTTTCATCTAGGTGTTCCAAAGACTGTCATATAAATTGGTAGCTACTTAAGTGATGTAGTATCTTCCTGATTACAAATGCCAATTGTACAGTTTGGTTTATATGGCTGATAGAAAGCAGCACCCTACCCCGTCGTGTCATCACCTAGCTCTTAGGCAGGCCTAAGCCATATACAGTCTATTGTTCTATTGTAGATTATTGTAGTCTAGTTGATTATTGTGGTCTATTGTAGATTATTACTATTACTGCTATTATTATAGCTCTATGGATTATACAGTGAATTTTGTAATTATTCAAATTTCTAATTTTACACAATTCATATTCATTAGAAAAGAAGTTAAAATAGTGTTAATGGGATTATAAAAGTAAGTACCTTATCGCCAAGGAAAGCCTTAGATAGCTGCCAGTATACTGGAGAATCCCAAAGGTAAGTTACTCCTAGCTCCACGTCTCCTTCATCATCAGGTATAAGTCTCAAATGATTAGTAACATTCAAGTGTTTGGCTTTCTTCTTTAAAACTCCGTTCATACCAGGCATCGCCAGCTGACAAAAATAAATAATAAAAAATGAAAATTTATGATCTTACAGATTTTTCTTAGAAAATCTAAGCATCAACAATATTTATCATTAGGAAGGGTTAATTATTTTGTTCTGAGCATTATACGTAAAAAAAATTACAAAGAAAACCTGTCTTTACAAAAAGAAATCAAGAAAATTAGTTGTTCACAATAATCAGTGAATTGATTTTACTTTTATATTTACTGGTTTCAAAAAAAAAAAAAAAGAATTTACTAATAAGATAAATAATTTACTAAGCCAAAGTCAATTAACTCAAAACTTTTTTTCAAAGTCCTATAAAATCATTTTGTTTTTCAGCTTAGCATGGCAGTATAAATGAAATCAAATAATAAAAATCAAGTAATGTTAATAGATAATAAAAAAAAAAGAAGTTACATTGATATAGCAGATCTCCTGAGTGTTGACTGGGTAGGTGTTGGTGAGGAAGGATGAGGTGTCGTTATCATACCTTACAGTAAGAGTTCTGGATCTAGACATGTGAACCTGGGACCAGACTAACCCTGCACTTGTACAATTAGTACTGCGACCGAAGCAGAAACATGGGGTACATCCATGTACATCTTCCCTGCTCAGGCTGAAAGATCCTTCTCGACAATGATTGCACTGCTTCCCTACAACATGACTCTAAAACAAATACATATAAAAATAAAATTGCAAATACTTGTAAGTAAATAATATTAGAGACAGAGATTCAAGATGAAAAAATTAAGGAGGAACTGATTGATCTTTATTAGTTCTTTTATAATTCATAACTGCTCATTTATTAGTTATTTTGTTTGTTTATTTTCTTGTTTCGTTGGTAGTTGTTTGTTTGCTAGTTAACCAGGTAGTACACTTGTATATTTGTACACTTGTATATTTACACTTTACAATTGTATATTGTAGTACACTTACTATATTTAATTTGTTTGAGTAGTGGTTGATTTGTTTGCTTGTGTCTTAAGTAGTTCATTCATTTGCTCATTTGATTTTTAACCAGTTTGCATACTTGTTTATTTAATTACTTGATTGACCAATTGTTTATTCTTCTGTTTGTAAGCTTGTTTTTTTTAGTAGTTCATTTGTTTGTCAGTTCTTATATCAACTCATTAGCTTGTTTGTTCATTTGTTTGATTACTTGATTAAACCCTTGTTTCTGTAATATTAATTACTATAAACCTAAGCAGCCTTAGTAAAAGAAAGAGAGAAGTATACCTTGCAAGGGCACTGCCCAGTATCATCACAAACACAGATGCCGTTAGCACAGTGCTGAGAGTGAGTGCCGGCAAGGCTGCAATCACATCTCATACACCTCGGATATCCATACCATCCTCTAGCACATGTCTCACACTTAGCTCCTGTATACCCTTCCCGGCAAGAACACCTTCCTGAGCTTGCATCACAGTGCTGGGTCAAAGAACCATGTTGATCACAGTTACAAGCCTGAAACACATGTTAACAATTTAACAACTTTCTGATTTATTATTTCACCGGGATCATTAAGGTAGTTTTACCTGACATCAATATAGAATTTAAACCTACCTTGTCAATCAATCAGCTTCCAGCCACTAGTGGTAATAAGTTGAGCAGAAACATGAAAGAAAGCCATTTACGAGTGCTCTTTGATTTAACGTTATGTTACAGTTCCTGATTTTATTTATTGAAGGGAATAGATTTGTTAATTTAGGTGGCTTACACTCAGAAGACTGGCGACAAGAGACAGGAGAAATGTCTCTTCATTGAACTGATACCATTATTATTAAACAAGTAAATACCTAGTATTAAACAAGCACTTCACATAAGTACGTGGGGCGATAATCACCGGTTTCTGTATGATTAAGTAAAAATTATTAAGTGTAAAATTCCAAAACAGAAATCCGTTTCAGACATCAGGGAACATTTTTGGTTCCGTGTCTGTCTGTCGGTCTGTCACAAATTTTTGCGAACCACCATATCTTATAAACTACAAGTCCAATTTTAATGAAATTTTGGTAGGTCATACTTAGCCCATTGTTGGTCCCATATAAGTTTCAACCTTCTGCGCTTATTTGTTAATCTTCCACATGCTCACAAACATATAAATAAATAAAATTTTATTTGGTAAAACATATGCTTACAAAACGTCAAAAACACAAGACTATTTACAGTCTATTTTGTTCAAAAAATTGGCAAACACTATACAGGGGGATCTCCATTAGTTCATTTTTTACAGCTTTGCAAAATTTCTTATAGTTCATACTCTTTATTCGTGGGCTGAGTTAATTGTACATCTTCACACCTAAAAAACCATGACCCACTTCGGATTTAGCCAGTCTATGAGGAACTGTCTCCAGGTTTTCTTTCTCTCTTGTATTGTATCTATGGGATACTTTTCTCTGGTAATCCTCCAGATGTCCCTTAATGTGCTTCAAGCATTGATATACGTATAAGCTGTATATGGTTAGGATTCTCAATTTGACAAAGAGATGTTTACAATGGTCTCGAGGTCCAGCCCCTGCTAAAATTCTTATTATCTTTTTTTGTTTTAGGAAAAGCTCCTGCGATTCAGCATGCCCCCATATTAATATACCATAGTTAATTTTACTCTCGAAGAGAGCATGGTAGGCTGATTTTAGTGAACTGTTATCTAGGAAGAGTTTTAGTCTTCTAAACAAATAGACCTGTGAGGACAGGGTTTTCTCTAGGTTTAATATATGGTTTTTCCAAGACAGTTTGCTGTCGATTATAAATCCCAGGAATTTGATTTCACTTGCTGGTATGTCATGCTTGAGGGAGAATTGAATGACCTGAGTTTTGTCCTGGTTTAGGCAGAACCCATTACAATTGAACCAAGTTTCAGCCTCTGTTAATAGTCGATCCAAATGAGCAGCTGCTTTAAAGGTATCAGTATCTTGAGTCATGAGGTTAGTGTCATCACAGTACATAACTATTTTATTTTTATCTATTGGTTTTTCATTTTTCTTTTTGTCTTTATCTTGTTTTATCGAGTTTTTTTCAAACTTTTTTTCCAAGTGTGCGGGCAAGTCATTAGCATCAACCAGGAAGATGGTGGGGCCTACATGTGATCCTTGAGGTATGCCTTGGACAACTACAAGGTAAGTTGAACCTTTTCCTTTTATAATTACACATTGTTTGCGTCCACTTAAGTAGCTCATTAATATTTGTAACGCTTCTCCTTTTATTTGATAGTATTGTAGTTTTTCTGTTGAAAGGTCATGTGGGAGATCAAACGCCTTGGTGAGGTCACAGCAGGCCAAAAGAGTGACCTTTTTATCTTCAAATCCTTGAAGTATAAACTCTACAGCTGATCGGACTTCATCAACAGTTGATTTTTCACTTCTGTAGCCAAATTGTGATATTGATAATAAACCATTGTTTTCAAAATATAATTGTATTTCTTTATTTATGATTACTTCTAGGACTTTAGACAAAGCAGGAATGATAGTTATAGGCCTGTAGCTACTCGGTAGAGACGGGTCTCCTTTTTTGTAGACTGGTACAATTCTAGACACTTTAAAGGCGTCTGGAAAAATTCCCAGTCTTAGGCTTCTGTTTATTATAAAGGTCATGGGTTCTGAGATCAGATAAATAATTTGCTTAACAAGATGATTGGAAAGACCGTATACATCTTTGCTTTTAGAATTTGACATGGCAGTGACTATTTTTATGATATCCTGAGCTGTAATACCTTGCAGTGAGAATCTAGTTAGTGATGTGGTAGGTGAAGGTGTAGATTTAGTCAGTAGACTAAGAGCTTCTTCCTTATTACTGTTAGTCGATTCGGCTATTTCCCTTACAGAATTTATGAAATAGGAGTTTACTTTATCTGGATCTAGCATTGTAGTGGCTTTTTTATCTTTACCTCTGTATCGGTTAATTATGTCCCAGCATACTTTTGCTTTATTCGATTTTCCTTCTATTTGTTTTGCATAGTATTCATTTTTAGTTATTTTTACTTTTTTCCTGTAATTTATCTTTGCTTGTTTATATTTTTCGACAAAAACTCCTCCAAGAGCTTGTTTCAAATCAAAGAGATCTACAAGGCTTTTCTTCATTTCATCAAGTTCGGCAGTGTAATATGGTAGACATATTTCGATCAATACTTATTCTTTTCATTGGAAAACAGTAGTCATGGTGTTCTTTTACTTTGTTAACAAAGGCATACATTTATTTACAGCCATATCTTTAAAAGTAATCATCTTATTTTGATGAAATTTTTATGGTTTGTCGAAAGTAGCCTGCAGATAGCACCTGCCTAATTTCAACCCTCTGCGCACTTCAAATCGTACTAAATTAATATGTCTTATACTACAAAGCCTCATGGCTCACTGACTCACTGACTGACATTAATGTTTACCCACTTCCAGAAGAGCTAGAGACTTGCGGTTTGCGCCATTCGACGCGCAGCGTCCACATTATAAACCAAAATAATTATAAAAAGTTAACTTTTCCCGCTCCTTCCGCCCTTATAAAATAAAAATGGCCGACTTGATTTTTAAGCTGGTTTGAGGGCTTATTGCAGCCAAACGGTAAGTCGTACTAGAAAATGGATAGCACAAGTGGTAACTGATTTTAAAAGATCTACAACTTTAGTCCTATGAGTTTTTGTCGAATCATCA
>KZ651817.1:293223-332696 GCA_001010745.2 Gerris buenoi
GGGGGGGGAATAAAAAAAACCTGTTAATACAAAGGTTTCTACGAATTGGTTGCAGTTTTATATTTGTTTATTAAATAAATTATAGATGCGCTAACTATTGGTGCGTGTTGGACGCTTTGTTTCTTCAACAAATGTTTAAATTTCTCTGACTTTATTAAATATTTACTGGAACAGTGCCTTGCGGTTCCAAATTTTTGATATTTGTGGTATTTTTCTTAATTTGGTCTTTTCTTTGCGAGGAAGCTATGTGCCACATTAATTAGCAGAGTATTTGTAAAAGTAATGTGGAAAAAAAAAAAAATAGAATCATCGTTTAATAAGATAACTAAACAGTTTGATTACCTTGCATCCTTTGAGTGGAGTGAATCCCCAGGAGTTGTGAACACATAGAGAGCAGTCAGGTCCTGATGTGTAGGGTGGACAGATACACTTACCAGTGTCAGGATCACAAATATGTCCCTCTAGTTCACAAACTTCACACTCTGAAACAAGCATGAAGAGAAATAAATAGTAAAATCTTCCCAGTGGTTTTCTTTTACTATATCGATTGTATTGGGGGTTTGAAGTAGCCATAACAAGCTTATCCTAGGTCACTTCGCTCAGCTATCGATGAAGTAAAAATTGTTGGCTCCTATGCCTAGGCACTTTGATTTTTATGGCTAATAAATCTTTAAACCTCAAGATATTGGAGGATTTAGAATCAATTTGAGATCACGATGAAAATGTGTTATCCCAACTAGAGCACTAGTTAGAGCACAGAGAAGTTATCCCAGGAATCTATGATAGATTTCTGGAGATTAAATGCATTTTTATCTCAAAATATGTAAAAAAAAAAAAAGGTACTTAATGTAATATACCGAAACATCCCTGTGAGCTGAAACCATAGTAGAGAGGCATACATCGATCACACTTAAGACCTCCGACTCCTGGTTTACATCTACATTGTCCTGTCTCCATATCGCAGTTCTGATCTTGAGATCCAAGACTATCACAGTTACATGGTTCACAGCCGAATCCTGAAGTCAGGCCCCAGTATTCACTCTAAACAAACAATGAAATAATTAAATCTTATAATGAGTTACTAAAAATACAACTTGTCAAATATTTTGTGGAAATAACAAACAAAGAAATAAGGACGTAAGTTTACCCTGCAGGAGTCGCACATTTGTCCAATGACATTTTCCTTGCAGTCACACTGTCCAGAGTCAAAGTTACATTCCTGCCTGTCCGAACCATCAGCGTGACAATTGCAACCTGTAATATATAGATGTAATATCATAAAATGTATTAATTATTTGGAATTTTCTAGAGTGGCCACTTAATTGTGAGCTAATCAAGAAGACTTTGCTGCAGAGGTACATACCAAAAGATAGGAAAACCAAAAAATTCAGTAACTTTTAATGTCTTAATAAGAGTGAGAATTGCATCCGCTGGATGAAGTGAGGATGATATCTAAAAAATTACATAACAAGCGATACTGTTTGGCTAAATTGCATTAATCTAATTATATATGACTAGCCGTTATGCCTGTGACAACGGGCAGAATAAAATATGGTCAAAAAAGAGCTAGTTTAAATAGAAAGTTTTATGCCCTTCAAATCATTACACAGGCATAGCTCAGCGGTAGAGTCCGAGTCTCAGGTGCTGGAGGTCACTGGTTCAATCCCAGCTTATGGCGCATCAATTTTTAACGTTATAAATCATTTAGAGGTGAGTTGTCGCCCGTCGTCAGGACACTACTCGATTACATAAAAGATAATTTTAGAGTACATACGTTTACAGCCAGATGGAGAGTAAGCGTAGTGAGCTGGAAGACACTCGTCACATGAGTTGCCTGTGACTCCAGGCTGACATAAACATGCTCCTGATACAGCGTCACATAGGGATGATATAGCACCGGCTGCATCACACTTACACGGTACACAGCCCGCAGACACGTTACCAAATCCTGTCTAACAACATGCAAACACACAAACCATTTATAACTCAGAGCTAGGGTAAAAAAAAAACATACTGTGTTCATCATTCTATTCTTTAAGAAAGAAAAGAGGAGAAATTACCAGAAATAAAGGCTCCTGAGGAAATACAGCAACTAAGTCAAGATTATCATAGAGCCATCTGAATCTAATTATACTAAGATTTCACATATAGTTAAAAAATAAGTCAAAATTAAAAGTATATTTTTCTTATGAATATGAGGTGTCTAGTGGTAAAATAGTGAAATCAAAAATTTCTAGGACTTCCTTTGTCTATGGTGTCAGTTATTGTTGACAGTGTAAACTGTAGGTTAAGGTATACCTTCTAGGCCTTGGGTTATATATGATGGTGTTGGGTTATATATGATGGTGTTGGGTTATATATGATAGTAAACTGGTATTGCATCATCCTGAATTTCGGTAGACCTAGGACCTCACTTCAACCCCAAACTGACCAAAAAAATTTAGTAATTGACTACCTCTTGAAAATTGCCTAGAATCTCTAGCTTTACTAACACCTACATTTAATAAGTTTTCAAATCATCTATTCAGTTTTAAATACTTGTAGTGGTCAGTGCAAAACAGGATCAAATATAATGTTGCAAAACTACTGAATTCATTTAGGGGATTTAAATTAAAGTGAGTGCAGCAAGCTTCCTATATTCAATGAAATATGCTCCAAGTCTGTCTGTGTGTCTGAAACGTACAATGATAACTTGCGTAAAAGTTGACTGATTTTGATGAAATTTGGTACACATGATCATTTTACCAATACTCAGGACAAGTTCGTTGGACAACGTTGTCTGCCCAAACGTTTGTGTGCAGGGCTCGTGTAAACGTGCGCTTCAAAATTAAAATCAAAATTTTAGGATGGGAAAAAATTCTAATTCTATCTATTCGATGATACGATTATTATTATTATTATTATTTTTTTAAATAACATTTTGTAGTAAAACGAACAGCGATACTGCTATGAATTATTAAAGATTGTTAAAACTATTAAAGCAGACTTAAAGTCTAAAGTACAATTGAAACAGGCATGCAAAATTTCAACTTGATACAAGCAGAAGTTTTTGCGTAGTAAAGCCATACATTTTATAATAATTGAAAAGGAGATGTGTGGTTAGAGGAATAGTAAGAATGCAGGGTGGTTCCATTACTACTAGCCATTGTACTACTATCATAACCTTTATCTATCAACTCATCATGATTCATGATTACCTATTTTTTCTATATGCAATACATATTTATTACTATACACATGCCTAGTTTGAAAATGTAAGTCAGTAACTAATCTGAAAAAGAAATCAATTGAATTGAATTACTAAACTTGTAGGTGTTGCAATAATTTTGACAAGGAGTGTATATTATAAGTAATATATTCACTGATGTATGTAATCGCTATTTAAGAGCCAGTTTTTAATGTAAAAGAAATCCCAATTCTGGTAGAAGAATGACATTTTTTCGATTTATTTTCAACACAAACTGACATCAAAACACTTGAGCTTGCAATTGCGCCACTCTAATTTCTCCTACACTGAAATTTCTTCCCCCTCAGAAATATTTTTTATAACACATATCAATAGAGATATTTATTTAAGGAACATATTGTTTACCTGACATCTGTCGCAAGCTCTGCCAGTAAATGAATCCTTACAGGTACAATACCCTGTCACCTCGTCACATTCGTTAGACTCGGAGCCCAAAGGATCGCAAGCACATGCTGCCAAAACACAACAATAAATGATTAATTTGTAGCTATTCATAAAAGGAATATAAAATTTTCAAAATTACAACTAATATAAGTGATGGAAAAATAAATAATATATTAATTGAATGAATGAATGAATGCCTTTATTGGTTTATACAGCAATGTGTGACATAAAAACAGCAATGTGTGACATAAAAGGTTAAACCAAATCAGCTTATGCTGAGGCAAATATTTATACTACTACTCAGTAGTATTTTATTTTATTTTCATTATTATTATTATTATTACTTTCTCTTTTTTATATTACTATTATTTTTTATTTTATTAATTTATGTATTTTTATTATTATTTTTCCCCCGTAACAACTGAATTCGGAGCATAAATGCTATTTTTGCAATTATTTTACGAACTAGTAGTTTAAATTGAAATTGACAGTGGTTTAAGTAAATATTAAATAAAAGTGAGTTCACAATCATTTTTCAGCCAACATAAAATAATATCATGAGAAATAATACATGGTAACAATACAAAACTGAGTCTCTTTTAATTTTTCCACAGCCATACATTGATGAATATCTCTGTCATCCTTTTCCATTCCTTCCTTTGGAGAGCCACGCGCAGCCAGGTCTCCTCCCCACAGATTTTCCGCACTTAATAATTATTATATTAATTAATATATTAATTAAAATAAATAATATTTTAACAAATTGATGGTATAGACAGATGTGATATTTATACAAAAAGCCTAGTTTGCAGGGGTCGAGTATTTTAGTCAGTCGAGTATATAAATTTAGTAAGTAACAAAGTGTCCAAACGAGTCAAGTACTAAATTACTAAACTACTCTACTAAAATACACGATCCGTGTAAACTAGGCTTAATAGTATAAGGGTGAAGTCAATGTTCTAGGGGGAACAGAGTAGCCTTTAAGCTAGCAAAAGTTGGAATTTCTGTTTAGTTCCACATAGAGGCATACAGGGAGTCTGAGCCTAATGACCACATGGAAGGGATTAGGCCGGTCGTCCACTGGAAGCGACTATGCGCGACTAAGCGACCTGGCGACTTGAATCAGGCGACTATGCGCGACAGGGGTCGTCCACTGTAAGCGACTTCACGCGACTGTCTCTTCACATCTTTGAGCGCCGTACCGGAAAGTGTATATCACTCGATCACCAAAATTACAAATTTTAGGGACACAATAACACCTGTGGAACGTCTAGCGTTAACTTCCCCAGGAACTTTTCCAACTGTCAGAATATCACGTGGGAATAATACAAATTATTCCTCATACATAGTGGGGTTTTGTTATAAATTTGCGTGATTAATTTTTCTATATCCATAGTGAATACAGGGTGTCCCAGAGTGTGGAACAGCGAAATATCTCCGGATTAACTGTAATTGATAAAAAAATATGCGGGTTTCAGGGTTCGATAATGGCTATAAATGCGCTTCAAGAAGAAATGCTGAAAGTTTTCTGTGTTGAGCAAAAGTGTGTTCATTTGCACAATAAAAGAAAGTGGATAGGAAGCCTTATTTTTTCCAAATCATTCCAAGCCATCCAAATCCAGTCAAAAATACATATCTTATTTGTAACTGTTTCTTGCGTAAAAGAGCGTTCATAAGACTCAAAACGTGAAACAATTACTAATAATGCATGTTTTTAAGAATGGATTTGTATTTTACGGAAAAAAATAAAAACTTTTTGTATGACTTTTTTTTCCCCCTAAATCCATTAGTTCAGCAGAAAAATGGACTTAATTTTAGCAGGTTCAGTACTTTCCAGACGGCAAACTAATGCTCGGAGCAAAAAATTTCCAAGAAAGTAAAAAATTCTTATCTATTATCCTGCAGTTGTGGGTCAATAGGGATTAAAAAATTCCTGATTTCTCTTCTATCTCATTTTGCTATATTTCGACCCTATATGGTCATTCTCAAGCATTTAATCTATAGTCTGGTTTTTTTAAATAATACCAGAACAGTCAAATTATTAGGAATACACAATTCATTATCACAGTGTTACACACTGCTTGTCCAAACGTTCAGAAACTCGACATAAACCCAGTTCCAACATCAAAAATAATGAATTAAACTAACAGACTAAACATCAAGGTAACTATCACATTTTAAATTAATTATATATTCACAGCCTTATAAAATAACTATATTAAACAACAAAAATTAACAAAAATTCTAACAATAAAACAAAGTCTTAACATCATTTGATAACAGAGGTAATANTTTTTTTTAAGCAGATGCTTGAACCTGGGGCGGCCGCTAATTCTAGCCATGCATTTTAACAAATATAAAAAATGTTTAATCTAACCTCTTTTTAATCAACAAAAAATTTAAAAAACCAAAAAAAAAAAAATTAAATTATATCACATTGGTAACAAATAACATTATAAAAACAATAAGTAGGACAAATGACATTGATATCAATTAAAATATGTTTAAAATTATGTATTATTTTTAAATTAGTCAATTTTAATAAATATTAAGTTGTAAAAGACAAAAAAAGAAATCTATCTAAGTATACGAGTAATAAGTGCTAAGCATAGTGAAAACAAGGTATTTAAACAGGCGACTACGAGCGATTGCAAGCGACTAATCCCATTTCATTGGGACAAGTCGCTAGTCGCCTGTTATCGCGTGTAGTCGCCCGCGCAAGGTCGCTTGCAAAGGACGAGGTTATATGGTACTCTATATATTCGGATAGGTCGCGCATAGTCGCCTGTTGTCGCCAAGTCGCTTAGTCGCGCGTAGTCGCTTCCAGTGGACGACCGGCCTTATACACAGTGCAAAGTGTTGTACAACTTGGGTTAGTTGAGATGAGATAACTCTGCGCATTAATTCTTAATGTAAGTTTCGACATTTTAATTCATAAACTAAATTAGTTATCTACTCAAATTACTTCTTGCTTCTTGATAAAGACATTAATTTTAAAGAATTGTGGTTGTTATTGTTATAACAGAAATAAAGATTGACAAAAACTGATTTAAAGATAAAGATTGACTGAGGACAACCTTAAAAGAAAGGGTCGAAACGTCTCTATTTAAATGATTAAATTTGTATTCTTCACACCGATAATCCACATAGTTATTAAATACTAGTTTTACTTGTTAGCGAGGTGAACTTTCACATTTAGTATTGACGCTTATTTAAAACCTGACAATATTCAGGTTGTATTAGGATCTCCGGTACCTCGTTACTCTGTGCTTCCAGGTTTGATTCCCAACTCCGGCAAGGTGTCCAATGCTGGGTGTTCACCGAGAATTGTGATAGATATAAATGGGTAGCAACTCAAGTGAAGTGGCATCCATCCAATTATCTGTCTAGATCTTTGGCAGGTTGCGCCACAGATAATTATTTTATTTATTGACATTGCTTTCAATATTTTAAGGTTCTGTGTGTTATAATATCTAAGATATATCTAAAGTCAACTAATTATGCAATAAAGGTTGATAAGGTAAAAAAAGATACTAGATAACTCTGCAAATCAAACTGAAAATTAAAATATTACAGATAATTAATTTTAAAAGTACACACGCAAGCAGAGTGTAGTGAGAGGATCAGGGCTGTAGTGTTGAGGTTTGCATCTCTCGCAGCGTTTTCCTTCCCTGTTACCATGACAACTTAGGCACAAGCCTGATATTGGATCACAAGGACCGTCACCGCAGTCACAGGGCTCACACTTTGATCCCAACTCTCTTGGATCACCGTAGTATCCCTCATCACACCTGTAAATAAAAAACAACAATACATTGATAGTAATTACACATAGGTAGTTGAAGTAGTAATGATAAGCAAGAAAAAATATATCAAGCAGTTTTAATTTTTAATAATTTGGGTTTTAAGATGATTGAGCATCATGTATATTAAGATTATTTTAAAAGTATTGCCGCAAGGAAAAAAGTTTCCTGCTAGATTGGTAGCTGTATTTATCAATATAGAAAGGTGAAAGTAGGGTGGGACGTTTGTTCAAAACACCTCACATGTTATTAAAATGCCTTGCTTACCAACTTATTCTTGGGGTTTAAGAAAGGTGTCCCTCACCAAGGTAACTTTAGAGTGCCAAGCTGGCTTTCACCCGCTAGTGGTCATTTTTAGTGCCGGTGAGATGAGTAAAAATGAAGAAGAGAAATCAGTGTAGGAATTGAGAAAGTGGTTGAAATTGAACTAGAGTGTTTAGAGACTAAGTTACTTTAGTGGAGAGGCCTTTCTTTATTCCTAATCAAGTGACGCCAATGCTAATCTAAAATATTGCACTGTCTAACACAAATCATTTGCAACCATAAATATGGTTATGTCAGCCTACATTATCATGTCGACCACTTCACAAATGTATCCTCAAAATTGCACACTAGTAACTATTTTTTTTACTTTCTAAAAGAATGACAAATGTTCAAATCTTAATACAAAAAGTCCATTATGAAATTGTTTAATGCGTCTGTGGTCATAACCTAATGCATAAATCTTAATTGTTGTGGCTGAGCCATACGCTTGTAAATAATAACAAAAAGATGAACATTCATTCAATTTTAGGTGTTTTTGGCTTATAAGTAAGGTGTCATCAATCTAGGTGTAAGATAAGGCGCAATATGGTTACCTCTCACAGTGCCTGCCTGTGTGTCCAGGTGCACATGATGTGCAGATGTAGTCAGTAGAATCCATCTCACAAGAAGGGCTGAAGTTGTTAGAATGGTGTAACAAGGGGCAGGCACAACGTTTGCAGTCCTCCTTAGTACCCTGAGTAGCGTCTCCATAGTATCCAGGTGAACACAGTTCACACTCTGTACCATAAGTGAAGTGTTCACAAGACTACACAACAAATATCTCATTATTAATTAAATGTACATTGGTATTAACCCTCTGGTGGGAGAATGATGGGCCTACAACTACAGTCTGTGCCAAAGAGTTAGTGTGTCGACAGCACGGGAAGTCGAGTGACACGCAGATTGGCCAACCTCTGAGGGAAAAAATAAAGCCACTACATTTACCTTCTTATATGGTTATCCAGAGGGCAAATTTTGAGCTCTCATTGGCTCCCCACCCCATTTGCTAGTTTTTCCCGTGTTTTCAACGCACTAACTCTCGTTTGGCACAGGCTGAATATGTCCATCAGAGGGTTATTCTGTAAGTATCTGTACCAGTAATAAATAAATAAATTTATTTAAAAAAAACAAAACAAGATAAGGCACTCATGTCTTCTTGACATTTTCACAGTTAGGGTGTATAGCCGACAGAGAAAGGATATTAGTGCCTTCAGCAGTAACAATAGTTGAACTTTGTTCTAGACAACTAAGTTCACAACGACAAAATACTTCAGATAACACAAACATGTCATAGATACACGTTGCTTCCTCTTGTGTACAGAATATATAAAGGTAGAAAACTCACAGTGCACTGGCCGGTGTTAGGGTCACAAGTTGGAGCGTGGGAGTGACAGTTGCACTTGGAGCAGACAGCATGCTGACGGAGAGAGGAGCCGTCTGGTTCAACCCTAGCATAACCGTAGTCACATTCTTCACATGATAACCCAATATAACCTTGAGGACAGTAACATTCTTCTAGGAAACCAACAGAGGAACCTCCCTTACCTCTTTCAGCTGTCTCCAGCATGCAGGACTCCAAACTAACAACACGATAATAATACAACCAAGTTAATAAGTCAAGTATTAAAAAAAGTTTTCACTGCAACATTACATGAAATATAATAGACAATGTTTATAATATTTTAATTACCTTCCCTCAGCCTGATCAGTGTGGAATTTGGCTTTAACGAGGACATGCTTTATATTAGCCAGAACACTAAGAAATTGGTGCCTGGTTACATCGGCTCCCCTATGTTCTCGTCTTGATCTCAGGGCTGGAGATGTGTTACCATGTCGACCTATATCAGACTCTGCCTCCACCACGTGGTACCAACCTTCCTCTACAAGCTGAACTGTGATGCTCATGCTCTTCTGGTTATGCCATGTCTCTCCGTAACCTATTGTCAGCCCATTCTCTCCCTAACAAAAAACATAAGTAGGATAATTATATGAAGCCTATTTTCAAAAATATTCTTGTACATTTGTTAAAAGTTTAGAGAAACCAGTAAAAACATTTAATACAATTATAATAATAATAAAGTTTTACAAGAGAGATTTTGGAAATGCACTCCTCATTTGAAACAAATAGGTTTTGATTCATAAATAGATCAACTTTAAGGCTTTTAAATTTTTTCTCACTATGATTATATCATTCAACAACTAACTTTTACTAACTAACTTGTTGGTAGAAACAACTAACATTAAAGGGAACAATGTGTCTTTCTAAAAGGTGTAAAGTTTTCTTAAAACTATTTCAAAATAGTAGTAAATAAGATAAAATAAAACCAATTTTAACTCACTATAAGAATGAGGTCAGGTCCTATGGTTGGTTTGCCACTGGTGTCTCCTCGCATGACATCCCAGCTAAGACTGAAGGTCATAGTTGAGCCATAGCTGGTAAGTTTGTTTCCTCGGTAAGGTTGTGGAGCAAGCCAGTAATAGCTATCAACTCCAGACAGCTGATAGTAAGCTACCGCTAGAGTGTTAGAACCAGGTTCGGCTAGATATGGTATCACTTCCAGTTCAGCTGTAATATCAGTCACTAGCCATCCTTCCATCGTAGATATCTTATAACATAAACACGATTTAACATTATAATTAGTGTTAAGATGCAAATACAACCCCTGAACAAGTTCTTGAACTAGCTTAATAAAGAGGAAGAACAAGAACAATCAAACGACTGACAGTGACAGCAGGCATTAAAAAATCTCGGGCCAACATCAAAAGGACATCAGCAAATTAAGACTTGCAATTGTGCACCCTATGCACCTTTGAGAATTAAAAGGAATGCGATACCAAGATAAAAACAAAAAAAGGCTGATATGCCACAAAGTTTTAAAAAAAATAAAATGTCAATCTCAAACCTCATTAGAACAACCAGACGTTAACACATAACAGTCTGTATGGAAGGCATTTGTATCCCGCACCCATCATATTACAACAACAATTTCAATGATAAATAAAAAATTAAGAAATATTTATTTTAGTTTGTTTATTAGTTAAGATATTAATGCTTACCTCTCTAAGATAGAACCCATGTGCCTCTGTACATCGATTAGATACACCTGAACAATAACAAGCACTGCATCCTGCTGGATTATCTTGATCCAGGAAGAAATATCCTTCCTGGCACCTGTCGCATTTCTCTCCTTCCACATTAACCTAAACAAATAAGAGTCAAGTTTAAAAAAAAAATAAAATTAGTTATTTCAAAGTTGGATTTCAACCATTGTAGGGTAAGGAATCAATAATAATGCTGTCCAACAAATGAAACCTGCCCCTTGGTAAAAGAATTACATGTACCAAATTTCAACAAAATCAGTAAAACTCTACTGTCACACACATATTATGTGGTTTTGACAGAACCAGTAATAGTGCATATTCTCTAAACAGTGGGAAGCTCACTATGCAAGATTAATTAAATTTATGTAAGAGTAGGTAGTGGACTGACATAGCTGATAGATAGCACTCTCAAAACTTGCCTGAAACCTAGGTCTAAACACCAATATTTCTGGTGATTGGAATCCCAGAGATGTGATATATGTTTCACACTGATGATCACATCGAGTAGTTGAAAGATGCGTTTATTAGGACAGAAAAAAAGGAGAAAGCATTCTTCTGATTTAATTTCACAGATAATAGTGTATAGTTAAAAAAAGTATTTTTGCACACTTGGCAAAGGCGATCTCTTCTAGCTACCTTATTCAAAGCTTTAAAGGGTATTGTATGAGATAGTTACCTTGCATAGGCAGTTGGAGTCGCAGGATGATCCAGGCAGCATGCCACTAGAGTTACACTCACATGGCTCGCAGTTAGGAAAGCCTCTATATCCTGAGGCACATTTGTCACATTTACTTCCTGTGAAGCCATCTTTACATTTACACCAACCTGCTATCTGAACAACAACAACACATAAAAAAACTCTAAAAGAAAAAGATCAAAGTAGATGGCAAAGACCATTTAGACACAGAAAATATTGATAAAAACCACTTGTAAGCGAGAGAATTCTGTAAGACCATAGCATTTAATAATTTTGAAGTAAATTTTTGTCTCAGGTATGAAACAATAAAAATGAATGTGTACCTTGCCAAGATGTGCCTCAGAGTCATCCCTGATACAAGATCCAGTGGCGCCAACAGAATGACAGTCACATGGTAGGCAGGGTACCGAAGCATCGGGTCTCACTCCTAGTGGACGATACCAACCTTCCTCGCATCTCTGACAGTTCACTCCACCTGTGTGTTTCTAAACATACATATCATTTTCAAAATTTCTGTTCTTGCTGATTTTATATAACGATTAAAATTGAAATTAAGATAAAATAAAATGGGGTAATACCGTGCAGTTGATGCAGACACCTCCTCCATGGAATCGTCCGTTGGTATCTATGGAAAGAGTTGCTGCAGCTACAAGCGGATCGTAGAAGCATTCTGAAGCATGACCGTGACACTCACACTTGGCACACTGATGAGGCTTAGATGGTGTTGACTGGCGCCAACCTAGCTGATGGTGCTTTGGACAGCACCAGCTACAGTCTGCACCACAAGTGTTGTGTTCACACTCACACACTGATTTCTGTTAAAACAACAAATGTAAGAGTATACTCAGATGCCTGAAGTCTAAAGTAATGAAAGCTATGAAATAAATTCTCTTAAAGGTTAAACATTTCTCTTTTCCTGTAACACAAAAACCTACTACTCTGTAGTACTGACATTTAATGTGTGTGATAATATAAAATATATAAACTTAAAATATGTAATATCAGTAAAAAACTGGGGTAAACTACAGTATATGGGGGGCCCTTCTGATAAGCATCACCTCACAAGTGACATTCCTTTGTCCAATAGTTATTTAGACCAATATGTTGGTCTAAAGGTTTTAAACCTTTTCAAATTCATGTGAAAACAAAGAGACACAGAGAAGCAAGTGTGAACAAACTTCCAGACTATTGGCTTGTCTGAGTCGTCTGAGTTCTTCCAACTGTTAGATAGAAGCTAAAACTATATATAGATCTGTTTAATATATTAACATGAACCTCCCTTTACTGTATCATCTCGTTTCCCTACTTCACTCCCCCCATCATCAAATTAATCCCCTTATTTCTATTTTTTCAGAGAGTTCTTTATATCACACTATGATACATTAGTAACCTCTAACTTTATGTCCTTTATTAAATTAAATAGAGCTACTACGAAATCAAGAAAAAAAATACAGAGATTTAGATGTCAAAACTACAATAACTGTTAACCAGCATTAGCATCAAATAAATTATTTAAGTAGCTAATCGCTTCATAAGCGTTAATGACCTTATACTGTAACAGATCAGAAACTTATAGATTAAAAAACTCAAATCAACAAAAAATTAGTAAATAGTATCTAAACAATGGATATGGATCCCTCCGTGTCTAATAGCACCTGTGGGCTAATTCGGATTGTACGTGACCCAGAAATTTTTTTCGAGTTGGATCTCTACCTGGTTTATATACAGGAGGGTTGTTTTTCTTCAGAAAATGAGCGGAACACCGCGTAGCGGTGCGGAGGGGCTATTAAAAATTCAAGTGTACACAAAATTAAAGTTTTTAATTTAATATACAGGATTTTATCACCTAACCTCCAAGGTTAGGTCATGTACAATCCGAATATACCGCACCTGTGTGTTATTGTCTTAACATTTGAATGCACACATTTTTCAAGAAGAATTATCATTGACTACCTGACATTTGAATAAACTTACTTTTACTTTTTTTTTACTTATTATAAAGACGTTTCATAGTTTTGGATGTGACTGAATAACTGACACCAAGTATGTTATTAAAATATTATAGTTATATTGTAACACAAGAACTCTAAATTACGACTGTGGAATGGATGACAAATTACATGCTTTTGGTACATTACATGCTTTTATAAAACCATTCCTTGACCGGGTTTTTACTTTAACTTGTTAAACTGCTTTAACAACTTGAGTTTATTTTTCAAAAGTTTTTATAAATAAATCTTGACTCAAACATCTTAGAAAAGATCGGTCAACTTGAATAAAATAAAACAATACATAACATATCAAATGCAACTATGTTAAGACTCATTGTGTCTCTAATTTATGTTTAAATCTCAAAAAACCACTCTCAAAGAATCATAATTAAAAAAAAACAAAAAAAACAGTAGTACATATTATGAAAATTAAAAGGAAGTCCAAGACAAGAGAAAAACGAAATGGCTAAACTAAAACTGATAAATTAAATTATAATGGACTATGAGTTCTAAAATGCAGTAATAACGTGAAATTTCAGACTAATAATTAATTATTTAAATATTAAACAAATTAAGTATTTGTAAATAAGTGTAAAAAAAACGAGATTTGAGACATTTTTAAGTGGCGGCACAATCCTGGTAAACATTTCACTGCGCATGTTCAATGTTCAATAAATGATGGTAGCCTTCCATAATTTACTCATGAATCCGCACTTCCATCTGTTATAAATTTTTTGAAAAGCTATTAGTAAAGTGGCTTTTTAATTTAACTTTAAATAAACATTACTCAGGAGAGCGATTTAAAAAAAACTAAAATAGCGAATATTTGAAATCGAAATCATTTGTGAATAGATAATATCCAAATTTATTAACATATGTTTTTTGTTAACATTAGGAGGGAAGGGGGGAGGGGGGCAACTTTAAAAATTACATATTTAAACTAAAACGATAGACTTTGAACTTAGACAATAATTCTTTATTCAATAATTCTTTAGCCAATTTTTTTGTACTACTCAGATTCACACGTAAATATAAATACACATTAGAATTTATTACTTAACTACGACCAAATGTAAAGTATATCATAAAAGAATATTTAAATTCAATTAGATTCATCCATGTTTTTTTTTATCATAACCTCACTTGCTTGTTTATTAGTTAAATTCGTAGGATAAACGGGAGAAACATGTTGCTTTTAGTTTATTACAATTTGGTTTTAGTAATTTTGACAACACTTATTACTCTCCGCGGAATGATAAAGTTATCGTCTCAATACTCATATATTCTTATATTCTATAGTTAATCATATTAATCGGCCATATTTGCGTTTAATTGTAAATACATCATGTACATATTACGTATTTTCTTTTGTCTAAAAGACATCTGGTGACTTAGAGTTTAGAGTTGCAAAATTGGACATTTTTCGCTACAAATTAGTTGTTATAATCGTGTGGTAATATCATTAATATGTGAGAAAATGAAAAGCTATATATCATTTATAAAAACAGTGCTGCTATTGCGCCCAACCCAGCTCGAAGGACAGATCGACTGAAAATGCACGAAACTTTCCGTAAGTAAAATTGATTGAATTATTTTTTTTTTAATTATATATTTTATTTATTTGTTTATTTTTTTTAAATATTATTACGGTTGTACATTTGAGTACGTACATTTGATTTCGATTCCTGAGGAGTCTATTTGAAAGGTTGAATTGAACTATTCCTGGACCTGCAACTCTGGAACAATGGAATTTGGATGAATCTATTTTCTCTATATATCATAACGAGGTTTGTCAGGTTAGGTTAATAGATTCGATTACTCATAATTCCTCGCAATATGCGATATGCGATTTTATAGTTCACAGTCACAGTCATGGTTTCGCTTTTTCGTGGTTAATAAGTGAAAACCTGTTTCATAGAACACTTAAGACGGCAGACTTACACTGTACAAGAATTTTTATGAATATCTGATCTAAAAAATACACGAATTCTGATAATGTTATACAGTTTAAAGAAGTTGCTTACAACTTTCAGACTCAATATTTTAATACGATCACGAAAATATGTTTACTCATCAATTCTTCTATGAACTTTTATTTCTACTGTACATAGCTTTTTTGTACTCAGTGTGTAATATGACAAATTCGTACTATGAATTATCAAATTATGTCTTACCATATCGAACGAATAATTTCTTTCGTACTCTCTTGTCTAGTGTAATTGCCACCTTAAGGAGCGTCGGAGCGTTTACATCTGCGAACCTAACAGGTGATCTTCAGTATTCATGAATAGGCGGGGCACATTTACGGCTGCACGCTGCACATGTGTAGTTTAAGTTGTTTTGTAGATCACTTATAGCGCAACTTCAAGTTCGTCGTTAAACAGTTTTAACATATTTTACCGAGCTGAAAATATTGGGATGTAGGTTCTTCATTCTTAAAAAACGAATATGATTTATTTTATTGGCTTATTTCTTAACGTTATCAAAAATTATTCTTTTTAACAGAGTTCGTTTAAGCGATGTTTACTGTATACTTCCGTCCTGTATACTTCCTTCCGTATCCGATTCTAAATAGGGTTAGTGAATAGTAAAAAGTATAAAGTTTAATATTAAATAACTATGGGAAAATGTATACCTTCTCGTCTTGATGGAATTATACAAGAATCGGGCTAGTTTTATACCTTGTTCAATGCTTTGAAGAAAGAAATTAATTTTCCGAAACGGAAAATCTAAAACTTTTTTCTTTTATTTACTTTATTGCTAATCTTTAGTTTCTTGAAACTCAATTTAAAAGGTTGTACGGATTCTGCGACCTTATGGATTCGATGCTATAAATGGTGTTACTTTAGACTTCAGACAATATCTAAGTAAGTGAATTAAAATATATACATAATACATCAAAGTCGGGTATATATTATATTTACTTCTAAATAAAAGGAAATGATTGAAATGATGGAGAGCAGCTGGAAATAACCAAGTGTCTTGATAGATATAAATAAAATTGGAGGGAGAAAGGGACAGGAACAACTAAAATACACCGTGAAATGTTGGCTCCACATCTCTTCATGGAGATACAGACAATGTGAAACGGTACAACTGAACAGAAGCTGTTGATCTGCCTGTCGTGCAGTCGTACCATCTGAACACAACTTAAAACTATTCAACAGTAAACAACACGACATTCTCTAAAATAAATCTCAAATATACATCTCTGTATATTAAATATATAAATTATACGGAAACTATAAAATATAAATTTTTAACAGATAGAAAAAAATATAAAAAGAAAATACTCATATTAATTAAATGTTCCGTCTCAACAATTCTTTTCTTCTTCAGACATATAGCTTACGGAAAATATTTGGCTTTATAGAGTGAGGAGTTATAAATATATACATTAGGTTTTAAGAGTGGGATGCCACGCTTTGTAGTTCCGTTGTTCCGGCCCGATAATCTTTGGCTTTATTAGTTGGAATTGGAATCCGTAGCTCCCTCCGCCACATTTAAGAGGACTATAAACGAATGATAAAATTGAAATAAATACGTATAACTAAAATTACGGATAATAATGCTTTTAATGATTTAAAGGAGATTTCTTCTTATCTCTGTATGCTCCAACTTTTTTCAGCTCATTTTTGCGAATAGTATCAGACTAAAAAATCTGTTTTAACTTCAGTCGCTTAGGCTTAGATTCTGTTTCAACTGCCTCTATTTTATTTTTTTTTCACAGAAGAATACTTACTATTCGTATCACAATATTTATTAGCTAATCCTCCCTCTTTTATTTTTTTCCCCTTTGTCAAAAATAAAGCCAGTGAACGTAACATATCATAATTGAATACGATAATCATGTAACGTACGAACATGATACGTATAGAAATGTTTAATATTTAACTTAAAATCTAGGACCAGTTCTAGTTTAGAACTGGATGAGGTGATAAGGAATGAATTAATTAGTGATTTTAAAAGAAACTTAAGTCTAGATTCTACGAGCAGATGGACAGTTAAGGGGTAGGTGGTTTGAAGGTTGGAGGTATAGATCTAAAGCAGTACAACATAATAAGAACTGTATAAACGTTGAAGAGATTAGGGCTTCATTCCTATAAAATAGGAAATAACGGTTAGGGTACTGTTGTTATTTAAATCCCTGCTACGTTTTGATATTTTATTTGAATATGTCAGCTTTAAGTTCAGATACTCAAAATTATAAGGTACAATTGTGCTAAGTTTATTGATTTGTGAATCTTAACCTAATTATTTGGTTTGGTTATTTTGTTACTCTTAATTAAATTATTTTATTTGTGAATCTTAATAAAATTATTCGGTTTGTTGAGTTGTGATTCTTAATTTAATTATTTGACTTTAAATTCATGACTCAATTGAGTAATTTAATTTGTTGATTTTTGATTCTTAATATAGATAGTCAATATAATATTATATATATTTTTTAGTTAATATAACTATTAACAGTTCAGAAATATGATATTTTATAACTGAAACTGTACAATTAGTCCTTAAGCGAACCCACTTAATTTTACATTAGAAAGAACGAAGAAATCCTCCATCACAGTGGTTTGGATAGAAATGTTTACTGCAGTATGATCGCAAAGATGCGTGGTTCATTTTCCAGCGACGTGGTGATTTTATCTGTCTCTCTCTATATTTATTTCTATTCAAGCAGCTGTCTATTTGTATGGCGATGCTGAGTGAACACCGAGCCTGGGGCTCTTTGCTGTATTCGAGAATCGAAGTGCAGACGGTAGCAATCAGCTACCGGGGATCCCTTAATTTAAGGTAGTTAGGACCAAAAATTAAGGAACATTTTTGCACTAGTCTCAGGAAATTCGGAATAATAATGAAGGAGGAGATTGTATACATCCAAATCACATACTTTTATTGCCCATAACTACCTTGCCATTGAACTACTTATAAAAAATGGATATATCTAAAATTGGAAACTTACCTTGGTGAGTGAATCGAAACGACAGGCCTGGGCATGTCCGTGACAAAGACACCTGCCTTGTACAAGTATGTCCCTGATACTATAGTAGTATCTCTTAGACATCTCGTGATTATGCCTCTGTTTGGAGCTACCCAGTCTTTGAAATCTGAATCTGATGTAGCGAGCTTTTGTAAACTCAATCCAGTCTTTACTGGTCGTGTTAGCTCCCGGTCTTCCTGCACTCAGAGATACGTGCATTTCTCCACCTTCCACTGGCGTCACCTAAAACAATAGAGCAAAAAACTGTAAAAAGTCGAACAGATCAGAATCGATATGAATCGATCAAATATAATCGACAGAGGAAGACGAAAACAATTTGACTCATTATCAAAACTGTACATCTGCAAATTTTTGGAACTTCGATTTAAAATCACGAACCATTCACATGCCAGGTAAATCCCGCCTGTAGTGAAATCGCAAAGCCTAAAATCACTGCAACTTAAGATTCAAATATAAACTTAACGCCTTGCCACGAAATCGTTACGTTAGTTCAATTACTTTAAATGTGATCTTCGTATGTCAAATTAACTAAGTATTAATTTAAATCAAATTATAATCATTAGTAATTGTTTACGCCAGTTGACTGTTCAGGATAAATATTATTTGTAAAGTTTTGTTTTCATTTAGATAAGGTCGATAGGGCACTGAGGTAGGGTCTCATCGGCCATCTCGTGTTTAGTTGGCTTCTGGACTTGGTCTCTAGAGGTCAGACTGCCGTTTTTATAACCTTTCGGTGTTACGTTATTATTTTATGTGAAGTTATTATCTTTTATTCAGTAGCTCAGCAGTTCGGTGGTTGAACTTTTATTGCAAACGAAAGTGAATTTTTCCGCGATACGTAGGTACAGAAGACCACGGGGGCCCCCCACCTGCATCCACCAACCTGCGTACCGGCGTGTTGGACTTTCCCGTCAATCCGGGTAAGCGTTGTATGATTTTATTATTTGAGTTAATTATTTCATTTGTACGTAAGTGGCGCGTACAGTAATAATGGGAGACAGACAGAGATAAATAGACTCCAGCGCCCGGACTGGAGTCTATTTTTCTCTGTCTGTCTCCCATTATTACTTATGATTATAATTTGATTTAAATTGATATTTAAAATTTCCGTAGTATGAAGACTACCAAAAACTTAAAAATTAAACTAAGTATTACTTAAATAAGACGTTTTATGATAACCTAACAACAGTTTGATGTTTGTCGGTATATAATCCTTATGACTATCCCTCCTCGTATGTGTGTTATATCTTTATTAAAATCTCGTTTTAAGATTTTTGGATGAAAACAATACTTTTCCCAGGGAAACCTGGCCTCTTCTACCTCACGGTGTAGATTCTTTCAAAAGGACTTGCAGGCTGATTTATCTAGAGATGGCCGATTCTCTGGACCATGTTATGTGTTGGGCACTCAGGTGTGTGGTGTGTGTTGATGTTGTCGACCCAAGTCGTTGTTCTTGGATCTAGCAAGAGAGATAGTAGTAGATCTAGAGTTCCCTCGCATTGGGCTTCTAACACTTGTTTGGGATACCTCACTTCTCCCATGCTTTAAGTATGTCCAAGAGTCCAAACCACCTTACTTTAGCATGCCTTATCTTGCTTGACCAAGAGAAGTTCGATGTTCTTATAGGCTAGGTTCATTAGAACCACTTGGTACTCATTCTGTGAAGGTTCTAACTTCTAGACTGGGAATTTTAATCATTACTATTACTATTAACATTTCACTTAACAACTTCCAATGCCACTTATTAATATTATTAGGCTCAACATTAATGGAATTCTCCTTTCTGGTGTAATTAAGATCATTTGAGTGGTTTTTAACTGAATATGTGACTGTATACCTATCTGTAAAAAAATATGGTTGGATGTGTTAACTTGTTTTCTTTGGAAGAAGAAATTTAAAAGGCCGATTTAAAAGGATCGATTTAAAAGCCCTTAAAGTGTATAATTTGATCGAAGGCTTATATTAAAGGTTTGAAAACGAAAGGCCCCGAGTATTTCGAGTGGATACGACCTTATCGTTCTCTATGCTCAGAGCCATCTGTTTGTGAACTAGAAAGCAGACGCGATCGTATAAAATATTCAATAGCATTCTCCTCAGGCTAGCTCTCATCTTAAGAGCTACGCAATTACAAGCAAGGGTCTCTTGTCCTATAAGATAATAATACACTACTTTGAATTCATTTGTCAGATAATATCTTAAAGTTAGTACATATACAGTAAAAATTATAAGACTTCCTAATAAATGAGCATTACATTAAAAAGCGTTTACATAAGCGCTGTTAGGTACACCATTTCTCCTTATAATTTATTCTTGTAACATGCTTCTTATAAAATTTGTCGTGGGGAATTTTAGACCCAAAGCTAAAATGGAAATATTTTAAATTGGATTAGTATGTCAGCTCGGGAGCTTATTCAAACATCAATTATAATCTTGATTCATGATTTGATTCTTAAAGTGCAGCCAGAGTCAGAGTGTTCGCTGATTAGGAAATCATATAAGAATTAAAAATTGTTAAGGCGATCTGGCCATGTAGTAGAAGGCAATTGGTTGCACAAGCAGATTTCTGAGTCAGATAATTTGCCGGGACATTTACACCATTCTTGTTTCAAATTCGCTATCGGCGCTAACGGACTCTAGTTTTTTAAAACCTTTTTCTTGGTTATAACCAACTACTGCAACTACTTCTTGTTGCTTTCTTGCTATTTAATTGATTGAGGTTGTCTATCTAGAGGTCGTTAACGTACCTCAATCTCCTAAAATGCCCAATTTATAAATTTGAAGTTATTTTACCAGTAGTAACCCGAATACAGGAAAACATGCAGGGAAAGCCCAAGAAATAATTTCTCCAAAACCAAGGGTTGATTTTTTTTTAACTGAAATGCGTCCTGCAGGGTGATAAATAGAAGGGGAGAAATTACTGAGTTTCATTTTTGTATCAATTTATATCTCAGAGTAGTTTCATTGCGTTTGCATGATCGTTTAAAAGCGTTTTCCCCGACATTTCAATAAAATTAACAAAATTTATAGCTAAAAATTCACCCTTTAAACGGAAACGCCTGGGTGAACGAATAACGGTCTGAATCGAAATCAGATGTGCAAGCACTCTTACCATTCTCTTGTAAAGGAAATAAATTGATTTAATCATAGATGTATAGAGTGTTATGATGGGTTGTTCTTTAATGAATAGGCAGAAGAATAGCACTAGTCCATTTAAGCCTCGTCCAGACTGCCGAACCGAACAGAGGAAACGAACCAAACATTGGTCTCTGCGCATGCCCAAAGTGAGATGCGCAGGCGTACTTTAGACTGGACATGCGCAGACACCAATGCTTGGCTCGTTTCCTCTGTTCGGTTCGGCAATCTGGACGAGGCTTTACATATAACATTCTTCTCATTTAATAATGAGAATCATGTATGTTTTTCAATATTATATTATCTTGTTCTTCAACATCATAATTCTTTCATGTAATATTCTTCTTTATAATAATGATTCTTTCGTGTCATATTCTTCTTCTAATTTCTTAATGGGCATTCTAGCTTACAAGAGTTTAGATTAGGATGATAGAAAAATAGCTTACTACTCTCTAACGTCTTATAAAATAGAGATTAATGTCTTCCTCCTTACTGGACGAGACACTTAATTGTAAATAGACTAACTGACTATGATTTCCTAGCAGTCTTGTTATCTATCACTAGACTTCGTTCTGTTTCAGAATATATATGCTCTTTAAATAGAAGAACTTATTTTTAATAACAGTTATTCTAATTATGAAGTATAATATTACGCAGTAAAGTTGATAGATATGTAGGCCAAATTTTTGGCTTTGCCTCCCCATCCTCCTACAATTAAGGTTATTAGAAATATTAATTTATAAAAACCGTACAAGCGACAAAGCTAATGAGATCAAAGATGTTTCTGTTACAAAAGATATTTAGCTTTTTATTGAGTTTGCAACAGTTATTTTTTATTATTTTTTTTGACAGTAAAGATTGAGCTTCTTCCTTTCCGCTGGACGAGTTTTTTTTACCCCTTCCAGATCCAGACTCTACAGTAACTATGTGCGGAATGCGAAGAATAGTGTGGAACTCAAACCCAAATAATTCCTGTTTATTTCTCCCCTTATCAGGTTGAATAACGCTAGCAAGCCGAAACAATTCGTGATATCGGCCGGGTGAAGACTATAGAAACAATACTCGAATTGTATTGTGGAGAACGGAAGGAAAAAGAGAAAAATTTTCGAGATGAGAGTGTAAGTGACTAGCCTAGAAGGAGTTTCTTGATAAATTTCCGTTCTATAATTTGCACAATGAGGAATGAGGGAAGAAAAAAGAAGATGAACCAACTGCAAAAATTTTACCTTAGAGTATGCTGAAGTGCAGATAACTTCTGAGTCGGATGCCAGCCTATGCGGATGTGGAGGAGAAGGTTTGATACCATAGCGAGCCCAGCATAGATCATCACTAGCTGCGAAATATTGCCACGGCATGAATGCTTGACCATCTAATGATCTCTCTACGAACCAGTTAGCTGGTCGTGGGGAATTACCTGACCTGATACGCACGTACAGCACCTGGTATACCTGCAAACAGAAGAATAGAATAAAGTTAGTACTACTTTAATTTACTTAATGGAGTAAAATTAAGAATACTTATTTTCCGATCTAATTGAATCTAATACAGTATTACCCTATATCACACATTATAGAGGTAAGCTTAAACATCTGTCAATGGGGTCATTAGTCATTAGAGTGAAATATGTTTCGTTTAAATCAAAATAATTCCTGTTGTTTCGACTTGGGTTCCAGGTCTACTAATCGCCAACAAACATAATCACTCTCCCATGCACGAAATATATAGTACATATAGAGAAAATGAGAGAGGGAAGAGAGTGTAGTGTTGCTCTCTCAAGAGGAGTTTCAGCAACTGGGAAACATCACTACTGTTAATGTGCTAATGACAAGGTGATTTTTAAGTCAGTAATTAGGTGTGAAGAACCTGAAAATGCGGTTATAAGTAAGTTTCTTGAAACGTAGGCAATAATTAATGTTTGGCTACAAATCTTGTCTTTCATTAACAACTTTATTTAAGGAAATGTTATCTTCTCTCCTGTTATATTTCGGTACATCATAGATGTAAATTATTAGGTAAGTCCACAATTTTATAAGGAATAACTGTTTGAATAAGAAATAACTCATTATGCAGACAAAAACAAATTGCGGTAAAGTATTGGTACTCCTTTTTAGTAAATAAAGAGATAATCAATGTAAAAATGTTGTATATTTTAAGTGAGACTTGATAATATGTTAAGTTAAAGATATTACAACCTTTAAAAATAGCCAGAAGCCATATAGTCACTGATTACATTAATCACAATCCATTCACAATAGAAAATCACTATAACGGACTTATAGGGGCTGAGGGTTATCCACTATTATTAACTAACTCTAGGTCAAAGATTACACTAACATTAAGTCTGTTATATAGCAAATGATTATTCAAAATTATAATAATATGTTAATAATAGTTATTTATGTAACTAGGCAGCAAAATGGAATTTTACTGACGAGTGATTAGATTAGCCTCCGAGCCGAAGGCGAGGACAGGCTATTATAATTAACTGCCGAGGCGAAGCCGAGGCAGGTAATTTCTCTAATTGACTGCCGAGGCGAAGCCGAGGTAGGCAATGAATAAACGAGGCAGAAATGTTTCCTTTGCTGCCTTGTTGCATACAATATTTTATCTACTTGCGGAAGAAAAATCAAACTGCTAAAATGTTATCTTTATTTATATAACATAGTTAATAACTAGGTGTCATATTAATAAAGATAATAACATATTATGTATTAACTAAAATTAATGTTCAAATAAGAAACATGGGAATACCTAATAACAGTAAGTGAAAATCAAACTAAATCTATAACAACAAAATTCAAAACAATTGTTTATAACACTCATAACTTCTGAATGAATAATGCACGCAATATAAAATATTATTTATATTTTTACTAGCAAATTACTTAAAGTATTAAAGATATCTTCTATTGCTTAAAAGAAAAGAAGTAACTAGGATAAATCAAGAAAAGTAGCAAGTCTAATCTAGAATGACTTCAATAATAATTATGGATGTTCAATGTTTACATGACGCTGCAGTATAGCCAGTGACTCCACTATCTTTTTAATTAAAGATCTACTAATCATTGAAGTTATTTAACAGAATTAACAAATATAAATAAATTATTTTATTATTAAAAACGTTTATTTATTAAATATTATTTATTAAACTATAATATTTAATGTTATAAGATAGAGATAATAGTATAAACTGTCATTGCCAACATTATAAAAGTAAAAATTTTACTGCCTAGGCGGTAAAATAAATTTTACTGCCTAGGCTGTAAAATGTTTCCTGACTTTTACCGCCTAGGCAGTAAAATCACATTTCTCTGCCTGAAATCAGTTCAATAATGCCTCATTTTGCTGCCGCAAGTAGATAAAATGATTTAAAGTATTTAACTATAAAAATTGTTTATTACTAAGCAAATAAGGGTTAGCCTTAAACATAGGTTTAATAAGCAATTTTGACGAATAATATCAAAACAGAATCGTAAGCAGGGTTTAAGGTCGGGAGGGAAATTGTGGAATTACATGGGAATTTGTTTTGTCAGCTATAGAAGGGTCCGCTTTTTTTCTAAATTAAAGCTCTGATCTCTAGATTAGCACCCAGATCTGCCTTTTTACTCTCTCATATGAGAGTTTAGCGGCTGTGGGTTCTACTTATAATTTCGTGATCTTTTTTGTTTTAAGGTTGACTGCACTGTCCTTATCATTTTGTGATCCGTGGTTACTGCGATTAGATGATAATTTGTCGCTTTACGTATTTAGTGCCATGGAAATGCTTACTATTGAGCAACGTTTAACCATTGTAAAAACTCACTACATAAACAGAGAAAGCAACGCAGAGTTTCATCCCGGAAACTCCCGGATGAATTGGAAACTCCGATCATTGGACGTTGCCAAGTCCCGGTAGCATTAACATTAACAATATGGAGGTTGTGATAAGGTTTGAAGAAAGTGGGTTCTTGTTGACCAAAAATCTTGAGAGGAAAATTCGAGGTGGTAATCGGTGAAATCGGATGGTAATCGGTGAAATCATCTGTGAGAGAGTAATTGCAAATTCTTATGACCGGGTTAATGACATACACAAACCCGGAGGTGGACATATTATGCTCTATGTAATTTTTCACCATTAAATCGAAGTTACAGGTTGTAAATAAATAAAAAATTTGAATTTTGGATCAATTTTGACTGAGTTATTGCATTTTTTAAAAAGAGCGTCCTTTCTTTATTAAAGAAAGTATTGTGATGGCGCAAAAATTCGGTTTTGATATCTTGATGGATTGACACGTTTTGAGGTCCCCTGAGTCCCTTAAAGTGAGTTAAGAAACATGTCTGTCTGCGATTGTTGTCCGTTCTCTGTCGTCTAGGCATACCCGTATGAAAACTAAACCACTAAGTAGATAACAGCAGCTGTGAAAAGTCTTTAACAATTACCCATGATTAAAAGAAAGTGCAATGTCTAAAAGTCTTTCTTAACTCTTTTCTCTTATTCTATCTTCACTCAGCCTTTTTTTTTTTTTTTTTTTTTTTTTTTTTTTTTTTTTTTTTTTACTATTTCTCGGTGTCTTTGACTTCCAACAAGGGTTTTTTTTTATTTTTTTTATTTAGAAAGGTGTCGGACCTTTCCAAAAGATGGATAATTTGAGGGCTCGCATGAAAACTTCTTCCTTTTATTACTTAAAATCGAATGACAGACGTTTAAAAAGCTGGATGGATCTGTATAGTGGGTTCATCAAGAAGTCAAGATGAGAGTGATGGAGGATGCTGTCAAAGGAAGACAAGTAAGGCGCCACCATCGCTCTCACCTCAAGATCCAAGCGTCCCATAAATCCATCTCCCAACTCCGCCTCTTGGTCCTCTTTTTTTAAACAGTCCAAGATTTTTTTTTGTCTTCAGCAACCCCTCTCTGCAAGCTTGTTCTTCAAGGAAGGAATTCTACGGAAGGTTCGGTTTCAAATCAGGCCCCAAAGGGAGATGGTAAGTGGAATGCTACAGCGGCATCCACTCCTATTTTTTTCACCTCTTTTTTTTAAATCAAGATCTAAATCTTTCCCTCTTTTAATACTGGACTTGGCTATGGTACTTTTCAATCAAAATTTAATGACGACGAACCAAAAAAATAAAAGAAAGTATCTCAGACAGACAAAAAAATCCAGCTCAAGCGAAATGAGAACTTAGGCTAACCTAACAAAACGAATAACTAACGAAAATTCACCCTTATAAGAACGAAACAAGATTGCGATTTTGGTACAACATATAGTAGAAAGAAGTACATTTTCCTGAAACGTTGTGGTAAATTAAACCTTTATAGTTTCCGAGCTTACCGAACAGTAACGGAAGCATTGTGATCATTCTGAATGACAACACATGTCTCTTGGGGCTTTATGTCCCTGAATTCAAAAACGCCAAGCCAGAAATCCGTTTCAGACATCCTAACATTTCTGGTCTTGTATTCTACCTGTGAGTCAGTCGGTCTGTTGTTGAACATCTCTCCGAACCAACATATCCTACAACTATATTTGTCCAATTTTAAGGGTATTTATAGATAGATCATAATTAGCCCATTATTGGTCACATTTTGAGATCAATCTTCTGCGCATATTAAATACCTAGTGCTAAATTGATACTTTTATTCACACCACAGGACCAAAACAGAATTGTGTCCAAAAAAGTTGTATCACAATTCTTCAAATATCTTCGGTAAGCTCGGAATCAAAAAAGAGGGAAACAAATAAATTAGACAATAATGGATCAAAAAGGAAAAATAAATGATTCTACTGCAGTAGTCCAGGAGATAGCGTGAAAAAAGGTGTCTTACTAACAACAAGCTAGAATCTAGAATTTTGTGTATAAGTAACTGCTTTGGTGCGTTTTAAGTATATATGGTCGGCAAAGACTGCAAGAAATAAGACATATCTTGGCCATAAGCATTTGAATGAAAAAAAAAAAAAAAAAAAAAAAAAAACCCGGTGGATATCCCCGGTGGATATGTAATTTTCTATATCCTGAGTACGAACTTAGAAGACCAATTATCAAGTTAATGCTAATTTGTCCCTTGACAGGGGAACACTTTGATTTCTAATATTTGACTATCTAACAACTAACCTATTAAGTGGCAAACTACCATTTACTTGATTATTGGTTTACTAAGTTCGTACTCAGGATTATGAAAATCACATCAAAAGGGCGGGACTCTCAACCGGTTTGTTTTTTTCAAAAGCCTATTGCCAAGCTATGTCCCGCAGACGATCTTGGTCGACCATATATTCTTAAAAGGCACCAAAGCATTTAAATGTACACAAAATTCCAGCTTGATGTTATTAGATACTTTTTTGCACTATAGTGATTAGTGATAGTATACAAGAAAGCTATATGGTGCAATAATAATTAGCAGACTATTTTTAAAAATGTCATTTGTGTTGATGTTTTATTCGCATTTTTATTTGGTTATGCCTTGAATATAAATACTTCAGCTAAACTGTCATTTGTTTTTGTCTATTTTCTTCAGTTGATCCCTTATGTTTTTATTGGAATTTCTTTTTCTTTTGGTTTGGGGTGAGATGTTTAAAAAAAAAGTATATATTTTCTTTAATTCATAAGTTGGCGAAGTTTCATCCATATATGGGCATCTTAAGACCTTGAATTGATCATCCAGATTTGCAAATGGCTATCTTTAATTTTACATGGTCATTTAAAATAAAACCAGAATAATAGAGTTACTGTCAAATAATACATCAATCTTATTCTATTGTTAACGAGTTACTTTGTCTTTTTTTTTTTTTTTTATTATTAATAATTCCTTTATACATTTTACAAATTAGAAGATTTGACGCAACACAATTAAGGAGTACGGAAGAACTCTCCACAATGAAAGCTGAGTAACTTGTGCCCTAGAGAGGTGTCGGTAGTCGGTGCCCGACAACAATAAGTTTATGCTCAGAAAACGTTTGTTTTCTTAATAGTCGTAAGTAGGGTAAACACCTAGTTGTCTGACACCCTCATAAAACAACGAATAAAATAAAAAATAATGGATACCAGACTGTTATTAGAATGTAATATTATTGAATTTATCTTAGTATCAGAATGAAGAACTTTAAGATGGAAGGTAGTGAAGTGGGAATGATTTTTAAATTTTCATTCTTGAGTGATAGTTAATTTGTTAGCCTTTAATATTCGTTTTTGCCCTTAGGAAGTGCTTTAAGTGTAAGACAAGAGTGTCTAAGAAGTGAAGTATGTGCAGGACACCTCTGCTCTGGCGTAGTTACACTGTTATGTCGGCTGTACTCTCTAGAAGAGGTATCCTACGAGAGTATACAGCCACCATTAAGCTTTAACCGCTAAGAAGGGTTTACTAAGCAGGTCGTAGTTTAAGGAAGGAAGCGCTGTACAGCGGCTACACTTCAAAGCAGATGAAGAGTATCTGGCTCCTTGACTACGTATATAAGGATCAAAGAAAAGAGAAAGATAGGGATACCCTTAGGGCTTCCTACCTGAAGAAGCACCTTAAAGAAACCTCTGCACATGGATTCACCTTGACCTCCAGCTCTCTCCACTTCACGTGCACATACCTGCACCTTATCTCGTGCCTAACTTGTTAACCTTTGTCTTCAACATCTATTTCCTTCTCTTCGAGATCCTTTATTTCGTCACCTAGCAGGAAATGTGAGTGATGACATGTGACATTGCATTAACATTCACATTCCTAAAACATCTGTAAATTTCGGTGGTCTTAAATCTTGCAAAATCGGAAAGTATATTTTTTGTTGACTGACAGCTTAAGTTGTTTTCCTCTGGAGTAGACTCATCTGTTTGTAAAACTTGACCCTTTTTTGATAAAAGCTAGCGGCAATTCTAAATAGGATTGGCCTCCTGGCTTTTCAGGTGTCGCCTTTCTTGCAAAAAAAGTTGTTTTTACTTGTTTATAGTGCTGACATTGGGATGGGCTACAGCAGTAATCAGACTTATTGAGTATTGATATAAATGAAAAGCTTTCGAGTGAAAAAGGCAGTAGCGCAGAAGCAGACTATTTTCTGCCTTATATTGAAGGATTAAAAATATCTTCAGTAATCGGCGAAAACAAATAAAGAATAGAAAATGTTTTTAAGATAAAGGGTAATAAACGACAATAGTTCGTGCGCGCCGGTAGCAATTTAAATTTGCAACAATAATGTCTTACATATTTCGGTAAACAACATGATTTGAAACAAGCTTGCAACCAGTTAAATTAATTTCATTATAAATATCCCGGATAACTGCACTGTTAAATTATCGCTCATTATTATCTGAATCGGTATCCTTGCCGTATCCTAACTAATGATTCGACTCCTTCAGCGTTTCATTCTGTCCTTCGCACTGCATCTTGAAAGGGTAAAAGTTAAGTTTAAAATAAATTCTTATGGGTTTTACTTATCCCTTTAAAAGGATTTAGATGTAGAAGATGTTATTCGTGTTTTTAGTTTTTTTAACAAGAATAAAAAGCACCAAAAAGAAAAAAAAAAAAAAAACCAGAGCCGTACATTATACTAGAGAATATAATAGGTTTGTATACAATAGAGAGAAGACACAATACCAACACCTGATCTAGGGTGTGCTACGTGTGTAGCCACGTAACTTTCCTCACTCAAGTCCTTTATAATGTTAATAGTGGAACACCCAGGAACTACGGGCGTGATCCTAGAGATGGCACTGTCCTCATCTGTAAATATTATACATCCTGTCACACCCTCTGCTTGCCTTACCTTGTCTAGTAATCTAGTCGAGATTCTTACGGTATAAAGTTTCCTCTCAAACTCTAATGTAAACTTACCTTCATTAATCAAACAATACTAACAGCTTCCACAAACACAACTCCAACAATGAAATGCTCCGTTGATGACTGACACGCGACTCATTTTTTAAAAAATTTTAAGCATTACCAGTTTAAGTACCAAACTAGCTTGGTTAATTTTAAAATCTGAGAATGATTATTCTTTAACCTTATTTAAATTAAGATATTTTCCCAGGTAAAAGTGCGCTTGTGCCAGCTGACTTTCGGCCATTGTTGCTCAACAAATAAAAATACACTAAATCATTTAGCTAAAGCGACGCAAGTTAAGTTGTGCCTGGGAGTTTTCATACCGCTGGACCAGTCGTGCTTCAAGCGTTAACGTTAAGAACGCGCCGATTCAGGTTTAGATGCTACTAAAAAGGAAGAAAATATCCCGGAGTGGCCACTCTCGAGCAACAACCTAGGTAAATGCTATAGAAAATAACTAACATTGATTATTCAACACACACATCGTTCTCAGTTATATTTAAGAAGCGTATAGCTTGGTTCCCTCTATCAAATCAGATTCCTTATACCATACCTATTTGAGAATAACATAAGCATTTAAGGACTTAGTACTTCAGGCCCTAAACCCCTACAAACAAGTGCGAACTAACACAATTTTGAGCATGAACGTAAGCACGCGCGATCGGATGGGATCGAACTAAAACACACCAAAGTTTATATTGTGTTTCATCGAATTCCTCGTCACAAATTCGGCTGCTGCCGATTGTTGGTTATTTGTGTTTCCTGTCCAACTGCTTTGTTCGCTCTTGTTCCTACATTCTCGTTCGTAACTGCTTTTTTCAGATTGTTGCGTTTTGCATATCTTCACTCCTGTGTTTTTGCCCGTTCGTGCATGCTCGTTCATTATAATATCATTAGTTTGTTTATTGCGTCTTGCATCGACATTGATTTTGTTCATAATCGTTTCTTTGTTTGTTGCTTATTGCATCTACTCTGCTTCATTTGTGGTCTTGCATACACAGTCACGCTCGTTTGTAATGAAAAGCTAAATTTGCAAAAGGAGTGTCTCGGTCCGTTCCGTTCGTTTTAGTTTACCTTTATATAAATGGTTAAGGTTCTTAAGTATTTGAAGTATTATCAGGAGTCTGTAGTTCGATTCCAGAAGACGTGGTTTCATTTATATCTATCCACAACCCTTTACTCAATACTGATTTGATTGAATACTAAAAGACATGGGCACAATAATAATTCTTTAATAGTTTTATGTTAATTTGACAATTTGCGTTGTAAAAAAAACATTGTGGGGTATTAACTCTGCACCTTAAAGTAAACTGAAGTAAATCTTTATAGTGTTTAATTTGATGTTCCCCCACTAACATAGTGTGAAGGAGATATCTATGAAGTAAAAGCATAAATTTCTTAGTCAATGACTTATTTTAGACTGAGTCAATTGATAACTCAACCATTAATTCTTTAAATGGATACAAAAAAAAAACTTTGAATGATTTTTTTAAAAACCTGTTCAGATTGGAGTTAGTACTACAGTTTACCACTATGGTATAGAAACTATATAATTAAAAAATCAAATTAAACCCATTATTTTTTTTGTTCTTGAAAGAATTACAAGAAAGTTATAGATGAACAAACACATGGAGACCGATATCAAAGTAAATAAGTATAATATATTACATTAAGTATTTATAATAAATAAGTGCATTACCCTTTATAAAGTTATAGTTTTACTAATTTAAAATATCCTTTTATTTTAAATTTGATGATGCCCGAAATATATATATATCCTTATTTTAAATTGACTATTAGTAAATTTTATAATAACCTTTTTATGATCCAATAATAAGTAAATGGCTTTATTTATAATCATATGTAATGCAATTCTTAGAATTTATTTATTTTTTCCAATTACTAAAGAAATACTTATTTTCCTTGAGTAATATAAGGTAATAAATATCAAGTTTAACTATACGTATAACAAAGTAAGCTTTAGAAATAATTGTACAATTATTTTCATACTTAACGGTAACAATAAACCGGTTCTAAAGAATCTAAATAGACTCATTGTGTGGAAATCAAGCTTTAATATAATTGAACTGACTAATGACTCACTTACAGATCATAAACAAAGCTGACTACACGTCTAAATACACTTAAGTATAATTTTGTTTATACTCTTCGTAATCTAAATCAATCAAGTGCATTATAATCCCAATGGGAAAAAGGTCTCTTTAAAGAAATAAAAACGCACTAACAGAAAACTTATAGACTCAACTTAAAAGCAAGAAATAATAATAAGTATAAAATAATTCGATTTTTTCATTTCATTCATGATTTTTGTATGGTTAAATTCGGATTCAACCACAGAAGGACATTTTTTAAATGTAGCATTTTTTAAATCAAAAAGTTGGAACTAGTTTTTTGGAAAAAAAAAAAAATCTTACGATTGTCAGCGTATTTTGGGAAAATTGCCCCTAAATAGAGCTAACATAATTTCGCCTCGAGGTATGCTTTTTGTGAACGTGTTCTAATTGTCGCCTGAACACACATCGAAATCGGCCGAGTAGTTTTTTAGGCTGCAAGCATCTGCACAGACAACAGACTGCAGACAAACAATTTTTAAAAACCACTTCTTTGGGCTCAGGTAACCTTAAAACGTGTAAAACCATCAAAATCTTAAATTTCAATACTCGAGCTTTTAAAACCCCTAATTTATTTATCTTTTATTTCCAAAAAATTGTTAAAATAAAAATAATAACAATATTGCTCATTATAGATGATGGTGTGGGTAACAATAACAACAGGTAACAATAACTACAATAATATTGCTCATGTTTTAAGAATGTTGAAAATTTAATTTTATAGTAATTAGTATTGTTCACATCTGAGCGTCATCTTTACTTGAACCAATTAAACCGGTTTTTCTCATCCTCATACCTCTGCTTCCTCTTACGATGGGCTTTTGGAATTTGAAATATAGATTAGACCAAAGTAGCTTAGCACACTGTAAAAAATCTAGCCCTTAATATTTAATAAAAATCTAGCCCTAAATTTAGTATTTACAATAAGTAAATACAATATTCAGAATTCTAAGTTTGCATTTTTGTTGCTGACTTACTCACTCCCCATCAAAATTATAAGCGACTTTGTGAATAGCTAGAAACTTTAAATTTGGTACATTTGTAGATATAGCCATGTAACTGTCAGAAAAAAATCTAAAATGTTGAAATTTTTACCCCCCTCCAAAAAAATTAAAAATGGTAGACGCAACGATAAAGATGTTTATGAATGAACAGTATAATCGTATCCAAAAACTGATTGAATATTATCCGATATCAAGGCATATTATTGTAACTTTAATAACAAACCGTGTTTTTTACTTCCTTGTAGGCACGCATAGTATATTTTGATGGCGCAAAATTGCTTTAAAAAGGATTTTTCATGGTTTATGATCCCTTGAGTCCAGTGAAGTTGTGTTAGACAGAAGTCTGTCTGTCGTCTATCGTATATGGAGACGTATAGACGTAGAGAACCGATTCAGATGAAATATGGTATACAAGTTCACAATAATTCTATACCCCGAGTTGTAATCGAGAAATTAGAGGGTGATGATGAGGTGATCGTTTAAAAAATAAAAGGAAATTCCAATAGTAAGTTCATAGTCATAAAAAATATACGATTTCATAAAGCTTATATTTAAGATTTTTTCAAAGTTCACATAAAAGGCATTCCAGCCTACACAAGACTGGACAAAAATAAAAAATAAAACAGTGTTGTGACAAGAAATGAAAAATATTTGACCATAAAAACTGTTTTGTAAAGAAAAAACCATAAAAATTCCTTCGTGCTTCTAACCAACTTGTGCCCTCTACTACAAGGTGTATAAGGTTCTGCTTCTCGCCTCATAATATGGTCTTTACAAAATCCAAAATGGCGTTTTAAAATGTATAATATATATACATACATATATATGTGTGCATGTTTAATGTATACAGGAATATGAGTATATATACATATGACAGCCTTGCTCTTACTATATAATTGATGAATAAACAGTATTTATATAAATATCAAAAAGCTTAGAGGGAGTAGACAAAGCACAATAAATAAGAATTGGTTGGACACCTCATAAAACACTTCCTCATTTACATAGTAAGTCTAAATTGAAATTAAATACTGTTATAAACTGTTTATACATAGTATGTTATGTGCTGTTTTATATATAGTACAGGTACATATCGACTGTGTACCTGCAAAACCTCGTAACCCCAAAAACTAAATTTTTCAGGAGAAGCAAAAAACGTTGTTTTTGTACACTTTAGTTAAATGATAAATACGAAGTATTACAATAATTTATATAAAAAATAATTGATTTAGGCTGACTAGATTTTACACATAGATACATAATTATATTATCTATCAAAAAATGCAATAAAAAAAAAAAAAAACCCATGTTGAGGGTTACGAGGAATTGCAGGTACACAGTCGATATAGTTGTTTACTTTTTGTTTGCACAATTTTCAGCTAAATCAGATAACTTTGGTTTTTGATTCGAATTAAAATTGACTACATTGTAAAATTTTTAAGTGGCAGCGCTCCCAAATGTAGACCTATAATAAATTTTTCTGCAGGGTATGCTTTTTTTAACGTGCATGCCAAATTTCATCGAAATCGGCCCAGTAGTTTACAGACTACACAGACCAGACATACATTTTTTTTTTTTTTTTAAAAATACCACATGTTTGGACCTTAATATACGTGTAAATCAGTCAAAATTTCAAAATCGAATTTTTACGCCATCACAATACTTCCTATCTTTTTTGAGCAAGTAATAGGTGGATCAAACATTGGTGACAGCTGGTAATTCTTTAGAAGCAGGTAATGAGAGAAAAATATTAAATAATTTTATTAGTTATGAGTTATGACTGATATCAAATAATTAAGAACACGCTTAAACAAATTGTCATTATAAAAATTAGGCAATACAATACATATAATTTCAACGTCGAATAGTCAAATGAAACTCAAAGAAAAATGTATTTAGTTAATTAATTAAAAGTATTGGCATTGATTCGTATCAATAAATAACATTTGCGCACAGGGCCAAGGATACTAAATACTCAATATATTTAGTATAGTATAGTTTAGTTGGTATATAGTCGATATACAAGATGAAATTAATAAAAAAGACTAATAATTGTAAAACTCTTATAATAAAAATAATCATAATAAAAAAAGTGCAATTAATAATGGCGATGGCAGAGGTCAGAGGTGCATTTTTAAATTTCTTTTCCCTTGTTCTTTATAATATTATGGAATCTCTAGCCGTATAAATCAAAGAGCATGGGCACGGGATCGAACCCGTAACCTCGACCTTGTTTCATTTTAAGCCGAGCAGAAGGTGACTAGTGCCTTGTCGATCACGGTTACTCGTGAGTGAAATTATTTTTCAGCTGATGGTTTCATTAGGCTTAGGAGACCACAATGAAACCACAGAGGCAAGATTTCTCTTGAATTAAGTTTCCTACATCTGAACTAACCAAATAACTTTCCCACGTACTTGTTTGAGATTAAACGAACAACTATCAGATTAAATACCAAACAACAGCTCTCGGTAAATGTAATCATCTGAAAAAGGCTAATTAAAATGACATTTTGACACTCTAATAAGCATTATTGTAAAGGTTAAATTAAATAACGTTCATGGTCAATTAAGCATTTCTCAAGCTGCATTTTGCAGTGAACTTTTACTAAAAGACTTCTGATAATTTCTTACTTCTGAGACTTCTGGCATAAGGATATTACAAAATGGATAGTATAACAACAAAAATATGTACATGAGTAAGTGTTTTCCTTCGGCCGATTATATAACGCTATTTAAGCTAAATGAGCTTATGTAGATAGCATAGGATATACTGAGAGAAATGCTATAATAAGCCGACGGTAGTTAAGTCCGAGTTAAGTGTGCAGACGTGTATATTCCTTGAACAAAATACCCTCGTGGCTGTCAGATAGCCTAAAGGATTAAGCTTCTCCTAGACCCGTTACTTCGCCTGACCACACCACCTGAAGTTTCCATCTCTTCTTATCAATTCCTTTGAGGATATTTCAACAAAGAGATTGGTCTAGAAGACAGAGGACTTCGTGAAGTTCTCTTTGATCTAACCTAGGTCTTCCTTGGACCTACACTGGACCTATTCCTTCAGATCTAACGACATCTGGTTCTGTATTCTCAACTCTGTCTCACTCTATTTGTGAAAGTTTTCAAAGAAGCCGATGCCAAGCTCCATAGCCTCCAGGATCTTGCCCTAGTTCCTTTGATAAAGCAATATTTAATAACCTACTTTGAATTTATCAGTATATTATGTATCGCTTCAATATAATTACCTTAAAAAATTAAAACAATTTGATGTTTTTGGTAATTCAATAAAATGTTAAAATCGCTTAAACGACTGTTTTGCCGCTTAGGAAAACGTCTCGTAGACTCGTAGTCTTGTTAGTTTTTGTATAAGCTTCTTCTTCTTCTACCCCTTCACAACTCTATGTTCTAACTAAAAAAAGTATAAAGAATAATCCGACGAAAACAACCAAGGTCTTCCAAAAAGCTTATAAAACAACATATTTATTATTATGTCGTGGATGAAGCGGGGTTGCCGTGTCGATGTCACCCCAACAAATAAAGCGCTATAAGTGCTATATAAAGCGTATAGTTGACATTCGTAACCGGATAAACGCCACTTCACTTAGGAACTTTCTGCAAGACAAGTGTAGACGGTCTGGAACTATGGTCAAATTACAAAATACTTATTAGTACTAATTTGGTAACAATACCTGTTTCAGGTCAATGGTGATGGTGACGTAGTGATATTTATGTGATGCGTGAAGAGTGGATGACTGCCACCAGGTAGATGAATCTCCGTCCAGTGCGTACTCAGCAGGATGTCTCTTATCTGACCTAGTGGAGTCGCAGACAGAACACCCTGATCCTCTGAGCTTGCAGTATGTCTCTGGGCCTCTGTCACCACATGTACCGTTAGACCAAATACTCACACCTCGAGATAGTGATGCAAGATTTACCGCTTCAGGGTAAAGAGCACCTGCAACATAAAAAAATAATACCATATTATTAATAATAGTTTTAGACAAATTTTAGATTTGAGGAAATACAATATGATATAGGATAGGTAATAAATAAATGAGGTAGAAACAACCCAAAAGACTGCATAGCCACTAAAAGTGATTTTTTTTTTTTTAAAGGGGTGATGAAGGGAAAAATAATTTTGAGTTTTAAGCATTATTTCTAAACTAAAACTTTATTTTAATATTTTAGTAATATCAAGGCTGACAATTGCGATATTTCGACCCCTCCTTGACAGACTAGAAGATTAAATTTTGGGGTGGTTTCAAGAATCCTTATTCTAATTATTATAAAATTTTGGAACTTGGAACTAAGTTCCTTATGGCACGTTCTGGAGCCCGGGAGTGAATCCAAAAAAAACGACCAAAATCAAAATCACCGTCACGCAACTAAGCGTCACGAAATCTACCGATGACGATAATTTGAGTAAAAGATGACCGAGTTAGTTAAAATTTGGTACACAAGTTCAATTTATTAATGCGTAGGCTGAGTTCGTTAGACAACGTTATCCGCCCAAGCGTTCACGCGCAACACTCGCGTCAACGTAAGCTACAAATTTAAAATTGGAATTTTAGGACGGGAAAAAATTCTAACTTCATCTATTTAATGAGACAAACAACTTTTATAAATACATTTTTTTTTTTAGCAAAACGACCGACACTGCTATGAAATTATAAAGATCGCTAAATTTATTAAAGCGGGCCTAAACGATTAAAATAATTACAGGATAAAAAAAACTTTTTATATACTATGTTTTTAAAATTTCTGCCATAAATCATAAATTTGAAACCTGTCAAAATGAAGATTGCAAATATGGAATATACCAAAACAAATAAAATAACGGATTTTTCCTGCACTAACTTTTCATACAGCACAATTTGATGAAAACGATTTAAATTTTGCTGAAAGATGGATAATAGTATTAAAATAAAGCATTGTCATCGTGTTCTGAGCTATTCTAAAAGTTTCAAATGTCTAGCTACTCGTGAAGTTAGTTAAAAATCGATTGCAAGATTTGTACTGGAAAAACAAACAAGAAAGCAAGCTAATAAAAACGTAGTAAAATAAAGAAAACAACATTTTTACCGATATCTTAAGTTCTAACGTAACGATTTAAATGAAACTTTGTATACATCACCTATAGTACAATTGAAACAGGCATGTAATATTTCACACCTGATACAAGAATAAAAAGCGTTAGGAACTTCGTTCCTAATACCCGCGACACCACATGTTTTTTTTTTTTTACCTAAACTTAGGTAATTTCACTTTTTTTGAGTGAAATTAATAAAATAAAAGGTTGTACATGAGGTCCAACGTGAAAAGGGTTTCGTTAGTGGGTTTGGTATAGTGAACATTTAATAACTGTTAATCGGCAGAGAAACTTGCATTTTTTTTTTTTTTTTAAATAAAAAAAAATATGCAAAATTAACGTGAAAACTTGAAAAAATCAATTTTCCTATGGCCAAGTTATCGAATTTCTATTCTTACGTTTTCTATGGCCCAGCAAACCACACAATTTTTTTTATATATATAGGTACTATACTAGCCGTTAGGCCCGCGGTAACGTGCAGAATAATAAATATGGTTAAGAAACAGAGCTGAGAGATAATTAGTTATAATTAAAATAGACATTTAAAGAGATATTCACTGTTTAAATAGTAAGTTTTATGCAGTTATAATTAAAATTAAAACATTTGAAGTAGATATTTACTGTTTAAACAGAAAGTTTTATGCACCGTTTTTCGTTACATTGGAATGGCGCAATTGGTAGTTTATCCGGCTTACATTCTGGAGGTCACTGGTTCAATTCCAGCTTATGGCTCATCAATTTTTAACGTTATAAATCATTTAGAGGTGCGTCGTCGCCCGTCGGGACACTACTCGATTATATAAAAGATATT
>KZ651818.1:14314-30364 GCA_001010745.2 Gerris buenoi
ATAACAAATAACTAACTAAGCAACAATCATACAGAAAAACACAATTATAAAATTTAACCAAATCTGTTTCAAAACAACGCTTAAGAGTTGCCAAGACTGAAGGAAGAATAAGAAGATAGAGGATTTGGCTTGGAGTAATCATTTTCAAGAATTGCTATCTCAAGTGTCGAGGAATAAAAATTACCAAATATTGTGGAAACACTAAGAATTGCCTAGACCCATAAATAATGGGAATAAGATGGGGAATTCTTCTAAAAATTACGAAGATTGGAACGGTTTGTCACATTAACTATGATTTTACGAAGTAAATTAATAATTAGAAATATTCATTGAGTGAACCTTTATTACTTATGGTTTTTAAAGCGAACATTTCTAAATCTTAAATTGAAATATCTCAAAGCGTAAGATATTTTAATGTTCATATCTTGATTAGAGTTGAATGTCTGATGAGATTTCCGGATTGTTAAGAGCTCCGTAGTTGTTAATTCCTACCAACCTGCTAGCGGGATCCGGAACCCACGCGAATTCCTCTGCCCATTACTTCGTTAAAAGTTAAAAAGGAAGATTCGTCATTAAGGTATTGATTTCTTTTCTACCACAAAGCAACTATAGGTTTAGCTTTAGTAAACATTTTAATCTTTTTAGTTATTTTTTATACGTTGGAGAAAATATTTAGTTATTTCTTGTGTATATACAATGCAGTATGTGTAGAAAGTGTTATTGTGTTGAAAAACTTTTTGGTTTTGTTTTGTGATATTTATGGATATTTTTACTCACGTATGGTACCCCATTTATGTATAATATATCTATCTATATATACATACATAAAATCTAAATACTACTTATCTCGATATCTCTGAAACCACTGGTCCATGAAATTTTGTAGGTGTGTTCCTCTTACCTCCTAGGTGCTCGCTAAGAAATATTTTAAAAATACGCCATCTTGATTCAAGATGGCGGCCATTTATATACAAAATTCGACAAGACGATATCTCCGGAACCAATTATACTAGAACCTTGAAATTTAGAAGTTGGCTTCCTTTTATGAAAGTAGTAACTTTTGATAAATATTATACCAATCGGGCATTTTGATTTAAGATGGCGGCCATATATATATAAAAGTCAACGAATGTATGTATGTTCTTTATACAAATCTACAGTTGTAGTCAGATCATGATGAAAATTGACCTTCAAAGCAAGGGAAAAACACTGTCTACATGAATTTACGAAATCTAAATTTCGGTACACAGGGGTACGGGGTACAAGCAATGAATACGGGGTGGACGAAATGAATACCCTTCCTTCCTGATGCATATCATTGAAATGCTCTATAAGACCACAGAAATTGTTGTTATGTACAGTTTTGTCATATTTTTATTTAGGAGGGGGGTAAATTTAGGATATTTGCAAATTACCTTATCAATGAGGAGAGGGTGTAGAAATAAGCGGGAAAGATAGAATCTAGATATTCTCACATTTTAAAATAATTAAAGTGTTTCTGTATGATAGTTTATAAACTTATCAAATTAAAATAATATTCCGTAGCGAAGCACGGGTATCCACCTAGTTATTTATATTTATGTCTCGGAAACTACTTTTTTCTGTGAAAAACTCTTATATTTTTAAATTAATCGAAATCGTCGGAACCGTTCTCGAGAAATAATCGAGCAAATTTTACCTCCCGCGTAACGTCCCCAAATTTACAGGTACAATCAATTTTCTTTATTTCGCCTTGTAGATCAGATAGACCCTGTGGGGTCTCAGGGTATGTTTCTAAACACTTGTGCCGAATTTTATCGAAATCGATGCTTTTAGGCTCCAAGCGTCTACACAGACACAGACACAGACTACAGACACAGACTACAGACACAGACACAGACTACAGACACAGACACAGACACAGACTACAGACAGATATATCTATAAAAAAAAACACCTTTTTGGATTCAAGGGAACTTAAATGTGTTGATCCATTAAAATGGAATTTCCAATACATAGTATTAATCACGATATTTTCTCTTTTACCTTCTCATACACTGCATGTATGAGAAAGCAGTATAATATGGTACTATACAGGGTGTCCCAAAAAAGCGTAGCACGCTCTTCAGAACAGAATTCTACATGATGTGAAAATAAGTCGAAAATGATCAAAATTATATTTCAAGAACCCGTCAAGATATTTTTATGAAACTTGTCAGATGTCCTACTAACCCCGATATCTAACACTTCCAAAAATATTAGTTTTCAAATTTATCAAATTTCAAAATGGCGGCCATTTAAAATTTTAAAAGTTGAATTTCATGGAACCAGTAGGTATGAAGAAATTTTTTAAGAGCCAAAGGTTGTAGAAATTTTTAATGCCAATCTAACGATACCTTAATCATTGAAATCGGTTCATAAATAAAGAAATTACGATTACTTAAATGTTCAAAATGTAACTCAACATCACTTTTAAATGTGCTAATAAAGAAAACATCCCTCCCAAAAAATTAAAGATGATAATAAATACAACTTAAAATGGAATGTAAATGGTTAAGATGATTTTTTTAAAACAAATTATAAGAATTGTACTAATATTTGTACGCCACAAAAAAATAAAATAGTCTTAATTTCTTTATTTATGAACCGATTTCAATGATTAAGGTATCGTTAGATTGGCATTAAAAAGTTCTACAACTTTTGTCTCTTGTAAAATTTCTTCATACCTACTGGTTTCCATGAAATTCAACTTTTAAAATTTTAAATGGCCGCCATTTTGAAATTTGATAAATTTGAAAACTAATATTTTTGGAAGTGTTAGATATCGGGGTTAGTAGGACATCTGACAAGTTTCATAAAAATATTTTGAAGGGTTCTTGAAATATAATTTTTTTCAAAAGAAATACAAAATGACGCATTACGGCTAAACTAGGCCGAAATTGAAAAAAAAATTACTGACCATTTTCGACTTATTTTCACATGTAGAATTCTGTTCTGAAGAGCGTGCTACGCTTTTATGGGACACCCGTATATTAGGCTATTTAATCACTTTGAATAATTGCTTTTTGTGTGCAGCTTTTGAAAAAGTTTTAAATGCGTAATTCTAGTAGATGTGTATTATGATATGTAGAGGAAATCAGGTATTTTTTTGTTAAGATATTTAAGTGTTCCCAACTTAAGCTTGGTCACACTTACCAAAAAAATAAAGAAGGAAATGATGTGTTTAAATTTGGGATGCGCCGAGATAAGGTGGAGGTTGGATAACATAGTGGCTGCCTGGGTTAACATCACATCCGTTACACAACACGGCTCCTCGCGGGGACCATCAGAACCTGCTCTTAGGGTGAAAGCATTCCCTAAATCCTTCACCTTACTACACCCACTAGAGAAATTAAACTAAAACCTTACTCACATTACACAACACTAGTGAACATCCCACCCATTAACTAACATCCTTGCCTTGCCACTAGTGTACGTAATACCTACTGCCGGATTTAAACACGATTCGGGATGTAGAGTTTGTAGTATAGAGTATATTGGCCTTTAAAAAAAAGGTTTTTAAAAAGCTATCATTATCCTTAACCGTTAATAGCTTCTGCAGGAGTTGGGCATTTTTTTTTTTTACTGCACTTTTTGATAATATGATTACATCGATTCTTTTATGAAAAGGGATTGAATTCTGTCAAAACCAGTTTATCTGTTCCACTCCTGAGTATGTTACGGGGTAAGAAAGCAGATACGTGTGTATTTACCTGATATTGTTCCAGGTTTTATTTACATTGTGCAAAGAAATGGTTAGGTGGTTAGAGATGGCTAGAGGTGATTAGAGGTGGTTAGAGGTGGTTAGAGATGGCTAGAGGTGGTTAGAGGGGGTTATTGACGGTTAGAGGTGGTTATAGGTGGTTAAAATGGGTCATAGGTAGTTGATATAATTACCTCTATTTTTTTATTTGGCACGATAAATGACAATTTTTTTATCAAGTCCGAATTTAACCTGAGAATGATGTTGCTTCTGCGTATAAGAACCTTTTTACAAACATTTCATTGGAGAATGGAGATCTAATCTTCATCACGATGCACTTTATCAGTTAATCTTATCGCTCCTAGTTGACATCACGATGCAGTTTATCAGATAATCTTATTGTTTAGCTCTACAGTTCTTTAGTTAACTTTCTGTTGTTATTTTTAACTCTAACCTTTTTTTTTACATTTTTCTAACCAATAATTTTAGTCCAGGATATAGCGCGCAAAAAAGTGTGACTAACATCAAGCTAGAATTTTTGCATACAAGTCAATCTTTTAGCGCCTTTTAAGAATATGTGGTCGGCTAGATTCGTCTGCGGGACATAGCTTGGCAATAGGCGTTTGAAAAAAACAAACCGGTGGAGAGCGGCCATGCCTCACTGATGATTTTCATGATCCTGAGTACAGAATTAGTTAGTAGACCGAAAATCAACTCGATTTTATTTTTACACTTGATAGGTTAGTTATTAAAATAACACTAAATATAGCAGCATAGTCACCTGTCAAGGGACAAACTACCATCAACTTGATTTTTGGACTACTAACTAATTTTGTACCAGGATCATGAAAATCACATTGTCCACCATAATTGGTGAGGCATGGCCGCTCTTCACCGGTTTGTTTTTTCAAACGCCTATTGCCAAGCTATGTCCCGCAGAAGAACTTAGCCGACTACATTTTCTTAAAAGGCGATAAAAGATTGACTTGTATACAAAATTCTAACTTGATGTTAGTCAGACTCTTCTTTGCCCGCGGTCTCCTCGACTATTTGAAGTCTACAGCCACATCTTTAACTAATGTGTAATTTGAGTAAGCTCTAGCCTCCGCTGTACTGATATTATTTAATTACTTTGAGTTCTAACCACATGTAACTTGTATGTAATGTTGCAGGGGGTGAAGTGGTGATGGGAGACGTGGAACTGCTGGTAGGAGGCGTCGAGTCCACGTACAAGCCGTCCCATCATCCGCACGTCAACGCGCTGGCAGCCATATGGGCCGACTTCATCTACAAGGATCTGTCCAAGCCGCACTCTGCAGGTCTGTCTTTCTTACTCTAACACCCCTCCGCACACTGAGCAACTCAAAAAAAAAAACTAATTACAAACTCAGATCACCAACCAGTTGACTATGAGTTTCAACCTCTGTAATTGAATGGGACACCGCACACGGAGCAACTCATTACAAACTGGGTTTGCTTTCTTTCAAGAATGAAGAATATGACTGGAGTTTCCAGTTGAGTTTGTTTTGAGTTGCTCCGTGTGCGGAGGGACTAAGTCACCTACTACTATACAATCACCTGTAACGTGTTATAAATCACTCGATATGACCTTCTTCTATGTAATATCTGCAGTACGTTTCATATCTTCCGAACAGTTGAAGTATAGCCACAACTCTCACTGGGCCAAAGAGTACTTTAAATTATAGCTCAACTCAAGTCGGCTGCAACAATTAGGCTGGGTGTGGTATTTTAACTTAGATTAGGCGACACAACATCCTATTTGAATTAACTAAACTTATATCTGTGGAGAATGGTGAGTGCCATATGTGAAGTGACGAGAAAGGAACTTAGGGCAAGGAGATGTAATAATGATGGTAACGATAACATTGTTTACGTTTACTCTTTGTTTTTTTAAACTCTGTCCAGTTTACATCCAAACCTCCGATTCTAGAATTAAGTAATGTCGCTCTACAGAGCCACAAGAACTTTATTTAATGTAAATGTCAAAGATAAGTTTGGGTTTGCGCACCTTACTTTGAGACCCCATTTCATGTTCCTATTTAGAGTAAGAGCCGTCTTCTCCTCGGATAACTCCGCTTATTATAGTATCATTATCTCTTATTTTATAAATATGACAGATATCAGCATATGGGTTTTTTGCTAAGTAATAAGATAAAGTTAAATCAAATATGTATATGATGGAAGGTGAAGTAATATGGAAGTACCTAAATATGGAGGTAGCGAAGATGAGTCTTTCGGACGAGAAGACATGTTGTTCCGTCTATCGATTTACCTATATAATCGAGTAATGTCCCGACTACACCTCGTAATTATTTTTTAATGCTAAGCTAAGGCAACCATATCGATTCCGATAAAAATAAATGTTTGTTTTGATTTGTAGGTCTTCAAATAGACATAATAACATATCTAAATTAATTTACTTAATTTTACTTTTATTTCTAAATATAAAATTAAGGTAGTTGCCACGGGCTTAACGACTCGTATAGCAATATTGTTGCACGCCTACTTGCGCCTAAGAGCGGAAGAAAAGTTGCATTAAGTGTATGTATAGTAAAATAACAACCGACATCTCTCTACGTTTTAAATTTCTAAGTCAACTTTGCAATCCATATTTCAGATTTCCTTAATATGTGATTGCTACATTATGCTTATAATCGAAGTCTTTTGCTGTATGTTTTAGATGTGAGTATGCTGGACCAACAGTCAGCTTTCCTCGACGGTTCTGGGTTGTACGGCTCCAACAGATCATCGCAGAACCTCATCAGGGGACCAAACGGAACATTGTCCTTCCAAGACTGTCAACAGTAAGTAGGAGTAGTAGTACTGTTGTAGCGCTAGTACTAGGCGGGTAGGACGAACCACTTGAACCTAGCAATAGCGATAAGGTCATACTTATGTTCTTTTACTTGCCCCGTGGTAGAGAGTTCCATCCACTTCTCTCATCGCACCTTTGTGTAGTGTAATAGTATAATGTGTCGCCGATGCGAGTATGGTGCAATCATTAAAGAGCCGTACAAATTAAAGCACTATTACCTCGAACCCATTACCTCGTGCTTGCCATGATTCATTAATGGCTTATCTGACGCGGTAGGTACCAAATTTAATGCACACGGACACCCCAGATCTCCAGCAACTCGAAACCTTAAAATTTACATGTTAGTGCACAGTTGGTTAAAAAATGTAACCTTCGATTAATATTTGTTTAGACCTCTTCTACACTTACCAACTTGTTGACTGTCGACCACTATTTTAACAGAATATTATAAATATAAATATAGTACGGGAGAACACCGGGCGTGTTCCATTGTACACGCAGGGAGTAGGAATGAGCTACCCTGGATACTGGATATCATACCATATTTTGGTAAAGCCAAACAAAAGTAGTTCTGGCATCGCATCACTTTTCACACTACTAGGTAGAAGCTTGACCAAATAATAATGAATTATGTTTTTTAGTCTGTTGGGTGGTTCAAAAGTTATAGCTAAAAAACAAAATGTTTGTTTTGGGTTAAATGGGCGCCATCTTGAACGGCAGGGCGAATTATGAATTATGGTAGTTAACGCGAACTATAACAACCCTTAGTGTGTACTAAAAGCACTTACTTGGCAACTTTATTTCTTATCGGAATCGTTAATTATAGTTGGGAACGAGTTGCATTGTTCTCTTGTGACGTAACAAGTTAGAACATAATTAAAATATATGTCGAGTACTGTCTTCTGAACGTAGAAGAAGGTAAAATATGTTCAAGCGATAATAATATAATTTTTAGTTTATTCTAACCTTGATTTCCAAGATCTTCTTGTTCTATTTCGAGGATGAAGAAAATATTGCTCTTTCTCGGGGTCTAGGTCGAGTTGAGCATCTCTTCACGGTTCAGGTGTAAGTTTATAGAAGTTAAATAATGATTCGGTATTGTCTGTGTCATTACACTGATATAACTCTCCAGAGTTTAGACGCCATTACAAACTCATCACAAGGTTTCACAGCCTACAGAGAACTATAGTACCACCAAGAAAACAGTTAATTCTGACGTGTCAGGTGGGCAAACCTATGTTAGGACAATAATAAAGCCACTATGCAGTTATCCTGAGGGCGATGTTCTTCCACTAGTGTCATGTTTGTTTGACCCTTCCATCTAGACGTCGAAATCTCGAGGACTCATTGGCTCCCCACCCCGATTATTTTTATCTATTTTCCCACGGTGTCAAAAAATTAACTCTTTTCTTGCTCCTACTATTATTATCAGTAAAACTCCGAACTACGTCCATAATAAGCCGGACCGGACATAACAATGAATGAACTATGTAGCGAAGTGAATGGCGTTATTTTGTTTCAATTTGTATTTGGTGGCGACACTCTCTCGAAGGTACAGGCAGAGCACTCTGTTGGAGGACTCGGCAACTCGCACTCGGATATACGACGCCAACAAGTGAGTTGCGGGTTTGAGAATGTTTTAAGACTTATATCTCCACTTTCTAGAGAAAAATAATTATGGTTTGTACTTATGAACATAAATGGACACAAAAAAAGTATCACGTGACGGACTTCCTCAAAACTTCAGAATTTAATAAATACCTGATGCTTGGTGCTGACTTGACGGTGTACAATACATCGAAGAGAGCAAGGGAATAAAGGGAGAGATAGTATGGAAGACAGAAGAATAAAGGAGAACTTACACTTAAACAACAGTCCATAGTTAAACTAGTGCGAGGATCTTAAAAAAAAACATCACGTAGAAATAATACGAGAGTTGTCTGCAAGCATCTAGGAAAGAGAGAGTAGAGACAGAGATAAGGCAAACAACTGCTAACAGAAGAGGGGACACAAAAGGAAAACTAAATTAGTTTGGCAAAAACGCCAAAATACAAATTAAAATCCTCAAATGTGAACAAAAAATATTACACTTAACTTTTAACTAAAACACAATTGGTTGGTCTATAGTTTATTCGAAGTGGCCGAAAATAGTCACTAACATTTTTTTCATCACATGAACTATGAACGATTAAAAAAATTCGGATGCAAGATTACTTTTTTAAAATTTGAAATGATCATTAGCAATTCTTATTATTAACGTACTCTCGGAGTATTTCTTTTTTGAAAGGAATTGCCTAAACATGTTATCAGATGACTCCTTTAACCTTCAAGTCATTGCCACTTTTTTACATTTTTATTTTTTGTAATTTCTTACAGTATGATTTCCTTTTAAAATGATCCTAAACTCATGTCATTTTGTAAAGCTGACAGCTCAGACTGGCCAACCTATGTGAGGGAAAAAATAAAACCACTAGGTAGTTTTCAAGTGATCCAATGATATTTTTGTTTGCCTAGTAGTTGGCCCGACCTACTACCCACCAAAATCTCGAGCTCTCATTGGCCCACCTTCCGTTTTTGTCAGAATAACAAAGTATAATGGCATGAGTATGGGGAACCAATAAGACTCCAGGTTTCAGATCAGCGTCCCTTCATTTTTATTACTCGTACAAAAGTTAAACTGATTTATTTAATGTTTCAGGTGCCACAAAGATTCAGGAATTGGAGCTCTGTATTTAGTATTGTTTAATGAACACAACAGATTAGCGGCAACACTGTTCTCGTTGAATCCGCACTGGGACTCGGATCGTCTGTTCCAAGAATCCAAGAAAATCCTCACCGCCGAAATACAACATATTACCTACAACGAATTTCTACCTCTAATTCTCGGCAAGGTTAGTCCTGCCATTAAAATATTATATAGTGGATAACCAGTTCAAATTACTTTAATAATACATATGTGAGTCAAATTTGGAATTTTCTTTGATAAATAAGCAAGACTATAGATTTCGGATAATTGGGTACCTATTTGGTAAATTTGAATTACGACCGCGAAATGAACAAGGGATATAGGAAGGGGTTTCTTATAATGATATAACTTGTGATGGAATCCTTCAATAACCAAATTTACAGAAGGATCGAGAAAACAATTAGTTCTGAATGCTCAGGTTGGCCAACCTGTGAGAAATGAAAATATTAAGCCACTATTATACTTATACCATTACGTTTTATAAATCTGACACCTCAAATTGGCCAACCTATGCGAGGGGAAAAAATAATACACTTGGCGATTATCTAAAGGTTTCCCTTTTTTTTTTTTTTTTTTTTTGCCTGGTTGGCCGGACCTATTACCCGCTAAAATCTTAAGCCCGCATTTGCTTCCGTCCCGTTTTTATTTCATTTCCCCCCACTGTCTGAATAACTAAGTCAATTGGCACATACTATAGAAAGGCGATTATGCTGAGTGTGCTCCTCACCCTCCAGTTTGCCTGGTTGGACCTACCTCAGTGGGTCCCTTGGTGCCAGGAGGGCCCCCAAACCAATATCGAAGGGGGCTCCCATAGAGGATAATGGGGCCCCCAATGTACAAGCTACGCCACTGACCTACCTTCACCTTCTTGACGTCAAGATGTCAAGCTCTCATCAGCTCCCCTCCCAATTTGTTTAATGTTCCCACGCCGGCTGTTGGAATTAACTCATAGTGAATGAAATACTACTCTAACAATAATTTAATAAAAATTAAAAAAAAAAAATAATAATAATAATAATGTACTTTCGTAATACTACTAACATCAGGAGCAAATATTATTGTAATGATTTTGCTTTTATTGATATAAGTTAATTATACATATAATGTGGTGCATGAAGGATAAAGTAGTGTTAGTAGAAGTAGAAAATCAGTTCTATTATATTGGCCAATATAAAGGGGAGGTGAGACAGTCCAGAATGGTTTGGCATGATTAATACATTTCCATTTCAGATTCTCAGGTCTCAGGAATCTTAAGTATATCTTTCATCTCTAGTTTATTTATTTGTGTTTAGATCTCGTGGAACGGTAAAAACCAAAGATTCTACACGGGTTACTCGAGTTCTATCCAGGCCGGAGTGTTCTACGAAGCTGCCCTCTCAGTTCTGCACTTCCTCCCCACTATGATCCCTGAATCTATTGTAAGTGTAATCTTACAAATATACAAAGTTATTTTTCCAAAATTAAAAAATAGATATCCAAGTAGCACGACTTTGTCCCAGGGACATCCACAGCACCAGTCCCTTTGCCCTTTTGCACATCCCCTAGATGGTAAAATTTTTGATTTTGGGCCTTAAGATGACCCAATGAGGTTTCCAAAAAGGTGACCGTAGGACAACCCATGGATAAACAATTATGGACAGGATCAAATCTGGACAAAAGGATATCCCTGGGATGTCTTTTGGATCAGCTGAGCTACTTGGGTAAATAGTTTTGAGGTATCGTTGCCTCGACTCACTAGGGATTCTGTAATCTGATCTGCGAACGAAGGATACAAACGAAGCATTGTGTGTGTGTTGGGACTTACGATTCCAGTCGACCATTCATATGAGATTCTAAAATCCATCCTGGTGTCCAATGTGGTAAGAAACTAATGGCAGATGCGGCATGTGCTGTACCAACTCGTGCAGATTACATACAAATTGCGTATCCTTCGTTTCTTACTCACCCTGTTCAGTATTTATTTATGGCAGATAAAATATTTGGCTTATCTATATAATATAAGTGATGATGCTTACTTGATCTAACTGGGAGATTATCCCTTACATACAGACTTCCCACTTGTTGTTCGTATTGTTTTTAACAGGACTACTATTTGTTTATAAACAGGTTTCTACAATGACACCACAGACCAACTCGACGGAGAATGTTGATGAAATGAAGAAACTCTACGACACCATCAAGTCTGCTCTTAACATGCCGGCTCAAACTCCAAGCTTGCATTTCAACACTGACAATGGATGTAAGTATTTTTATCTACGATTTTTTTAAAATTTAACAAAACTAATTTGCTGTTTGATTAATTATAGAAACTGTTAATATCGAGATTTTAGTGAATAAAATGAGTGATTTAAGTGATCATGACGAAAATGAGGAAAATAAATACGCCTCCCGAAACAATTAATTCGGCACAAAATATAACTAATGAATTAATATCATCTTTATCTAAAGAGAAATACGAACTTACATACAGGAAAAGTTTATTTCCCCCATTTATTATTAAAACCAACAATCGTAGATAAAGTACGGTACGCAACTCGTGCGAAAACGGCATTTTGCATTGCTCGTGTGGTTTTACTGGATATCGCTCGGGTGCAAACTCCACACTCACATGCAAAATGCTACTTTCCACACTCGACGCGTAATGCACTATTACTGTCTGGTAGGCAAACACAATAAATGTACCAAGTGCCTGCAGTCAATTACTTCTGACTTTAGGAAGACACTGTACAAAGTAGCTGGCTACAAGTAGAAGAGGGAGGATGTACCACCTGTTTTGTCGACCTATATGGGCCCTTCTTCACTAATACTCTGTATAGAGTCGAGCTCTCCACACAATAATGCTCCGCTGAAGTGAATACAGTATGATACCAGTAGAGAAGTGTGTAAATCAAAGCACTTAGTTGCATGATTGAGCCCACCTCTACCTTGATTCATGGTTGTGTGAACAGAAAGGATCGACGCCTTTACATTCACAGCTACTTTGAACCATTACAAATAAGTTATTAACACGTTGAATTTATTTTAAGTTGCAAAATAATGCGGAAAACCTTTCACTACATCTCATTAATCAGTATGAAGCTTTAATCAAACTTCCATCTGTAACAAAATTTTTGATTTATTTGTGGCAGATATGGACGCTGTAACTCTACTGAGGGTTTCCCGAGCCCACACCATGGCTAGCTATGTGAACGTAGTTAATTATTGTACGGGTGAAAATATCAGGGATTTCAGTGAAATGTCTTCAGTTAATGCTGTCAACCAGAAGTGGCTTGCCACATTGTATCAGTAAGTACCTCGAACCTATTTTTTTTTTATCTCGATCTTTACTTTTATACATCTAATGTAGCAAATATACAGGGTGACCCACGATAAAATGTCATGATAAAACTGGTGAATCCTATTGATCAAATGCCACAGAAAATGTCGAGTAAGCATATACCCATTTCTCAATAGTTCTCGAGATATCGATTTATTTCTTTTTTAGTGTTTCTCGAAAATTTCCAAAAAAAATTCATAATATCTCGAAAACTAATTTTCATTTTGAAATTGGGACAGGGAACCACATTTTTAAGGAGCATAAAAAAAAACCTTTTAAAAACATTCATTGATTTTCAAATTATCAGCTGCTAAGCATCATTTAAGTCCTGTTACATTTAAAAATTTTGATTTTTCAAAATTCAACCATGAAAATGGTTTCATTTTCTTTCATGGTCTTTTATTCTCTTAATAGAGGGATGTTAGAAATGTGACGTATTCAGGAAGAACTTCTGCTTTTCAATAGCTATTGAATGGTACAAATAAATTTTAAGATCAACGGACTAGTTTTCGACTAATGGTGGATTGAATGTTACCAAACGTGAAATTACTCAAAGAGGGTTTCTTTTTTTGTTCAAATGCAAAAATAGTGTCCTCACACCCCACTGAAACCACAGCACTAAGGGTTTCTTATAATACATTTGTCGCTGAACAAGAAAGTCTCTATAAAGATGGATCCAAAAAGGCTTAGTTTACGAGATATTCACAAAAAAAAAACATTAAAAAACCATTTTTGGACACGTATTTTTAGGGTTTCGAGGTCGTCCTAGAAACCCTCATGCTTTTGGTAGTTCGTCCGTCCGTCCGTCGCAACTTGGATTATATCTCCCAACCTACTGACGCTATTGACTTGAAATTTAGTATTTAAGTTAAACTTTTTTGCCCAAAAACAGAAAACCTATTGCGAACTTTAACACTCCAAATTTCTGCGATCTGCGATCAATTGCGATCACCGCGCAATATTTTACATTTTTTGTAATTTTCAAGTTGGGTATCATTTCAAAGGTATTGAAATGTAGATTACAAATATGTATCGCATTTTCAAAATGGCGGCCATTTTACCCCCCAAAAAATTCAAACAAACCCAAAATTTACCCCCCCTGCACTACCCCATTAGAATAGGTCCTAAAATAAGGCAAAAATACATAAATATAAATCTCTGTAGTCCAATAAAATTTCCAGGAGTTGATTTAAAAAAAGTAAAATTTTAGACTTTTTAGGGGGGCGTAACTAGGGGGCCCCAAAATTTTTGTGATTTGAAAAATCGAAGTTGGGTATCATTTGAAAGGTATTGAAATTTGGTTCACAAAAATATATTTTGTTTCCAAATTGGCGGCCATTTTACCCCTAAAAGAATTCAATAAGCGCATACCGAAGATAGTAAAGAATAATAATATATGCACATCTAGATTTTTAAAAGTTAACAATAGATGTTTTTGTTTAAAAAAATATATTATTATAATTATTTCTTATGACCGAAGAAACCCTCTTAGTAACTTGCTGGCAAGTACTTGACGGGATTTTTAAAATTATCAACTACTATGCTTCTTAGTGTAAAACACCTTCAGGAAAACATTGTAAAGAATATAATTTTTGTTAAATGATACCCTTCCCAGTTCTGTACAACGAACCCCTGATTTTCAGCGCAATTTAAAGTTCTACGTCCCTGATACTTTATTAGTCAATCCATTAGGATGATCTACATTGACGCTCTAATTCCTTAAAGATTTGGATGTTGTGAACTAGAATTAGACTTTACAAGATTTGCTCGGTGTTTTATAGCAGAAAAATATATTTTAAGAAATTTTGTTGAAGGTTCTCATATTTAAAAAAAAAAAAAAAACACACAATTTGAAGTACTTTGTAGTATGAAGGTGGTTCAGTCAGTATTGTTTAGGGTTGATCAAGGGAATGTTTGTTAATACATAACCAGTATACTTTTTGTTTTTTTCTGCAATGGAGGGAGATTGTTTCTAGCACATGAATATATATGACTTTACAGAGACGTGAGACTATAGAAAGTCTATATTGTACCTATTTAGTTAATTTATCTGTTGTCTAATATTTCAGTCGAGCGTCTGAAGTGGATCTGCTACTCGGAGGTATTCTAGAGAGGATTCCCCATGGAGCTCTCCTCGGTCCGACGTTCCAGTGCATATTGGAAAAACAGTTCTCACTTCTCAGGGACGGGGATCGCTTCTGGTACGAAAACGATTTGCCACCCACTTCATTTACAAAAGGTAGATATACACTTATCTCTTCATTAAAATAACGTTTTACTAACAAACTTCAAATGAATGGCAATCTACGACCTTAATGAAAATCATTCATAACGAAATGCAAAATAAAAGCTAAAAACCTGATAAATATACACCTCTCTGCAGTAATAAATTTTAACTATTTTGATTCTCAGTCCTAAATTTACGATGAAATCAATTTTTAATAATAAAAAATATTAATCAATTTTTATCTTAATAAATAGATAAATGAGGTTTTTAAGCCGTATGCCAAGCTCATATGATCGTCAAGGGACAAATCCCTTGACGATATTATGAGCAATTCAAAAGCGGGAACCACCTCTATCCACTGCTTTAGAATTCTGTACCAAACAGTTTGTTCTTTAAAAATGTGTAGTTTCAAAAAATAGTTTCTTTTCACGTTAATTAAGGGCTGATCTAATCACTATCTAATCACTATCTAATCACTATTTTCTCCAATATAATGAAATTTGAACTGAATGAGTTTTGTTTGTGTTTGTTTGTGTTTGCAGGTCAGCTGGAGGAGTTGAGGAAAGCCACGCTGAGCTCGCTGCTGTGCGAGAACGTCAAGGCCTTGAGAAGTGTTCAGCCCAGGTCTTTCATCCAGGAAGATCCTTACTTGTAACATCTTTCATTCATTATTACATATAAACCATTATTTTAACCCGTAACTGGTGAGGTTGGGTGTCAGATACCCATGAAATACTTAGTTGATAAATTATCACTAGAGGGGGGGTGGGACCTGTGTCCTCCCATGTACCTTCAAATCAGTAAATTTTCTGTTGGTTTGAAGATCTTAGGTTGCGCTAAACGTGAGTGGTTTTTTTGGGGGGGCTATTTTCAGAAATTCAGGGTACTCCTAACCCAACCTCATCAGTTAAGTTACCCTTTTTTAGGGTTTCGTTGGTAAAACCAAAAAAAAAGAAACCCTTATAGTTTCGTTCATGTGTCTGTCTGTCTGTCACTCTGTACGGTTCCAATAACTTTTGAAGCAAAAGAGATAAAAGCGTAAAACTTACCAGTATTAAAGATCGTTTTGACGCGCACACAGGAAAAATATAGAGGACTCAAAATAATCAGCTGTTCAAATTCAAAATGGCGGATGATTCACATCGCGAAAAAAAAATATTTTTTTAAAATTTTGAGTGGGGTATCAAATGAAAGGTATTGAAGA
>KZ651818.1:34922-46620 GCA_001010745.2 Gerris buenoi
TTTTTTTTTTTGAAGAATTACTTGTTACACACTAAAAATTTCCATACTTCCACATACATAAGAAAAAAAAAAAAAAAAAAATCCCATAATTACGTACTAACCAAATTTCATTAAAATCGGACTAGTAGTTTTTAACATTATGTTGGTTTGCAAATATCGTGGGCCGACTGGAGAGCGACCAAAAATATTCCCTGAATTTCTGTTCATGAATATTTGCTATCAGAGACATAAAAAAAATCACTCAGAACTTTTGCAATGTTTCGTTACCTTCGGTAAGCTCTGAAGGAAAATTAGCTTTTTTTTTTTCTTTTTTTTATAAAGTTTCTAACATATTCAATGTTTTAACAATAAGTATTGAATCCTATTTGTAGGTGAAAACTGACTTTACTTTCTAATCGTGGTTTAATTGCGCAACTCGAGTCGTGGCAGTGTGAAGATGAAAGGGGACTTGAGTCGCGCAATCTCCCGGTCTCCTGGTTGCGAGGCAGCTCGATACGCGATTTGGGTTTCACCGTGTGAATAGGGCCAAAAAGTTTCAAATGTCTAGCTATTTGGGAAGTTAGTTAAAAATCGATTGCAAGATTTGTACTGGAAAAACAAACAAACAAACAAGAAAGCAAGCTAATAAAAACTAGTAAAAATAAAAAAACTAATTATTTTTCTACAGCACAAACACTTACTCATTGCTCTAAATTAGCTCTACTCGAGTAGGATATATTGGTCAGGGTGGTAGAGGTTCATAGAGGTGGTTAGAGAAGCTAGAAGTGGTGAGAGGTGATTAGAAGTGGTTTGACCTGTCGGTGGGTAAATCCAAGATTAAATGAAATACTAGTCTACCATCTTGGGGTAAACCTCCTCCCTGAACTGCACTAGAGACAGCTGAATTATTTTTGGTTTTCCTTCCTTTTCTTCTCTCAACTTGCAGGATATAAGATTTATCAATTAAATACTTTATAATATATTCCAGGAATTCGGGAGTGAGCTGTGATCACCAGACGATGTTTGACTTGGGACACTGGAAGCAAAGTCCCGACTCGGTCGAAAGTAAATTCGAGGAGGAAGAGGCGATGGTTCTATCACCGGAGATAATAAAGAACGCAATCAAACGAGCCAGCGAGGACTTGGCCAAAAGGCAACGACAGGAATATCTCATCTACACTAACCGTAACTTACTTGCTTTATCACTTTATATGTTACCTTCAGTGGCGGCGATAAGGGCCCCAGGGATCTGGGGGCCCCTGGAAGGGAAATAGAGGGGCCTCTGGAAGGAATAGAGGGGCCACCACTAAAAGTTTGTAGGGGGGCCCCCAATATCTTACCGCCGCCACTGGTTACCTTCGTAGTTCTCTCTCAACAATTGTATTAACAAGTTTGGCACTTCTTTATTTACATTGTTACTCCCCATATAAAAAAGAGGGGAGTAACAATCTAAAGAAAGTGTACGGAATGTTCTTCTTTAGACTGTTACGACTTTCTTTATAAAAACAGAATAAGTGTGATATTCCTTTGTCCCTAAGTAGATTGGACTAAACATCTATTTGTCATAATTGTTATTTAGTCAAAGTCATTTCTATTATAATGAAACATAGGGGAGTGACAATCTAAAGAAGTACCACAAGTTTCTCATAAGATTAATCTTGTCACTAAGTTCAATGAAAATATCTTATTTAAATTTATGAAATTTTTTTATAGTTGCTCTGTTAAGGGCTTGATCTCCTTGAAGATTATTTTGGCTTTGTCCTACTGATCATCGGAGTTTAAATTTCATAAATGCAGTGCCTTGGCACAGCCATTGATGTAGCAAGCCAAAAAGGGATATAATGCCACAATACTTGGTATATCTAATAGTGCGATAAGAAACTAATACTGCGAGAAAAACATTTTGGTTGATAAGAATTTACTTATTTATTGATTTTTTAAATTTAAAAAGTTAATAAAATATTTTGTTTACTTGTTGTTTTGATTGTAGAAGGAATAGTGGATCCTAAGTCACCGTTCGGAACGGCTGCATCTTTCAGCAAACCCAACATGATGGCGCTAAACATGGCTAATAATTCACTTCTGTACGAATATGCGTCCACAGAACTTGCAGCTAATATTAAAAGGTGAGATTTTTTTAATTAATATTGGGGTGCATTGTGGTATATTGCTTAGTATATTGATTTTGGTTTTACTTGCCACTTAGGAGTACCAGGTTAAAATCCAACCGGATCCATCTCTTTTCTGGGCTTATCCAGCATTTTTTCCTACTTACTGTTCTTTGTATTATTTTGCATGTCTATTAAAACTATTTTTCAATAATCATAATATTTTATCTTCATTTTATTATTTATTTTTAATAATAATAATAAAAGTAAAAAGGGACGGCGTAGCCGAGTGGTTAACGCTCTCGGCTCTGAAACCAAGGTCTAAACCCCCGGGTGTGAGTTCGAATCCCAGAGAGGTGAGACATGTTTCACACTGATGATCTCATCGAGTAAATGAGTAAAGTGCCGGATAATACTCCCGTCCTGTAATCACCCTATGGCAGTTGATCGGCACTAAAACTCAAAAGAAAAAAAAATTAATAAAGGAAAAAAAAGAAAGAAAAAAAAAATACATGTGGTGTCGAGGGACACCCGGTAGGAACGAAGTTCCTTACTTTTTTCATTAAATATAAATTATAAAATCACACTGTTAAGTACGTGTACTTTGCTAACTACTACTTATTTTCGATATTTACAAAACCAAGTGACATTTTTGACATATAACAAAAATAAACAAAACAAGTCAAGTAACAGGGTTCCATAATAACATTTATTCCCGTCTTTTTAAAGCATACGTTTACTTGACCGTTGCGCGAGAACGCTTGGGCGGATAACGTTTTCCAACGAACTTAGCCTGGGCAATGGTAAAATGAACATGTGTACCAAATTTCAACTAACTCGGTGATCTTTTACTCAAGATATCGTCATCGGTAGATTTCGTGACGGATTTTGCGTGTCGGTGATTTCATGACGGTTATTTTGTGACGGTGACACTCCCGGGCTCCAGAACTTGCTATAAGGAACTTCGTTCCAATAAAAGTAACACCTGAAGAACAAAATAAATTAGTTTATTGTCAAATATTTTATCTATAAATTTGTCGCAATAAAATGTTAAAAAGTTGTTCTTTAAGTGCCTGCACTTACCTGAAATATTTAAATTTATTTTTCAGAATCCAACATACTATACCCAGTGTCATATTATTTTAGATAAAGTAATAGGTTTTTCAATGAACTCAAACGTTCTAGCTTTAGCTATTCGATCGTTCAATTTTAAAGTATATTTTCCGTCTTCACTAATTATTAAAATGAATTTTCCAACCTTTTCTAATACTTTGCCTAGCTATTTATACCTCAAGCAATATTTTAATTAATGTGATGTAATCCAGGAAAATAAGGAATAATTCCTAATAACTTCATTTGCTGTTTTCTTTTTACTAACTTGCCTGGACCAATGTTAAATTTATTTATATTGATTGTTTTTGTTGGAATGTGGTTGTAGTCAAAGAAGAAGGAGGCGGCAGCTGGACCACGACAATGTGATCAGCTTTGCCCCCGAGTTCCCAGTTAAGGATCTGTTTGGAGACGTGGATCTAGCTGGACTCGTTCCCCTGAGACAGGACGAGCTGGAGTGCCATGAAGAGAGAGGTCCCTGTGACCCCAGATCACCCTACAGATCCTACACGGGGCACTGCAACAACCTGGACAGACCCAACCTGGGCAAGAGTCTCACCACCTTCGCCAGGCTTCTACCCTCTGTCTACGAAAATGGTAATACAATGAGGAAAGAAAAAACTAGGATTATTCTAAAAGTATCTTTCAACCATTGCATTGCCCTATCACATGGATAAGTTATCACTCGTTTGAATAAGTTAACAGCATGGTTCTTAACTGTTCTCTGATCAAGTAAAAACCTATACAATAATAATATAAAAAAAAAAAATTGTTCTATAGCAGCCGAAAATGGAAAGTGGTATCCAGTGGAAGGGTGTATACAATAATATACAAGTATATAATGGATAGCACAGGGTTTGCATATTGTTTATTAGCTATATAAACCGTGTAATTGGTATTCATTACCTGATGGACATGACACCACTCAAGTAGCTTCCCTTTAAATTTTCCTTGACCTGTTAGTTAGTTATTTGTAGATATGGGAGGAAAAGGAAAGCAATCAGGCCTCCAGATTCCCTTTTGATCCTCTCTCCACCTGTTGCAGCCATCTTTTGATCCTCTCTCCACCTGTTGCAGCCATCTTTAGATCCTCTCTCCTCCTGTTGCAGCCATCTTTTGATCCTTTCTCCTCATGTTGCAGCCATCTTTAGATCCTCTCTCCACCTGTTGCAGCCATCTTTTGATCCTCTCTCCACCTCCACCTGATGCATCCATCTTTTGATCCTTCCTCCTCTTGATGCAGACATCTTTTGATCCTTTCTCCACATGTTGTAGCCATCTTTTGATCCTTCCTCCTCCTGTTGCAGCCATCTTTTGATCCTCTCTCCTCCTGTTGCAGCCATCTTTTGATCCTTTCTCCTCATGTTGCAGCCATCTTTTGATCCTCTCAACACCTCCACCTGATGCAGCCATCTTTTGATCCTTCCTCCTCTTGATGCAGACATCTTTTGATCCTTTCTCCACCTAATGCTATCTTTTGATCCTTCCTCCTCTTGATGCAGCCATCTTTAGATCCTCTATCCTCCTGTTGCAGCCATCTTTTGATCCTTTCTCCTCATGTTGCAGCCATCTTTAGATCCTCTCTCCACCTGATTTATACAGCCATCTTTTGATCCTTTACCACCGACCTGATACAGTGCATTTGATCCTTAACCATACCTGATTCAGCCATCTTTTCCTTGGTCTACCTCTCCTTCTCACTCTCACCCCATAGAATTCTCTGAGTACCATTATATTGAAGCTAATTTTGTGAATGATTGCAGGTATTTCGGAGCCCCGTATCCTCAGTGTTACCGGAGGCAAGCTCCCGTCTCCGAGGCTGGTATCTTCCATGATCCACGCTGATATCTCTCACCTGCACACCAGGTACACTCTCATGCTCATGCAGTTCGCTCAGTTTGTCGACCACGACATCACCTTCACACCTAATCACAGAGGTAGCTGTCTTTCTTTTCTATTTATTAACTTTATATGTCCAGATCAACAACATTATTAGACAATTATATGACTGAAGAATCACCGCACCTATTGGCGCGATAATGAGGTTATAATATGTTTCATCTCCATGAACTAAATGAATTAAATGATTTTTGGCTGTTTAACCTGAAATAGAATTGAGGCAATTGTTAGTTCATAAATTACACATTAATCATCTGGGGAACTAAATTTATTTTATTTTTTATCATGTCAAAGATAAAATATGTGATGTGAACATGTAACAGGTTATTTTTGTGTAGTATCTAATCGGCATTATATTTTGTGGTAGGTTTCTTCTCTTCTATTCCGGACTGCAGATCGTGTGACAGTCCGTTGACAGTCCATCCTGAGTGCATGCCCATACCTGTTCCTGTCAACGATCCGTTCTACCCTCAACATAATTCAACGACGGGAGAAAGAGTGTGTCTGCCCTTCATGAGATCGCTACCTGGTCAACAACGTCTCGGTCAATATTCTTTCCAAGACATTTTTAATAAAATTAGACTTGTTCAAATGTATATCTCTTTGGTAATCTCCTATATTGAACACAATAAAATTGTTTATTTCTAAATGTTTTCTAAGAATCATTGATTAAACAGGATCTAGAGAGCAGATCAACCAGAATTCAGCGTACCTGGACGGATCACAGATCTACGGAGAGCACGCTTGTATGGGGCGTGACTTGAGAGGTTTTGGAGGAAGACTCAACGTGACCGTACATCCTTCTAGAGGCCTGAAGGAACTTCTTCCTGTGTCTCCTTCACACCCTGAGTGTAAAGCACCCTCCGGTTACTGCTTCATTGCAGGTAATGTAACATCATCAATATCACTGTACCTGTACATGCTGCCTTGTTGCCTGCAATATTTTATCTTAAGTGTCGTTGGCAGAAAAATTAAACAGCTAAAATCCCACCTTATTATATTTATTAGCTATGGAGGGTAATAAGCCCAAGAGGAACCTAAACTGGACATCCATAACATCCTTCATGGATCAGCTTTTGTAACATTGACCCATGAATATCCTCAATCATGGGTCCTAATAAGGCATTCAAGACAGTGAACGGATTGTCGACCCAATGAGGCATTCAAAATGGGATTACCGTAGAGGAACCTTTGGACAAATGATAATGGATAGGACAAAAGGAAATCCTAGGGAGTCATCCTATTAAGGATATTGGAGTTAGAAGGGGAGCTCAAGCTTTCTTAATTACCACTATAATATGCTACATGTGACTAAAACTTAGCGTCATCAGGTTTGCCAACACAACAAACCCGACAAAATATAAACAATTAAAATAATAATTGCAATAACAAGTGATAATTTTTTAACCAAATATAATTAAATACAATTTACCGTGTGGAATTACAATGAATTAATGTATTACAGTAGAACCTCGCTTACACGACCCTCAATAACACGAAAACCTCAATTACAAGTGCAATTTTCAAATCCCCTTGAGATTGCCATTACACATAATGTTAAATTAACCTCTATAACGCGACTATTATTATCCAAACAACCTCAATAACATGGTTATTTTCCAATTCACAGTGTAACTCAGAACCTCTATAACAAGCCGTTTTGAGAAGTCAACCTCTATAACGTGGCTCTATACAGGAATGGGTCGACCTTGAACAAGTCTAGACTTGAAAACCCAACCCCAGCCCGCTCCAAACATTCTATTAACCTCTATAACACGACTAATAGCCAAAATAACCTTGATAACAAGACCCTCAACAAAAAGAGCACCTCGATAACGAGACTGTTTCCCTAATCCCCTTGAGACACTTCTTATCAAGGTTCCACTGTATATGAATACTGTTAACTTGCAGGTGACGGTAGAGCGAGCGAACAGCCAGGGCTGACAGCTCTACACACTCTGTACCTGAGAGAACACAACCGTCTGGTGGAGGGTCTGAGATCTCTCAACCCTCACTGGTCTGATGAGAAGCTCTACCAGACGTCCCGTAAGATCAACACCGCGTCGTACCAGCACGTCATCTACAACGAGTTCCTTCCCAGGCTGCTGGGTTGGAACGCCATCAACCTCTACGGCCTCAAACTACAGAACAACGGCTACTACAAGGGTAACATCCAACATCCCTTATTTCTTTGCTTTAAATATAAGTAAATAAGAACTTATACAAATTATTTAATTGAAATTATAATAACAAATCATAAATGTGAAACCCGTCAAAATAAAGACAGTAAATATGAGTCTTGTCAAACAAATAAAATAATTTGCGGATTTTTTTCGAACTAACTTTCCACACTTGCGGATTTTATCCGAACTAACTTTCCATTCAGCAAATATGCTGAAAACGAATTATAATCTGCTGAAAGATGGCTAAAAGTATTAAAATAATGAATTGTCATCTTGTTCTGAGCTATTCTAAAAGTTTCAAATGTCTAGCTACTCGGGAAGTTAGTTAAAAATTGATTGCAAGATTTGTACTGGACCCACAAACAAACAAACAAACAAGAAAACAAACTATTAAAATCATCATTATATAATAAGGGAGTTTGTGTTACTTCGGTCGAAGATTTTTTGTCTAATTATAAAAATGGTTACTATCGTTACAAAATCCTTTTAAATAAAGTCAAACAACTTGAAACTAGCCGAATTAAATATCAAATAAATGTGAAGAAGCAAAATAATAATAGTATATAATTTTTGCACAGTTATTAAGTTTCTCTCCAGAAAAACATGATGGAACTTGTATACTATTTTTCAAAATTAAATTTTAAATTTTTTCGAAGTCACCAAAGACCAGTAACAAAATATCATAAACGATTCTACAAAATATACTTCTAAAAAAGACAAGCTCTGCAAGAAGCCTGTCCATATAATGGGTTTGCAAGTTATAGACAACTGCAGCTGTATAAGAAACCCAGCTCCACAGAGAATTTTGAGTTGTTACCAGGCCATACCGCGCTCCTTGCAGATTAGAACCACTTATCAATCAATTTTACTGCATCTGATGTTCATTTTTCTTAGAGGCCCCAAGGAAAATGTTTTGTCTGGTTTTTATGTTCATTGAGCATTTTTTTATCAGCAGTTCGTGTGCCGATTAATAATTCTGGCAAAACCCTTTTTACTTGAGACTTGTTGCTCAACCATTTTATTTGCTCCCACTCTGGCAAAAAACAATTCTAATTGCAACAGCATTATAATCTACAATTATTCAATAAGGCATTTTGTTTCTTTTAGAATTACGAATTGGAAAGTGATTTGAGTTAAGGAGAATGATTGTTGATGTTGTGTTTATATTGCAGGGTACAGTGCATCTTGTAACCCCAACGTAGTGACTGAGTTTGCTACAGCTGCTTATAGAATAGGACACAGTCTGCTGCGACCCCACATCCCTCGTATGTCACCCGCCTTCACACCGGTCGATCCACCCATACTACTCAGAGATGCTTTCTTCAACCCGGACATGATATATCAGGTCAGTCCATGTCAGATTGTTGGAGGTTGATTCGATAATAAAATAAATATTATAAAAATGCTTGCATACGAGTCTGCAAGACAGTGAGACATTTCATGTAACTTTGCAATTATAATAAGTAAATTAGTAATTATAATGCAATTATAATGACTTTAAAATTATAATGAAGAAGCTAAGAGAGAATAAAGAACGAGGGAGAATTAACAGTGTGACAGAGACAGAGATAAGGGAGCTGAGTTTTGAGACGAGCTCATCTCGGAGATTCAAAAATAGCGCTGGGCTAAAAGGATGGAGTGGGGGAGAACCAAAATTACCCGAATTGTCGCGTCGTCGGTTACCTTCGAGTCCTCCTAGTCTCTAGCCTGCAACGTCTAGAGCAAATACGACTACCTCCTGCGAGTGCCTACTTCCCTGGTACCAGTGGAACTCTTTTCGGGTCTGCGAAGCCCAGTAGGGGAGGCCCCTACAGCTGGAGAATGGATTGCACACCTCCTATAGCTTTCTAATCTCTGTTACACTTCTCTGAGTTTTTAGGTAACATAACGCTTTTTGCCGTATGTCCCATAGCCTAAACATGAAATGTCAAAACTTTATGACATTATAGACAACATATATTTGGATATTTCACCTACACCTGCATCCAGTGGCATCAAGGTTGACTCTGAGACAAATATCAAAACTTTACAATTGTTATACATTATACATGTTGATTTTGTATAGATCACTTGCTTTTACAGCTAGTGCAATTAATATGTCACCGACAATTTTTTGGATGACCTTGTATTAGTATGATTCCTTCTGCAGTTTGTATTAAGGGGAAGTTCTATGCCTTCTGACGGCGACTGCTTCGTGATGAGTGTAGGTCTTTTATCTTTTACATAGTGGTGTATAATATATATGTTTTAGCTCTTAACCACCCAAGCAGCACGACTTTGTCGATAGTCACTTGTCTTATGGCACATCCCGTGAATGNCCTCCTGCGAGTGCCTACTTCCCTGGTACCAGTGGAACTCTTTTCGGGTCTGCGAAGCCCAGTAGGGGAGGCCCCTACAGCTGGAGAATGGATTGCACACCTCCTATAGCTTTCTAATCTCTGTTACACTTCTCTGAGTTTTTAGGTAACATAACGCTTTTTGCCGTATGTCCCATAGCCTAAACATGAAATGTCAAAACTTTATGACATTATAGACAACATATATTTGGATATTTCACCTACACCTGCATCCAGTGGCATCAAGGTTGACTCTGAGACAAATATCAAAACTTTACAATTGTTATACATTATACATGTTGATTTTGTATAGATCACTTGCTTTTACAGCTAGTGCAATTAATATGTCACCGACAATTTTTTGGATGACCTTGTATTAGTATGATTCCTTCTGCAGTTTGTATTAAGGGGAAGTTCTATGCCTTCTGACGGCGACTGCTTCGTGATGAGTGTAGGTCTTTTATCTTTTACATAGTGGTGTATAATATATATGTTTTAGCTCTTAACCACCCAAGCAGCACGACTTTGTCGATAGTCACTTGTCTTATGGCACATTTCGTGAATGGTAGAAAGTTTTCTTCTGGACGTTATGATTGATGTCCCGAACAGGAGACATTTCCAATTGGACCCAAGACAAAATTGATACTTAAATCACAAACCATCTTTTTAAAACAAAGTCCCTTGTGGCACGTTCTGGAGCCTGGGAGTGAATCCGAAAAAACTACCGTCACAAAACCAAGCGTCATGAAATCTACCGATGACGATATCTTGAGTAAAAGATTGTTTGTTTTGTTGTCAGCCGCATATCATAGACGAGATAATGCGAGGTCTGGTCTCGACTCCGATGGAAAGCCTGGACCAGTTCATCACCGGAGAGATCAGTAACCACCTGTTTGAAGACAGGAGGGTCCCGCACTCCGGCATGGATCTACCCGCCATGAATATACAGAGAGGTAACTAATATTCAATTAAATCTTCTAAAGATTTAATTCTAAAGATGAAGATCTATAGTCTGTGCCATACGAGAGTTATTGTGTTGACAGGGTGGGAAATCAAGTGACACAAATTGGCCAAACTCTGAGGAGAAAAATAAAGCCACTATACATATACTTTCACCTTATTATATGGTTACCCAGAGAGCAAATCTTGAGCTCTCGTTGGCTCCCCACCCTATTTGCTAGTTTTTCCCGTGCTGTCAACGTTCTAACTCTCGTTTGGCACAGACTGTGTACACCCTACTATTTTTGGGTGCCAAATATAGATTAAGAACTGTTTTAATTATCATTACTAATTATTCATTACTTAATTCAGGTCGTGACCATGGTATTCCACCTTACAACGAATATCGAGCCCTCTGTAATCTGAAAAGAGCTTCTTCGTGGGAAGACCTCAGCAGGTATAAACAATAATATGGATCATAGTATTAACTGCACAGTTTAATTTAGTTTTACAATTATTATTGATTTCTTGTACACCCTCTTACTTACTTCATGAAAAGTTAATTCTGGTCCAGCACTCTCCTGTTTTGTCAATGTTTTTTCTTGTCCACGCTCTCTGTACTCGTTCGGACATGGATACAAATATGTGTTGAGATGCTTTACCAAGGCAACCCAGCAATAAGTAGACTCAAGGGATGTTTTTGAACGATATTACACATGTAGAATGGGATATAAGTGTTATAAGGGTCCTATACCCGTTGAAACACGTTGCACAACCAAGCTCTAGGACTTACCAATACACATCAGTCCAGCAGTCTATCTCCACGGTGTACTGATTTTATAAACAAGTTCGTCAATACTCTAAGACTAGGTTCCGTTGCAAGACAAGCCCGAACCAAGTTGTACAACAGGGTTATTATATTGTATAATCACTTATATCCCAGTCTACACGGTCTTATCTTCTTGTACGAGGACATCCCTATTCCTTATTCTTTACTCCTGGGTAGCCTTCATATATATCTTCTTATACGAGGACATCCCTATTCCTTATTCTTTACTCCTGGGTAGCCTTCATATATATCTTCTTATACGAGGACATCCCTATTCCTTATTCTTTACTCCTGGGTAGCCTTCATATATATCTT
>KZ651818.1:47523-59120 GCA_001010745.2 Gerris buenoi
TCAAAACTTCCGTAGGAGCGCCGATTTCTTACTAATGTGGCTCTTAGTACGAATGAATTCCGCTAGATGTCAATGCGTTTTATTTATCTTTGCTTATAGTGTAACCTCTTTTTAAGGTTTCTTTTTTTTAATCTTAAGTTTAAACTAATATTTGTTATTCTTATATTGATTATTGATTAATATTTAATGTTTTTTATTGTCTGCTACCTCAAAAAAAATAGCATATGCTACACGACTGTGAAGTGTTTTTTCTTTACCTTGGCAATATTTCCGCGATAAAGAAAAAACTCACTTCACAGCCTAGTAACATAATATACTATTGCTTGAAGTAAAAAAAAAAAAATGATAATTTGTGAGAATTATTTTAGTGCCATAAATCTATAGTGAGGTGGTTCATGCTAAAGCTGTGTATATTACAGAGAGATCCCGGGAGAGGTGATAGCTCGACTGAGACTGATCTACCCCACAGTGGACGATATAGATCTGTTCCCTGGAGGCCTGAGTGAACGGCCTCTACAGGGCGGTCTGGTGGGGCCGACCTTCGCCTGCATCATCGGCCTGCAGTTCAGACAGCTCAGGAAGTGCGACCGATTCTGGTAAGCAATTTTATTATTCATATCGATACATTTTTATTTATTTATTTAATTATGCAGGTTAAATCTATATCTTAGTTTTCTGGGTTTGGATTTTAATAAGGCTAAAACCTTTAGAAAAAGAGAGCCCTATAAAGTTTTTTTGGTTCCCATTTTTTTTTAATTTCTCATAGAAAGAGAAAGTATTGTGATGGCGCGAAAATTCGATTTTGATGGATTTACACTTTTGAGGTCCTCTGGGTCCAAAAAAGTGGTTTTAAAAAATGTCTAACGTCTGTGCAGACGCCTGCAGCCTAAACTAGAGGGCCGATTTTGACGAAATTTGGCATATATGTTCAGAAAAATTGTACCCCGAGGCGAAATCAAGAAATGAATTTTAGCTCCAATTTTGGGGGGGCGCTTTCCCCAAAAAAATATGAAAAAACGTGAAAAAAAAATTATTTCTCGAAAAGAGTTCGAACGATGTTTATTAAAAACATTCTAAAATGTAGTCCATTTAAATACGAATCTAACGATATAAGCCGCTTTTTGGAAAAAATCTAGTTCCTGAGAAAATAACTTGAAACGCGGATGGAGAGAGCCCGGGTTCGATTTCCCGCCGAGAAGTTATTTTTATGATATATTTTTGATGAAATATTCAATAATAATTAAATCTAGCTATGAAAACTAATAAATGGATAAAACTAGGTTAAGTAATATGAGCACGTGAATGAGAAAGTTTGTCAGAGTTTGTCTCGAACCGATTTTTTTTTTTGTTATTTTTTAAGGGAGTTACCCATAAAAAAGTGTGAGGATGAGGTTCCATAAGCAATACATATGTAACTTTCCCATATTTGAGGAATGCCTTGTTTGGAGGTAGGGATAAAACTAAAGAATCCAGTGCTGTTTGGAGGTAGGGATAAAACTAAAGAATCCAGTGCTGTTTGGAGGTAGGGATAAAACTAAAGAATCCAGTGCTGTTTGGAGGTAGGGATAAAACTAAAGAATCCAGTGCTGTTTGGAGGTAGGGATAAAACTAAAGAATCCAGTGCTGTTTGGAGGTAGGGATAAAACTAAAGAATCCAGTGCTGTTTGGAGGTAGGGATAAAACTAAAGAATCCAGTGCTGTTTGGAGGTAGGGATAAAACTAAAGAATCCAGTGCTGTTTGGAGGTAGGGATAAAACTAAAGAATCCAGTGCTGTTTGGAGGTAGGGATAAAACTAAAGAATCCAGTGCTGTTTGGAGGTAGGGATAAAACTAAAGAATCCAGTGCTGTTTGGAGGTAGGGATAAAACTAAAGAATCCAGTGCTGTTTGGAGGTAGGGATAAAACTAAAGAATCCAGTGCTGTTTGGAGGTAGGGATAAAACTAAAGAATCCAGTGCTGTTTGGAGGTAGGGATAAAACTAAAGAATCCAGTGCTGTTTGGAGGTAGGGATAAAACTAAAGAATCCAGTGCTGTTTGGAGGTAGGGATAAAACTAAAGAATCCAGTGCTGTTTGGAGGTAGGGATAAAACTAAAGAATCCAGTGCTGTTTGGAGGTAGGGATAAAACTAAAGAATCCAGTGCTGTTTGGAGGTAGGGATAAAACTAAAGAATCCAGTGCTGTTTGGAGGTAGGGATAAAACTAAAGAATCCAGTGCTGTTTGGAGGTAGGGATAAAACTAAAGAATCCAGTGCTGTTTGGAGGTAGGGATAAAACTAAAGAATCCAGTGCTGTTTGGAGGTAGGGATAAAACTAAAGAATCCAGTGCTGTTTGGAGGTAGGGATAAAACTAAAGAATCCAGTGCTGTTTGGAGGTAGGGATAAAACTAAAGAATCCAGTGCTGTTTGGAGGTAGGGATAAAACTAAAGAATCCAGTGCTGTTTGGAGGTAGGGATAAAACTAAAGAATCCAGTGCTGTTTGGAGGTAGGGATAAAACTAAAGAATCCAGTGCTGTTTGGAGGTAGGGATAAAACTAAAGAATCCAGTGCTGTTTGGAGGTAGGGATAAAACTAAAGAATCCAGTGCTGTTTGGAGGNCTTTTAAACTAATCAATGTAATTTCATTTTGTTTTTGTTATTATATTTGTTCCTTATTATTTACCGGTTCCAACAATATGCTATAACGTATTATGTCTACAACGTATTTATACGTATTGCAGCATACATTTGGTATTAGGTATTAACCGTCAAAGTTTCAAAATTCAAAAATCGATAACTTCAAAATGGTGGGATGGCCAATATCAAAATTGAATTTGGTGGATTTGTTTGTCATACAGAGACGTACATTCGTGCAAAATTTCAACTCAATCGGACCATTTTTTGATTTCACAATTTTTAAATTTTTTGCTGACTCAAGAAACTGGGTTCGAGATGGCGGAAAATGTTTATTTTCCGGGCGGCACAACTAGAAGTAAGGAATGACTTTTTTCCGTTTGAACACTCTAAGATAAATACCCTGGGAGCTACGATGATAATATACATACAGACGTCATGCTGAAAACCAGGAAGTGGCTCAGTCGGATTGTACGTGCCCCAGAAATATTTTCGAGTTTTACCTCTACCTGGTTTATATACAGGAGGGTTGTTTTTCTTCAGAAAATGAGCGGAGCGGCTATTGAAAATTCAAGTGTACACAAAATTAAGGTTTTTAATTTAATATGCGGGATTTTATCACCTAACCTCCTAGTGGGGCACGTACAATCCGACTTTACCCAGGAAGTCTTAAAAACACAGACATTTAGTAAAAAATTTTTTTGGTTTAAAACATAAGTTTTCCTACCGTATAAATGAGAAAAAGTAAAAAAAAAAAAAAATTATATTTATTATCAAGAGGTGCCCCTCAATTTTCCTTAAGATTCTTAGATCTTGGTTTAGGTATTTGTTATTTCTTAAAATCAGCTGTTTGAGAAGACTGCTCGTAAAAGGAAGGTTATACTTCGTCACCTTGTCGTGTTGTTGTTGTGGTGTGATATCTATAAAAGAATTCAAGAGATTTTTATATAGCTTCGGTATTTTTAGTATTTAAATGAACTGTTACAATTTCGATCTCATTACGTCTCTCTAATAGATTATGTTCCTTATGGAAAACGGATAATTCTAAATCGAATCTTTTTATTCGTTTTGTTAAAAAAATCAGTAACGATGTTAAAGGTGTTGGGTCTAATCGGTATTTTGGGGTTCGTGGCGTTGGTACATTTGACGGTTTGTCCTTTTACCAAAGTGGAAGAGAGTTTCAACTTGCAGGCGATGCACGACGTGCTGTACCACGGGACTTCCCTGTCTAAGTACGATCACCGGGAGTTCCCCGGCGTCGTGCCCAGGACGTTCGTCGGCCCCGTCGTCGTCTCCTCTCTGTCGTGGCCTCTACACGCCGCGCTCAAACCGTTCAAGAACATCGGCACACACAAGTTCATCAGACAGTACATCGTGAGAGCGGTTCTCGGCACGACGGTCCTCGCTTGTTTCTACAAGTTTTTGAAATCGGTGGAGCAGGTATTCGGTCTAGAAGTGTGCTACTGGCTGGTCGCTATAACGGCTTCTCAGTACCACTTCCTGTTCTACCTGAGCAGACCTCTTCCCAACATAATGGCGTTGCCTCTGGTGCTGTTGGCCTTCGCTTTCTGGCTGAAAGGCGACCACAACAAGTTGATTGTGGCGGCGGGAGCCGGCATCGTGGTGTTCCGCTCGGAACTGGCTCTGCTCTTCGGAACCGTCCTCGTGATGGAGTTGGTAGAGAAGAGACTTTCCGTAACCGACGCGGTCAAAGTCGTCGTACCCGCCGGGGCGATTATTTTATCGGTCACGGTATCGCTAGATTCGCTGATGTGGGGTAGATTACTGTGGGCGGAAGGAGCGGTTTTCTGGTTCAACACGGTTTTGAATAAGAGTTCAGAGTGGGGCACGTCTCCGTTCCTCTGGTACTTCTACTCGGCTCTACCCAGAGCTCTAGGTACGACTCTGTTTCTCGTCCCCGTCGGAGTGGCTTTAGAACCTCGTGTCAGGCGTCTGGTTCTCCCGTGCGCCTTATTCGTTTTGGCGTTTTCTTGTTTACCTCACAAAGAGCTACGTTTTATCGTCTACGTATTCCCCTTGTTGAATCTGAGTGCGGCGTGCGCTTGTTCTCGGATGTGGACCGGCCGAGGTAAGTCTAGTCTGAGAACGTTGTTAGGAGCGGGGATCCTGGGCCACCTCGTAGTCAACGCTCTGTTCTCTTTGCTTCTCCTGCGGGTAGCTTACTCCAACTACCCGGGAGGTTTCGCCATAGCGAGGTTACACAGCTTAGAGCCTCCCACCGAGCCGGTGCACGTACACATAGACAACCTGTCTGCTCAGACCGGTGTCTCTCGCTTCACTCAACTCAACCGCCGCTGGATCTACAATAAAACAGAAAACTTGGACCCGGCGTCGTTCGACACGTCTTCCTTCACTCATCTGCTCTTCGAAGCGGATTCCAAACTCTCTCCCAAGTTCAAGTCGCTCAACGCTACGTTCGATGTGCTGGACGTTGTCAACGGGTTCTCTCGCCTCGTCTTCAACTACAACAAGTTCCCTCCGGTCCAAGTCAAAACCAAACCAATGGTCTTCATCCTTAAAAGAAAATCCAGACTTTGACCTTGATTCTTATAATATGTAAGATGTTCAAAAAAAATAAAAAATAAAAAATAGCGCAAACTAACTAAATGAAATTGTTCCAGAAACTAAGAAAAATATGTTCATTTACGGCATGAAATATTTTTGGTAAATGAAAATGTCGAAGAAGTAATCGAACTTAATGGTGCTTAAATTATATATGTATAAGAATGTCAAGAACTGAGATTTTTTTATTGGATTGGTAAAGTAGACTCTTCCTATTTCTAAGCCATTTGTTCTTAGGGACTTGTCTTTTTCTGATGTATGTATAGTTAATTCTTTTTAGTACCGAATTTAAAAGACTGTCTATCAAAAATATATCAACGTGTACTATACTTAGATACTTAACGTGTATTTTCTTCGGTTGATTTGAATTATTTTTAAATTTATTTTTGACTTCTAGATAATGAATAAGGGTATTTTTGAGATGTAAACGGAGATTGGAGATAATTAAGAATTTAATTTGTCAATCTGATATTCCGAAGGTTTAGTTTAACTGTTATTAGAAGACTGAGTTCCCGGACCTACTTAAAAATCAAAAGTTTTGCATTTATCTTGTTTTGGTAAAAACTAATGGAATTGTTGATTTTACTTCTGACTGTACTTATGCAATAATTTTCTTAAACGTCAGTAAATGCAAACTTGATTCTTACTTGTTCTACTTTGATGCTTGATTCCATAATTTTCAACTTAATTCATCCAATAATACAGACATACAGACAGACCTTGACTTAGGGAAATTCTGACTTCTTCTGTTTTATCCGTCGAACTCACATCTTTCATTCCCAAGCTGTTTAACAAACCTGCGGAATATCACAGTGTTCTCTGTTGATTGTCTTTTTCTATTTACCTGTTTCCAACGATAAAACATTAATAAAACAGTTATAATATCACTTGTTAATATTTCACTCAATCTAGTCAATTTGATTTCATCGTTATATTTATATTAAAGAAGTGAGAGAGTAAAAGTTGCCAAACAAACAATAATTGTGTGATTTTAATAAATTTGTCGATTGAAGTTTTGCCGATGTGAGTTTTATTTGGTTCCCTCGCATGGTTTTTAATTAACTTGACTTGGTTGTGGAGGCGTGAGATTTGAAATCAATTTTGCCGATCGAGTCCAGGGCAGGGCAAAAAACTTTTTTTCAACCTTGAAAATTTACAAAACTGCATAAATTGAGATTTTTTTTTTTTTCTTACAAAATATTAAAAATTAATTCATTTTGTTATTATTTTTTTAATAACAGGTTATTTATCTATTAATTTTTAATTGCTGGAGTTAATTCAAATGAAGAAGGCGGCAGGCAACTGATGCCACCTGGGAGAGAAATAAGATACTGAATTGGAGTAGTTAAGCGATGAGCCTCAGCTCTGATGCAATGAGGAATGTTGTCTCTAAAATTCTGGAATTTGGGTTTTAAAGATGAATTAAATCAGGTGCGTTTACACCTGACACTTCTCTGTGGCAATAAATGTCAAGTGTCAGACAGAAATTGCTTTGAGTGTTTACATCTAAGAGAGATTGCTTGAGATTTATGTCGGACATATGTGTCTGACACTTCTCTCAATACTTAAATTTGCAATAAATGTACGAAAAATATAATAATCGGTGTTTACATCTGTTGTTATAGAAGTGTTGACGCTTATAGCTGAGAGTAGAAACATAAATATCAGACTTCTGAGATTTCTATCTGACATAAATATCATGCAATAAATATCAAGTGTAAACGCACCTTAAGAGAGCCTGACAATATATCGGTGCTGTTGACAATATACTTTTAAAGAAATGACTGTAAAATAAAATAAAAAAAAACACATTGATGGCATCTTTGAAAGGCTTGAATACATTATACGTTACAGAAAGTATTTTCATTATCATTATGTTTAAATTCCATGTTGCACTTAGGACGAGGGAAGAGTGTAAAAATAATTACCCCTAGCAGAATCTCTGACATAATGCATCTTTATCTCTGAATCAGATTTAAATTTCAAAACTTAACTCCAGAATACTTTTACTTATAAAACTACAAAGAAGAGGGTTGATAGAAATAATTTACTCAATAAAATTTAAATTATTATTTTGAAAAGATCAAAATACCAAGCGAAGCTCCATTAAGACTTGTTTTTTTATTCAGGGAAGAGCAGATCTACCCGTAATAAGATCTCTTAAGATCCTCAAAATGTGTTTTATAAGTTTTCTAGTTGTCCCTTTATTGTCAATGTTAATACTTAGTTGGGTCATTAAGGGTGTAAAATTGTGAAGATTACTGCATAAACAGGCTATATTTCGCCCACCTCCGGGGCATAATCATGCCTAAAACATCAATAAGAACTCTTCATATAATTACATCAATTGGGTTCTTAATGTTGATATTGAGGTTCTTGATGATGTTTTTCCCTCCATCTTTCTTCCAGTTTTAGGCATGATTATGCCCCAGAGGGGGCGAAATATAGCCTGTTTATGTTTATGCAGTAATCTTCACATTTTTACACCCTTAATGACCCAACTAAGTATTAAAATGTGTTTGGAACATAGTGTAATTGTTATCTCATGCTGCGTGACAAACCACCTGAGCTGATGTGACAGAATCACAATCAACAGAATCACTTAATAAACAGCTTGGTTTTACAGTGAAATCCACGTCACGAAGGGGATGAAGTCCTTGGGTTCGCTTCCACTGCTGGAAGCATCTTCAGGGGTGTGATGCATCCTGGTGTTGACTCGAAACACATCCTGTGTTTGCTTTGAGTTAACATCACGATGCACCACACCCCTGAATATGCTTCCAGTAGTGGAAGGGAAACGTCGGACTTCATCCCCTTCATGACGTGGATTTCACCAGAAAACCAAGCTGTTCATTACGAGTCTCCCTGCGGAAGCCTACGCCCACACTCTACCACAATCACTTAATGTTTATTTCTAATTTTACTTTTATTTATTATTATAGAATGTTTTATTTGTTTTATACTTGTACAGGTATGAGAGTGGAGATCCTCTGGTAAGATTCACAGAGAGGCAGCTGGGAGAAATCAGGAAATCTACTCTGAGTAAGATGATTTGTGATAACCTGGACACTCCTTCAGAGATCCAGAGGTCTGCCTTCGAACAGCCTTCAGACTTCTTGTAAGCTTTTCATTTGATAAGACCTCATTCACTATTGTTACTTTTTTATTATTATTATTATAATGTAAGGTATTTCATTAAAATTAATTACTTTTAATATATATTTTATTAAATATTAATTACATAATATTTAATCAATAATTGAACGAAAGTGGGTTATTTATTTTGGAGACTTGGAATTTTAAAAATATGTATGTTTGTGTAACGATAACCAGAGTAAAATCTGACTGATTTGAACAACATTTGGCTCACAGGTGCATCTCAGCATTTGTAACACCTCAACAGTTTTTGGAAATTTCACACTTAATATTTTCGAAATTGCTGTCAATATGGTTGACGGCTAAACAAAATGTTTTTATTCAACGCAGCATGTTGTACATTAATTTAAAGGTTTTGAAGATTAGGAGAAGAATATTTAACTATTAAAATTTCACAATTAATATTTTCAAGATGACGGCTAATTAAGCTAATAGTTTTTAGTCAGCATGACATGCTATACATGCATATAATATATGTAGGTCTTGAAGAGTAGGAAAATAATACAAAATTTATATTTTTCGGCTGTTTTTCCAAAATGTGGCTGAAATTTGGATTTGAATAAAGTTAATGCTTCTATAGCATTTTAAAAAACATAATTTGAAAGCTCTTTCTAGGTAGATTAAGATTATGTACGTTTTGCTCCAAATAGTTTGCTGATAGTCAGTTTATTGTGTGCCGCATCACTAGTTTATAGTTTATCAATTTATAAAGTTGAAAGAATAGTTTGTTCACATTCGAATGTATCCATGTATTTATTGATAATTGCACGCTAGGGAATAAAAGCTACTTTTGAATAAATAGATTTGATTTATTATGTGGACAGACAATTACTTTAACCTTATACTGCTTCATATCAGATGTGACGTCTCGTTGCAAAACCACTAAAAACTCAACTTTTACTCTTTTGTATTTACTCCTTTGTTTTAAGTTTTTAAAAGAGGGATCTACTGGATTTATCATTAGGTTTTATAACAGTTAAAGGATACTTTTTTAATTATTGAGATGTTCTGTCGAGTCAAAATTAAATTGATGTTCACCACAGTTCTTTTTGCTTCTTGGGAAATCTGAAAGAGACAGTTTTTTGGTTTTGCTACTAGATATTCCAAATAACTAACATTTTTGTTTAATTAATAATTAAAAGGGTTTTCTATTCACCTATATATGTTAAATGTACATTAAAATGTCACAGAGCTGGAATGATGTGATGTTGTGATGTCTATGTTTAGGCCCGTTTCACACGAGGCAATTTTAGTTGATTCAACTAGTTGCCTGGCTACTCTCAACTAGTTGACTGCCCGTGTGAAGACTTTTTCAGACTTCTTTCACACGAGTCAACTAGTGAAATCAACAAGGGCTAATGCCTTGTAGTGTCCTTTTAGTTGAATCAACCGGCGGGGATGAGAACGCTAGCGTGCCTGGCCCCTAGCCGGCTAGCGGACACGGGGGTTCGGGGGATTCCTTAACCCTTGCTACGAGGTTACACTCCTTTTCAACCACTCGATCAACTAGTTGAATCAACTAATGGCGTCGTGTGAAATGGGCCTTAACCACGTTTGTGTGTTGTTAGGAACCCTCGAGTGTGGTGCCGTGGTCTTCACTCTATAGACCTGACAGCGTGGGCAGAGGAAGCCCAGCCAGGCTGTAAGATCGGAGGTAGAATAGTTCCTATAGGAGAGTCAGCTCTACCCACTCCGTGCACCTCCTGCATCTGCACCAATCACGGGGTAAACAACTTTTACTTCATTTATTTACAGGCTAAGCGATATCCTCATCTGTGATGTATGTAGTAGTGTAGGGCCTAGGCAGTTGGCCCTCCTATTAATAAACTTTAAATAGCATTGGGAGTATACAGTCATGAATAGTTGTACCAGGTGCTACCCAAAAGTTCCCAAACACTGTGTGTAACTCTTCTAACTACTGTAGTACATCGATTTGCCGCTAGGTTTCAGTACTAGTACTTCTCCCAAACCCCTCCTATCGTTTTCACATTTTTCTGACTTCTTTTGTCTTATCAGTGAGGTGATATCTGCGTTACTGTTAGTTGTGTTTTACAATAGCGTAATAAGTGATTTGAAAGAGCAACACATTTGCAACAAATTTGTTTTTCAAGTTCGGGAAAACGGCGACTGAAACTCACCAAATGCTTTGAGAAGCATTTGGTGATGAAGTCATGGAAAAAAACCCAAGCCTTTGAATGGTTTAAGTGGTTCAAGAATGGAAGGACGAGTGTGGAAGACGACGAGCGCTCTGGGCGCCCTTCAACTGGAATCAACGACCAAAACATCCAAACTGTGCATGAAACAATTCTCCAATCAATTCACGACATCTGTAATAAAGTTGGAATGTCCTATGGCACAGTCTAAAGAATTTTTGCGGATGAACTTCGGATGCACAGAATCGGTGCAAAAATTTTTCCCCGTCTGTTCAAAAGCAAAATCGTGTTCTCATTTGCCAGGAAATGAAAACACGTACTGAAAATGATGAAAACTTCCTTTCTTCCATCATTACGGGTGACGAGTAATGGGTGTACGGGTACGACCTGGAAAAAAACAGCAGTTATCCCAGTGGAAAACTCCGTCCTCGGAGCGTTGCTCTTTCAAATCGCTCATTAGGCTATCTCAGAACACAACTAACAGTGACACAGATATCACCTCACTGATAAGACAAAAGAAGTCAGAGAAATGTGAAAACGATAGGAGGGGTTTGGGAGAAGTACTAGCACTGAAACCTAGCGGCAAATCGATGCACTACAGTAGTTAGAAGAGTAACACACAGTGTTTGGGAACTTTAGGGTCGCACCTCGTATATACCTATAGCAGGTGTGTGTAGGCCCTGCCAAGTGCACAAAGGGTGCCATTTACTAGAAAAACTGTCTGAGTTATGGTTTTGCTGATGCCCATTTGTTGTTAGTAGCACAATGTTTTAATGGAATGCTTATGAGCCGAACTGATATGAATGCTTTGGCTTACACTACATGTGAATCTTTAATCTCGGGGTGACTTGTATTGTAAATTTATTTTATCTACTTGCGACAGTAAAATGAGGCATTATTGAACCGAATTCGGGCAGAGAAATGTAATTTTACTGCCTAGGCGGTAAAAGTCAGGAAAAATCTTACAGCCTAGGCAGTAAAATTTATTTTACAGCCTAGGCAGTAAAATTTATTTTACAGCCTAGGCAGTAAAATTTATTTTACAGCCTAGGCAGTAAAATTTTTACTTTTATAATGTTGGCAATAACATTTT